>CM035443.1:98215181-98490181 GCA_020310875.1 Ceratopteris richardii | reverse complement strand
GGCACACCTTAAGAAATCAAGCACTTAATTTTTGGAGATTCTCATGGAGTTGGGAAACTATATCTTGAAGGGACACTGCAAAGTAGGTGCATAGAAGGTACTAGGAAAGTAGGCAAGGAGCCATCTCTTGAAAAAAATGGGCCAATTTTCTCTCTAGAGCTAACTCCTCCTATAGTGCAAGGTGGAAAAGCTCATTTTTTGCAGGAACCTCCCCGAAGGCAAACACCTCCAATTGGGCCACTTAACCAAAGTGGTAAAATTTTTCCAAAAGGAACCACTGCACTGTTATGCAAAGAGGAAACAAGTAATCATGATGAATTCAACAGTTTTATGGATGCAGGGCCAAAAGATTCCAAAACTATGGAGATGCCTCATGAGGCTAATTTTGACCCTCGAACCAGAGAAGACGTCCCATTTCCAAATATTCTAGATGGGTGGACCAAAGAACACATCATGGAGCATAAGATCAACTCTACACTAGTGCATAGATTTGATTATTTTTCAAGTGAAGCTATCCCTAAAGTGCTTGTTGGAGAAGTGAACCTTGGCTATGAAGAAAACCTGCAAGTAGTTTACCTAACCACATGGTTGTGACACTACCCATTCTTACTATAAAAGGTAACCTCTCTTCTTTATACCTATAGAAATGCCTTTGCATGGTCCTACATGGTATTGTAGAGGAGCTTCGATTACATCGAATACCCTTAGTAGAGGGAAATGTGCTTGTAAGAAGTGGGCCATATTGACTCATTCCCAAATATGCAAGGGCAATCAAGGTGGAAATAACAAAGTTAGAGGATGCGTGTATTATTATTCCTATAGAGAACTCGAGCTGGCTTTCATCTATGGTTATTGTACCTAAGAAAAATAGTGGAAAAATAAGAGTGTGTGTTGATTTTTGTGATTTGAATAAGGTGATTGTTCAAGATGGTTTCCCTCATCCCTTCAGAAAGCAAGTACTAGAAGAAGTAACCGAACACATTTTGTACATTTTTCTTGATGGACTCAATGGCTACAATCAAATTCTTATTCATTTTGAGGATAATGAAAAAACAGACTTTTTCACTCCATGGGGCACTTATGTATACATGTGCATGGCTTTTGCTCTAAAAAATGCACCCACTTCATTTAATGGAACAATGTATCTAATACTAGGTAAATGATTAGTGACAGTTTCAAGGATGACTTTTTAGTATTCTCAAGTACAGATAGAAGAGAAGTGTCCCAAGATTTTCATCAACATTTGGATAATTTGAAGGGAATCTTTGAGCAATATCTTAAAATAGGTTTGACGTTGAACACTACTAAATGCCAATTTTTGGTCACCAAAGGTACTCTTCTTGGCCACATAGTTTCATCCAAAGGGATAACTATTGATCCAAATAAAGTAGTTGTCTTCTTTGCATGCCCATTTCGTAGACTCCTAAGGAAGTGCAAAGTTTTCTAGGCCATGTAGGGTACCATGGAAGACTTATATGAATGTCCTCAGAAATAGCTAAGCTTGTGAATAGTCTTTTTTGTCCAAGGAAAAATGCCAATAGATGCTTACTTTGTTGCCCAAGTGCCTCAAAATCCACCAATAACTTCTGAATATATTTGCAAAATAAGGGGAATGAAGACCTTTCCATTGAGCCATTACTCCAATGGTTTAGGGTTTAGGTGTGTGTTGTGTGTTGTGTGTTGTTAGGCTATTCACTGAGGTCAAGAATACAGGTTTACAAAGGTAGTGAAAAGCCCTCACATAAACAATGAACATATACCTTGAAGCTTGATACAACCACCCTATCATCATTATGAGGTGACTTTTTATAACGCAGCACTGTAACCATGAAGGAAGCAGTCTATTGGCCATCCGCCACATAGCTCAAAGCGACCGCGTTATCATGTTATAGTGTGCTCTTCATAATGATAACGCGGTTATAACAAGAGAGACTCAAGAATGGCACATTTGGGCATTGCGGTTTTATAGGATGTTTGCTGTATATCATACTTTAACCACACCCTGATCATTATTATATGTTTCTCAAAATAGAACAGGCATTGTAAGCCAGAAGAGGAAACGAACTGGGTGAACCTGTAGTGTTATTGGCCATTTGTCCAAGGTCCCACTGTTACTGGCAAGGCTTTCCACGCATATTACCATCATCAGGAGGTTTTCATCACATTTTCCAACCGAAATCCAAGTGCACACGAGCCTTAAAATTTTTTATAATAGTTCCTTGTCACATTTTCCGTAACGATTTGTTCACTAATACTTAGTCTTTTATCAGCATCGATCGTAGCTATTGCCGACATTAAAACGGACATCTTGCATGGGACATTCTTAAGACCTCTCGACAGCTTCAGTAAGACTGGAATACAGACAAGACTACTTCGACAAGACTGGAATACAGACGAGAATACAGACGACGCTGCAGGAACTACTTCAACAAGACTGGAATACAGACGACGCTGCAGGAACTACTTCAACAAGACTGGAATACAGACGACACTGCAGGAACTACTTCAACAAGACTGGAATACAGACGAGATCGAACGAGAGAACCTGGCACGAGGCCTTGTATTTGACGGCCGCTAAGTTGGCATATGAACCAACCTTATTTTTGGTGTAGCTTCAATTGCTGAGACTGTGCAGAATGCTCTCACAAGCCTTTAGCTGCAGCTTCAGGAGGTCTGGTCCTGTCTCTCTGACGTCTACATCTTATGGACTGTTCGTTACTTTCGCGTTGATGCTTAGCAGAATCCGCTTGCTTTGTTGCAAGGCCACTTATTGCGATCGTGACAAGGTGGTCACTTCTTCACGCATGAGTCACGACTGTATGCAACACCTCCTTTTAATTATGATGTATGTCCTCCCTTGGGCTATGTAATCCTTTGCTCCTCGCCCGTAGTTGACGATGCCGCCCTGTTGAGCTTCCTCCAAAGAATACAAATGCTACAGCATTCACCAAGTCCCTTGCCTTTCCCCCCAGCCACAGCAGCACCGCGTGGTAGTCTGTTCCTCTCTTCCACCCGACACCTATCCTCCTCGAAGAGAGAGAGATCCCCCGTAGAAAGATAAGGTATTGCCAAAAAAACTCTTCCATCTGCTCCACGTCATCAATCACATCCCTTTATCTTGATAAGTCCTCCCCCTGTTTTCCGTTGTGGCAGATGATAAAGAACTGGAGAAGAAACCCCAAAAAAAATGACAGCCGCCCCCTCTTATCTGTACTTCGGTAAAACTTCCCGATGCGGGTCTAATAAACATGGATATCCTTTCTCAGCATAACCCAAAATGAGAGAGTCCCATGTGACCAAGTCTTGACTTGACAGCTTGTCAAAAACATCTTGAGCTTTTGATACCAAAAATAAATTTGCATACATACTGATCAAGGCACTTCCCAAAAATAAGGTCCTTGTTGCAAATCCTTGTCTTTCAATACCTGCATGCAACTCTATACCCATGTGAACAGCTCCTTGAACACAATAGGCTTTCAAAACACAAACATATGTGACTTCATTAGGAGCAATTTTTCATCTGCTCATAGCAAGCAAGAGCTTTATCAACATGATCATATTCTACATATCCTGCAATCCGGGCATTCCATGACACCACCTCCTGATTCAGAAGCCTATCAAAGACTTCATGTGCTTTTATGAGTAATCCAAACTTTGTATACAAATCAATTAAACTGCTTCCAATGTACACATTTTGATGCAAATCCCGTCTACAAATTTCAGCATATATTTCTAGGCCTTCTTCTATGAACCCTTCGGTGCCACACGTCAGCAAAGCAACGGTATCGATTTCCCAATCCTCTCTTACCAAGACGTCACCATGTATTTCCCTTATACCTCCAATCAAATATTTGATCAAATCTTCAAGTGCCTGCAATCAAGCATGTATTCTACACAACGGAAGCATATTAGTGCAAAAAAAACCAACCATTTTTTGAGATAACATACTCCCCTCTTCTTAATTGCGAAGTCATCCTCGACGAGCCACCATTGCTGGAATAAAATCCAAACGACCATGAACATGTCAATTTTCAATTGGTTTACATACCTTTTAATCGAGCCGTCACTTCCACTGAACCTGCACTCATCGAAGCTATTAGTGCTCAAAAAATCACTCATGAATACATACAAATCAGTCACTTCCAAAATGATCCAAGAACATGCACATATATGCAATTCCATTTCAGCCATGCATCAATTTGCTCATACATTCCATTATGAAAAATGGTCTCAACCAAAATAACACATGCACACCTTTCCATGTTTTACACATGCACCGTCATTGCGAAAAACAAAAACGGAAATACCGAAATAAACAACAACAACTGAAATGAATCCAACAGGACATGCAAAAATACCCAAAATGCATACCCCTTTTATTGACCTACTATTCGCTATGTACAATCATTCCATGACTAGACACTTCCGAAGAATCTCCATCGTCTTCCTACAGAAGCCATCGAGACTCGAGCACAAGTGAAGACATACATCAAACCCTGGAGTGTCCCACACACTAGAAAAACCCTCAGATAGAGCACACAAGTTATAAAGCAAGACCGTTGCATTACCTCGCTAAAGCCTCATCCATAAGTACATATAGAGTCTCCGTGCCTTCAAGAATGTTGATTCAAAGTGAGCTGATCTGTCGCAAGCCAACACATACCAATCACACAAGCAAATAACGTTCCCTTCTAGGCGATCATCGCCCTCTCCTCTCTCTCTCTCCCCCTCAGGAGTGGGGAATAACTTCATATGAAAATTTTATTTTAATCACACGTTGGCCTACATTGACACTGGATGCGATTCGTGGACCTGACCGCCCGATCAGGTTGACTCCACCCATCTACCAACACAATGCAGCGCACAACACCCAAACACAAAATGATAACACATAACATATATCAGCTAGCCCATAACGAAGCTGGATGCGGCTCATGGTCGTGACTACCCAGCCACGATGGCTCCACCTACCTACCAACCCGTTATGGCGCGTAGCTAAGACACAACATATACCTCCCAAGCCTATGGCGAAACTAGCTCCGGCTCGTGGTCCTAACCACCCGGCGAGGATAAATCCACCCACCTACTAGCCCACCATAGCGCATTGGTACTATCACAGTAACACAAAAATTTTTTCTTTTCTTTTCTTCGTTTTTTTTTTCATAGTTAATTAGTTCACCCAAGTCCTGAGAATTAGAAAGAGGAAGAAAGGGACTTTCCCACTTTTCCCACACATACATGCAAACATATACACTCTAGCCTTTGACAGATCAACCACCTCTTCACTCCATTCTCTCAATTACAGACACTACATATGTATTCATCGAGTTGACTTTTCACTAGGTAACTACAGTCGGCTATGCCTTAGTTCCTCGTATACCTATCCCTAGGTGTCCTAGAATGTGAGTCTCTGGGATGTCTCATGTAGTCTCACATCGTACTCGCATCCCGACAACTTCCCTAGGGCGAGTCAGGCTCAACTTCAGGAGCTCCGTCATCACTTCCTAGCGTTAACACATCTGCCCAAGCCCATGTGATATCGTTTTCTTCGTTAGGCATTTCCCTAGAAGGATCAAAATAGTAATATCGATCTCCCGCCCATCCTACATGTCGAGTAAGGTATTCCTCAAAACACTCAATGTAAAATGCAACACCCAAACCCTGGTTTATAAAGCATACCAGCCAATGCGCTTCCTCAACATCGTATTCCGTCTCAAAGTCGTCGACATCTATGTCCATACGGGCGAATGTTTGGTCCGAGAAATATATCCTTAACTCGTACAAGTAGAGTTGCTTTATTTGATTTGCCATTTTGTTACTTAGCTCCTAACAGTCTCTGCGCAACACAAGAAAAATAATTAGAAGTCCAAAATTCTTGAGCTAGCAAGGAAGAATATTTATGACACACAAATCATAGCTTACATATGCGCATATATATATATAATACTATACATGTATGTACAAGGAATCTACTTCGTCCTTCTGCTTGGATATCGTCTGGCTTCTCCCGTCCTAATATCACTTGAAATAGGGTTTAACTCGAAGCGCGTTAACCTTCACGGGAGCATATTCTTCTCCTAAATCTTGAATTTGCATGGAACCATTGGAGTTGAGTTCCACCACCTTAAATGGTCCTGCCCATCTTGTCTGCAACTTCCTCGGGAATTTATAATATTTACTATCATAGACTAGCACCAAATCCCCTTCATGAATCACATAGGTCTTGAGATTCTTATCATGCCTCTCCTTACGTCTCTTCTGAATAGCTTCCGAACTTTGCTGTGCGATGAGTCTCTTTTCTTCCAGCTTGACCAGTTGTATGTACCTTTCCTTCAATGACTCTTCCTCGCCCAACCTGGCTTCGATGGCCACTCTTAATGTTGGAACTTCTTTTTCGATGGGAAAGATGGCTTCCTCGCCATATACTAGGGAGAACGGAGTGCTCTTTGTCGTCACTCGGTAGGATGTTCGATATGCCCACAAAGCTTCCAAAAGTCTCTCATCCCAGTCTCGCCTATGCACAGCTACTGTCTTTGTTAGAATCTGTTCAAGAATTTTGTTGGTGACCTCCACCTGTCCATTTGCCCTCGGATAATATGGAGTGCTTTTTCTATGGTTGATCTTATATAATTCCATTAATTCTTCGATCAGTTCGTTGACAAAATGTGTTCCTCTATCACTCACTATTTCCAACGGGCATCCGAATCAAGTGATAATTTGTTCATACAAAAATTTAGCTACATCAACAGCTCGGTCAGTCTTCAGAGCTTTGGCTTCCACCCACTTGGTAACATAGTCAGTACAGACCAAAATATACCTATTAGATCTTCGTCGTGAGGGAGGATCAATAGGCCCCACAAAATCAATTCCCCATTTCTCAAACGGCTTAAGAGCCAACACCGGTGTGAGAGGAGCAGCATGTGCTAATGTGGGTTTGCCCATTCGTTGGCATTTGTCGCATTTCTTACAGTATGTATGCGAGTCTTTGAACAGCGTTGGCCACCAATACCCAGCCAATAAAATCTTTCTTGCCGTCAGTTCACCAGCAAAATGCCCACCGCAGGGTTCGTCATGCAAAGCCCTCAACACTAGGTTTGCTTCTTCTTCCTCGAGACACCTCTGATAAATGCTCTCATGAACAAAATATCGATGGAGTTGCCCCCCAATGATGCTGTGGTGCTTCACCAATGCTAACAGTTTTTGCTTCTCTCTCTTGCTTGCTCCTGGCGGATATTTAGTAGTGCATAAGAAGTTCACCAAGTCGGCATACCAAGGTACTTTAGCTTCAACCTCGAATAGATGCCCATCAGGAGCATCGTCGGGCACACCAGAGATTGGCTCCTCATTAACAATTCGAGATAAATGGTCAGCCAATATATGCGCTTTGCCTGGTCTGGTTACTACTGTGAACTGAAATTCTTGGAGAAGTAGCATCCACCTCATCAATCGCCCTGATAGCTCGGGTTTATTAATGATGTACTTTAGGGCTTCATGATCCACATAAAACGTGAAATGCTTTCCCATCAGGTAATGCCGATACTTGTTCACCGCAAAGATCATCGAGAGACATTCCTTCTCCGTAGTCATGTAGTTCCTCTCAGTGCTATTCAAGTTGCGACTTGCGTAATAAATAGGGTGGTCCAACTTCTTTTCATCGGCTTGGCATAGTATTGCTCCAACCGCAGTATGAGAAGCGTCGGTATGCACATGAAATTCTGTCGTCCAGTCGGGTGCTACCAAGATCGGTGCATTTATCAATCTCTCTTTGATCGAGTCGAATGCAACTTGACACTCTTCAGTCCATTGGTATTGTTGGTCCTTCCTCAAAAGATTCGTCAGTGGTGCCGCTATTGATGCAAAATTTAATATAAAACGTCGATAATAATTCGCATGGCCCAAGAATCCTCTGAGTTGTCGCAAGTTTTGCGGAGGTGGAAGTTGTCCAATTTTTTCCACTTTATCCTCGTCAACCGCGATTCCTTTTTCGGAAATAACATGTCCCAAAAGCAATCCTCTTCGTACTCCAAATGTACACTTTTTAGGATTTAATGCGATGCCTTTTTCAATGCTTCTTTTTAAAATCGCTTCGATCCTCTCCATCATGTTTTCATCGACGCCTCTGATTGCAAAGTCATCGAGAAATATCTCCATCCAATCCTGCAAGTAGTCTTGATATGCAGCTATCATTGCTCTCTGGAATGTGGCCGGTGCATTGCATAATCCAAATGGCATCACCCGATATGCGTACGTACCCCATTCTGTGGTGAAAGTAGTTTTTGATTGATCCTCTTCATGGATTTGGATCTGGTTGTATCCGCTGAAACCATCTAAAAATGAGTACAATTTATGGCCAGCCACTCTGTCCAATATTTGATCAGTGAATGGCAAGGGGAAATGATCCTTCTTTGTGCGCTCGTTCAACTTTCGATAGTCTATGCAAATACGGATTTTCTTATTTTTCTTCGGAACCACTACAATTGGTGATACCCATTCACTGGATGCGATGGGATATATGAATCCTGCTTCCAATAACTTAGTCAATTCCAGCTTGATCAATTCCGAGTAGACTGGATTCGTTCGCCTGAGTCGTTGACATATTGGTCGTGTGCCTTCTTCCAAGTCTATATAATGTTGGCAGATTCGGGGATCAATTCCTCTCAAATCACTGTATGACCATGCAAAGGCCTTGCTGAAATTTTTGAGTGTCATTTTAATACAATTTCGTACTCCATCTGGTAGCTCTGACCCCACGCTCAAGAACTTTTCTGGAAAAACTTCCCATTTTTCCAACTGAGCTTCTCGCGAGTATTCCTTATTTCTCGATGACACTATGATTGGAATGTGCTCTCCGATCACGCGTGCATGGTTGGCCAGTAAATCATTGTTTTGTTCTGTTTCCATTGAACCTAATTTCTTTAATTCAGCTTTTGCGATGGCTTCCGACACTTTAGTTTTACTCTTCACTTCTTTTTCCGATTCTCGACTTCTCTTTAGAATCTCTGCTTCTAGCATTCTAACTCTTTCTCTCAACTGTTGCACTTCCATTGCCGGAGCTAACTCCAGTTTCAACTCTTCTCTTGAAGTTCCCTTTTCCAAGGATTGAGTAACTTTGTTTTTACTTGCATCTATACTCAACATGTAGCACTCAAATTCTCTTGTGTGCGTCAACCATCCTAGCAACTCCTGATCGGAATCGTCGTTATAGAGCAATGGATTTTGATACTCTCCCATCTTCGTGTCTTGATTCTTAAAGAGCTGCAAGTTGAACCCGTCTTGAAGCAGATTCTTGTAGGTGTCCGTGTCCAAGGAAAACCTAGCTCGTGCAATCTCGTGCCTTGCTTTCTCCTTATCTTTCTTTTCCATCTCATCGACTATTATTGTCTTCTTCTTGTTGCTCGAGGGTGGGGATACTTGCAACTGAATCCGATCAGACTTTGGCCCTATTGAAATAAAACCTGTGCGCCAGTCATGCACACATTCGGCTTGCACCAGCCATGGCCGTCCAAGTAGGATCGAGAAGGTAGCCTCTGAGGTCCTTGGTCTTACTATCAGATAATCAACTTTAAACTCTAGACCCCCCACAACTGTACTTACATTCTTCAAAAGGCCTGCAGGCTTCACTTGTGTTTGATCCGCCATTCTTAAAGACATCGGTGTCTCTTCCATGTGGTTGAGGCCCAAAGCTTTCATCATGAACTCAGTCATCAGGTTGACTGCGGCTCCACTATCTAAGTAAGCACCAGGGACTGCATATCCTTTAATCTCGACCGTCACAGCTGGAGCATTCGAATCGATCTGCATCGTAATACTTTGAATGATTCCTTGGACATCCTTATCTTGTCTCTTTTTCTCTCGAACTTTCCTCGGCTTCTTAATATATTCGTTGTAGAATTGTTTCCTATAAGCAGGTGAACATTTCAGCAATGTGCCAATGTCCAGCGTGACTTCCGTGTCAGCAAGCAACTTTACAATATCTACTTCTTCCGAACTTTGTCTCTCCTTTCTAATCTTAGGAGCTTTCAATCTTTCAGGGAATGGTGCTATGCCCGGCACAAAATCCTTAGTCACTGGTGGAAGAATCTCAATCTCTTCCCCATCCTCAAGCTCTTGCTGCTCAACAAGTCCTCCAACTTGGTTTTCTACCTCTTCGTGTTCAGCTATCTTCTCTTGACTCCCTTCTTCACCTTCGCCTCCTGGATTCTTCTTCGAATATTCTTGAGTCCTCGTGACTACTGCCACAGTTGGATCTTTGTGTGGTTTCTTGGCCTCGTAAGCATCCACAAAGTGCATTGACGAGCTAGAGCCTTCTTGAGGGTTCGGTGTCTTGAACACTACTCGGATCGTAGGAACTTGCTCTTGAACTCTCGATGTGGAATGCATCTGAGTATCAACATAATTCGAGAATCCTACTGGTCCTTTTTCCTTGCCGGCGGCAGCCCTCCGTTTTGGACAATCTTCATCAAAGTGGCCCTCTCCACTACAGTACCTACATAGTGGGGTGTAATCAATTGGTTTCTTTTCGTTTGGACATCTAGATTGAGTATGGCCAAAGCCATGGCATCTCCAGCACTGGATTGGACCGTCTCTTCTTTGGTCACGTGCGGCTCCTCTTGGATAGTCTCCTCCTTGACCCTGAGCACCATATCCATAAGTCGGTCTGTTTTCCCAACGAGATGTAGGTGGGACACTTTGAGCGGGCAATCCCGTGTAAGGTCTCTCTCTTGTATCTCCTGATTTCATGGTCCTCTCTTCGTAGGCTCTCTTGTTGTAACATTGGTCCTCGGTGTGATTTGTTCTTCCACAAAAAGTACAACGCATCCTAGGTGGTGATCTATCTGAGAATACTCTCGAGACTGTAGGGCATTCTGAAGCCAAATGGCCGTAACCATGGCAGTTTCCACACCATGTATTTGATCGGAACACTTGATTCGGGTTTGTCGTGACCTCTGGTTTTACTGTGTATGTCTCCTGAGTCATTGTGGCAGCTTTTATAGCTTGTGTGACCAACTCCAATATTCGTTCTTCAGTTAGCGCAGGCTTTACCTCGCCTGGCGTGCTAGTGGCGGCTACAAAAGCTGGGGTCGTCGATGCGGGACTTCCTTGGCCCGGATCTTTCATTGGTATGCTCCCTGGGCATCCCATAGGCTCGTATAAGAGCTCCATCTTTCTTTGTTGGCATAATTGTACTTCCTCCCAAAGCCTCGCTTGTTCCTTAGCATCCATTAAAGTCGTAGGTCTTGTCAGGCTGATATGCTGCTGTGCCGTAGGATCTCTCAATCCCGAAATGAATCTTCGTTTCAATGTCTCATCGTTCGGGGCATTCACGCCCATCTTTCTTACTAACGTTTCCATTCTCTGAATGTAGTTATCGATGCTCTCATTGACTCCTTGTCGCAAGTAATCCATTTGTTGGGCCAATCTGTCTTGGAAGCCTTCTCGTCGAAACTTTGCCAAGAAGGCTTCCTTGAGCATTTGATAAGTTCCACGCTCTTGTGGTGTCAAATTCCCATACCAATTGGCTGCCTCATCACGGAGGATAGCCGGAAAAATTCTCAACCTTTGATCCTGGTCAACTACGTCATTGGCCTCACAAGTAACCTCAAACAACTGGATAAAACTATCCGGATCTTCGTCCCAAGTACCTGAGAACTTGGTGAAGTCCCCCAAGTGAACCGAAATCCGCTGAGCCATTTCGAACAGAGGTGTGATGTCGATATCACTTCGATCCCAAAAATTTAATACACGTGGCTTCAGGATCCCTCCTTCAAACTTTCGCACTTGATTTGCGACTCTCCTACGGGAGTACACGTTTTTGACTGATTTCTTCGAACCAATCGAGGTCCACTCACCTGGCGGTTCCCACCTTCTCCTTTCTCTTTCAAGGGCTCTTCTCTGAGCGCGTTCCTCTCTTTGCGTTTGTGTTGCTCCTGACGATGAGCTCCCCTCGCTCATGTACTAGATCTTGGGTCCGCAAGCTCGGCCAACCTGTGGCGCTAGGCGAACCTATGGCACTCTCTTATAGAGACGTACCAAGCTATTTCCCGGCAGACGCACCAAAATGAATAGTCTTTTTTGTCCAAGGAAAAATGCCAATAGATGCTTACTTTGTTGCCCAAGTGCCTCAAAATCCACCAATAACTTCCGAATATATTTGCAAAATAAGGGGAATGAAGACCTTTCCATTGAGCCATTACTCCAACGGTTTAGGGTTTAGGTGTGTGTTGTGTGTTGTGTGTTGTTAGGCTATTCACTGAGGTCAAGAATACAGGTTTACAAAGGTAGTGAAAAGCCCTCACATAAACAATGAACATATACCTTGAAGCTTGATACAACCACCCTATCATCATTATGAGGTGACTTTTTATAACGCAGCACTGTAACCATGAAGGAAGCAGTCTATTGGCCATCCGCCACATAGCTCAAAGCGACCGCGTTATCATGTTATAGTGTGCTCTTCATAATGATAACGCGGTTATAACAAGAGAGACTCAAGAATGGCACATTTGGGCATTGCGGTTTTATAGGATGTTTGCTGTATATCATACTTTAACCACACCCTGATCATTATTATATGTTTCTCAAAATAGAACAGGCATTGTAAGCCAGAAGAGGAAACGAACTGGGTGAACCTGCAGTGTTATTGGCCATTTGTCCAAGGTCCCACTGTTACTGGCAAGGCTTTCCACGCATATTACCATCATCAGGAGGTTTTCATCACATTTTCCAACCGAAATCCAAGTGCACACGAGCCTTAAAATTTTTTATAATAGTTCCTTGTCACGTTTTCCGTAACGATTTGTTCACTAATACTTAGTCTTTTATCAGCATCGATCGTAGCTATTGCCGACATTAAAACGGACATCTTGCATGGGACATTCTTAAGACCTCTCGACAGCTTCAGTAAGACTGGAATACAGACAAGACTACTTCGACAAGACTCGAATACAGACAAGAATACAGACGACGCTGCAGGAACTACTTCAATAAGACTGGAATACAGACGACGCTGCAGGAACTACTTCAACAAGACTGGAATACAGACGACGCTACAGGAACTACTTCAACAAGACTGGAATACAGACGAGATCGAACGAGAGAACCTGGCACGAGGCCTTGTATTTGACGGCCGCTAAGTTGGCATATGAACCAACCTTATTTTTGGTGTAGCTTCAATTGCTGAGACTGTGCAGAATGCTCTCACAAGCCTTTAGCTGCAGCTTCAGGAGGTCTGGTCCTGTCTCTCTGACGTCTACATCTTATGGACTGTTCGTTACTTTCGCGTTGATGCTTAGCAGAATCCGCTTGCTTTGTTGCAAGGCCACTTATTGCGATCGTGACAAGGTGGTCACTTCTTCACGCATGAGTCGCGATTGTATGCAACACCTCCTTTTAATTCTGATGTATGTCCTCCCTTGGGCTATGTAATCCTTTGCTCCTCGCCCGTAGTTGACGATGCCGCCCTGTTGAGCTTCCTCCAAAGAATACAAATGCTACAGCATTCACCAAGTCCCTTGCCTTTCCCCCCAGCCACAGCAGCACCGCGTGGTAGTCTGTTCCTCTCTTCCACCCGACACCTATCCTCCTCGAAGAGAGAGAGATCCCCCGTAGAAAGATAAGGTATTGCCAAAAAAACTCTTCCATCTGCTCCACGTCATCAATCACATCCCTTTATCTTGTAAGTCCTCCCCCTTTTTTCCGTTGTGGCAGATGATAAAGAACTGGAGAAGAACCCCAAAAAAAAATGATAGCTGCCCCCTCTTATCTGTACTTCGGTGCCAAAAACTTCCCGATGCGGGTCTAATAAACATGGATATCCTTTCTCAGCATAACCCAAAATGAGAGAGTCCCATGTGACCAAGTCTTGACTTGACAGCTTGTCAAAAACATCTTGAGCTTTTGATACCAAAAATAAATTTGCATACATACTGATCAAGGCACTTCCCAAAAATAAGGTCCTTGTTGCAAATCCTTGTCTTTCAATACCTGCATGCAACTCTATACCCATGTGAACAGCTCCTTGAACACAATAGGCTTTCAAAACACAAACATATGTGACTTCATTAGGAGCAATTTTTCATCTGCTCATAGCAAGCAAGAGCTTTATCAGCATGATCATATTCTACATATCCTGCAATCCGGGCATTCCATGACACCACCTCCTGATTCAGCAGCCTATCAAAGACTTCATGTGCTTTTATGAGTAATCCAAACTTTGTATACAAATCAATTAAACTGCTTCCAATGTACACATTTTGATGCAAATCCCGTCTACAAATTTCAGCATATATTTCTAGGCCTTCTTCTATGAACCCTTCGGTGCCACACGTCAGCAAAGCAACGGTATCGATTTCCCAATCATCTCTTACCAAGACGTCACCATGTATTTCCCTTATACCTCCAATCAAATATTTGATCAAATCTTCAAGTCCGTGCAATCAAGCATGTATTCTACACAACGGAAGCATATTAGTGCAAAAAAAACCAACCATTTTTTGAGATAACAGCTTGTCTCAATGCTTACCAGCAATAAGATTCCTTTCTCTTGGAATCATGAAGTAGAAAAAGCATTTAGTGACCTAAAACTAAGGTTATGTACTATGCCACTCTTAACTATTTCTAATTGTCCACTTGAGCTCCATGTGCATACAAATGCCAGTCTTCATGCAATTGGCAGAGTCTTGGCACAACCATCCTCACACAAGGTGGAACAACCTATTATTGATGCAAGCAGATTACTAACAAAAGTGGAGAGAAATTATAGCACTACAAAAAGAGAAGGTTTGGCTATTATGTTTGCACTTCAAAATTTTCGGTACTACCTTCTAGCAATACATTTCATTGTCATTTCCAATCATCAACCTCAAAAGTTTTTAAGTAATAAGCCTAGAGTAGCTAGAAGGACTTGGTGGTGGCTACTACTATTTCAAGAATATAACTTTGAGATTCGCACTAAGCTAGGGAAGGAGCACTATATGGTGGACCAAGTGTCAAGGATGGCCATGAGCAAAACGCCATCAGGTATTAATGATGAGCTTGTGGATAGTGGTGTCTTTCTTATAGAGGCTCAAATTGATTGATATGATGAAACTTTGCATTTTCTCACTTCTAGAAAAATTCCTTGTGAACATGAATCCATGAGAGAAGAGGAAATGACTAATTAAAGCCAAAGCATTTTCAACCATAAATGGGCAGTTGTATAAATATTGCCAGGATGGTATTTTGTGGAAGTGTGTTTATCTGCAAGAAGTAAAATTTTTGCTTGAAGCGGCACACAATGAAAGGCATCTCAACAAAGAGGATTTGAATCAAAAAATCCCCCACAAGGGATTATGGTGGCCTTACATTTGTAGGGATGCTATTAGCTTTTCTAAGAATGTGACATCTATCAGAGGTGTGCTCCTATGCCAACTAGAATAACTTTTCAACCATTAGTCATTTCAATTAGGTGGCAACCTTTTGAACAATAGGGTCTTTATTTCATTAGACCCATCAGTCCAAGTGGTCAACTTGGTGGTAAAACATATATTTTGATGGCCACATGCTATTCCAGTAAATGGGTAGAAGCTAAGGCTACTTCTTATTGCATTGCCATGATAGTGGACAAATTTATGTATGAACATATTTTTTCATGGTTTGAATGTCCACTAGAAGTTACTAGAGATAGGGGCACACATTTTGTAAATCATTTGCTGCAATTCACATTCACTAGTATAAGATTTTCCACAAGAATTCATGTGCCTATTATCTCATAGTAAATGGGCACGTAGAAAGATCCAACAAGATTTTGATTGGGCTATTGCACAAATTATCTTTTCATCACCATAGCCCTTGGCTACAAGATCTTATTGTCATTTCAAATGACAAGAAGAGGCACCACTAGCAAGATTCCATTCCTCTTGGTGTATGGTAAGGAGGCATTGGCCCCTTACAAATTCATCATCAAGAAAGAAATTGAAGTCAAATTCATTGGAGTTGCTCATCACATTAGAGACTTGTAGCATTGGAAGAATGGAGGGAAGCAACTATGAGGAGATTTTAGGTAAGGCAAGAGGAGCACAAGCATATTCATGATAGGTATCTAAGGGCTAATTAACGCAAGAGGGTTCCTTGGTCTTGGTGCATCAGATCTTGCCAGTACCCATCAAATTGGATAGGACCCTACAAAGTGAAGAAGAAATTACCTCAAGGAGCAATATAATTGAAAGACTTGCAAAGTGAAAGGATGCCCCTAGTCAACATTTCCAAGGTGAAGTCTTATTTAAATCGAATTTAGCAAGTGGAAGTTCACTCATGGTATATACCACTAGATTAGTTTATTCCATTTCTTAGTTCATTTTCTATTGAATAAGCAAATAAAAGAGAGGATTGCACCGAGATGGTGCAAACGTTTGATGTGGGGGTCTTTTACACCAAGAGATGCATGGATATCCTTGAAGATTGGAACCACGATCTTACTATCATGATAGCTCAAGGTGCCTTGACTAACTTAAAATCCGAGGCTAGGCATCAACTCACCTTCTTAATTAGAGCAAAACCAAGGTGCTGGCCAAGTCCTCATAGGCATGGAATTCTCCTCTATTATGTTCTGCATTTAATGAATTCTATGGTTGCCTTATGGGGCTTGGGTGTTACTTGGTAGTAGCCATGGATGAAATACAAATTAGCATGTGTAGATAGTAAATCTGGATTTTAAGTGGTTATTCATGTGTAAACACTGGGAAATCATGAATGAAGTAATCTCCTTGGCATCTATAGCATGGTCTTGTAGGTGCTGGGGGTCTTATCTATCTAGGTTGGGGCCTAGAGTTAGGATTTGCATACATGACATTAGCATATTTTGGCTCCTAACTAGGTTCGCTAGGATTTTGATAGGGGTAAATCTCATTGTGTTCTGGTAACTCCATATAGTAGGCAAGTGGACTATCCATTTGAGCCGAGTGAAAAGTGTGATTATTCGGGTCACTTTCTGAGATCAATGGTGATGTTGGCACTAAGGCCCTATCCAAATTTTCTTTAGATGTTTCATACTTCATTGGGATCACGTTGGATGGAGGTGGAGGTTGTTGTACTAACACTGGTTGAGGTCTTTGTTATGCTTGATAGGGCGGTTAGTAGGGTTGCTCGGGCCTACCATACTTCTACGGTGGGTATTGGTTCTCGTATCTCCCCTATTGTGGATATGGTTGTGGATAATTTTGCCTAACCACTTGCTTATTATATGGGCAATCTTTGTGTAGTGTGGTTAGTATACCTCCTTTCTATGGTGCAGTATTGACTGTTAGGGTTCACTTGGGGTTGAGCCATAATTGGGCACACATTAACCATGTGGTCTCCTCTACAGGTGTAGCATGATTTCACTGGGGCACATCTAGGTGGCTGCTTGCTAGATACACCTAACTTATGAGCTACTTTTTCTACCAATTCATCAATAGAAGTAGGGGGTCTGGATATGAGTCTAATGGAACTATTTAAATCTTTGTAAATCTTAGAGAGCTTCACTTCCTCACCTAGGTTGTCCTCAATATCTATTCACATGCGTACACATTGCTTTATGGTTCTCAGTTCCTTTAAATACACATAGGATCTCAACTTAGCCCTCAACAATCCATCCAGGAATAGTGTCACTTGTTTGGATAGCATGGGTAGCTCTGGAATCAGGCATCTCTCCAAGCATTGCCTAAATCTTCTTCATGCGAGTCTTAATGCCCCTTGAGGTGTTTGTTTAAAACTATGGATCAATGATGAAGTGTTGCGCCTTATGCCACTCTTAGAAAACTCCGTGATGAAGGCTTCTAGCAATTGTTCTATGTTCCTGAATTGTCTCTGGTGTAGTGGTTGAAACCACATAAGAGACATGTTCTTGAGTGTTGGACTGAAAGTGTTGTATTACGTGAACAAGTCATCAACTTGCTTAGCTCGCAAGACTTGCCTAAATTATATCAAATGATCATATGGGTCTCCTATACCATCAAAATAGTTCTTCATGGAATTAACTAGTTGTGTGGGCCTCAAGATCCTAGGGTGTTCTCTAGGCCTTGGCAAAGGGAATTTGTCTACATCTCTTTGATTCCTTGGGCATCTATGCCTCTCATTTTCCATTCTACCAATTTTTGTTCCTGTTCTTTCTCTTCCCATTGGGTTAGCAAAGCTTACCTCGGGTCTATCTCTACTCTAGTCCCTCTGAGTTCCATGAGCTTGGGATGTTCCAGCTCCTTGGTGATGATAAGAGACATTGGATCTTTCTTGGGGAAAAAAAAATTCACCCTTCAAAGTGTAGGCATGCCTACCAAGTTCTATTACCATGAACATGCTCTTCGATGTGTGGTCTAAATAGACCACTTTGCTTGGAGTATCAGGATCTTTAAATTCATATATCATCATGTTTCCTGCTTCACTAGGTCGATCTGTCTTAAACCTGTAAAAGGCTTCATCAGTCTCTCTATTCCAGAACAATTCTACACCTTTGTTATCCTCGGGAATCCATTATCGTGTGAGTATCCTGGTTAAGCCCGATTTACCTCTAGGGGTTCTTGGCTCTCCTCCTAAATTCCCTTGCTCTATCTTGCCT
Organism: Ceratopteris richardii; assembly: GCA_020310875.1. Lineage (NCBI taxonomy): Eukaryota > Viridiplantae > Streptophyta > Polypodiopsida > Polypodiales > Pteridaceae > Ceratopteris > Ceratopteris richardii. The sequence goes on along the minus strand of CM035443.1, from coordinate 98,471,613 downwards.
ATTTCAATCTCGGGGATTACATTGTCAAATTTGTCTATTCTATTTGGCTGGTTAGTGACTACATATATGGTTCCTTCTTTATCAATGTATGAAGCATCTTCAAATTTGACTACTGGGTGTTCTAGTCCAACAGGTTGATCTGTGTTTTTAATTTGGAATGGATCTTCTCAGACTGTCTTCATAGATGCGAGCACCTAATCAGTTGGTCTTGATGTGTTCTAGTTGGGTCTTGTATGACCCTTCTGATTTTTCTAGGTATGCCACTCTTGAGCTACCTACTGGTCTCTCCATGCTATACAACATCTCAGAGTCAATAGAATGTATGGGTAATCACTCAATTGCTCGGACCATGACCTAGCTATATGATTGATGCTAGCTTCAGAAGATCTCATGCTTTGTCTATCACAGCCTAGATGTCTACCCCATCTAAGGTTCACACGCCTTGATTGTTATCCCAATTTTCCGAGGTATAACCTCATTGCAAATTCTTTTGTATTAATCACTTGTTCCTTTTATTTTACTTAGGCTACCACTTCTTGTCCAATAGTTTATGTCATGAGGAATACTTAAATTTTATCACACTTGAAGTTTGATCGCTCAACTTATGTCCTTTTACTTTAGATTTTGTTGCAAAACTAACCTATTTATCCTTGCACTTGAATAATTAGGGTTCTTGTACTTGTATCATGCCTAACATAACCCTAATTAATCAATACCACTAAGCATACTTAGCCTTAGTTGGAAATTGATCAATGGGGTTGAGAATGCTCAAAACTCAAGTCGCTTCTCCTTTTCTCACACTTGAATTCTCAAGACACTCGTTCTCAAGCTTGCAGCACACTCTTGCTCTGGACACCCTTCAATGCTCTTAATGGGCTTGTAAAAGTCCCATAGTTAGATCACACTTTAACTTTAATTGATAGAAAGTTTTGGATTCGGGTGTTTTTAAGGACCCTTTTCCCCCCTTTGTATTGATGAACAACCCTCTAGAGCACCTTAGGTTTCCTAATCCCACTTAAGGGTCAAATTCAAATTATCGTATCTAAAAATTGGTACATTATTCTTAAGAAAAACAATCAAGGCCATGTGGGATTCAAAATGAGCTTTCCAACACACTCTAGAGCTCAGAAAATGGATTTTGTATGAAAATGTTATGCCAGTTTAGGGTTCAAGGGGCTAAAACACGCAAACAGACAAATAAGACTTCTTGAAACATTTTCATGGGCGCGTCACGATGCCCGAATCACATGAATTTCCTGACCAAAATTATCTAAAAATTTAAAAAATTTAAAAAAATTATATGAAATTCTTGACCAAAATGTTTATCAATCGTGGGCTATGCGTCATGATGGATAGGATTTTGGCCGAGTGTCAGGTAAATGTTTGAAGATGAAAACAAATCTTGGTTTATCAAAGAAGAATGAGCTTACACTTGAAGCATCAAGTGATTCTGATGATGACTAGAAGACGCCAAGAAGGGAAATCAATTCTTGAAACTCCAAAGGCAAAGCGAAATGACAAGATTTAAGAGATGTGGCAGAATCATCTCAACCAACTATAAGGAGGTCTACTAGAGAGAAAAGGAAGCCAAAAAGGTATGGTTATGATACTTCTTTGGTCACTAAGCATTTCATTTACATAGTGCATGATACAAACTTAGAAGAAACATCTACATATGAAGAAGCCAGAATGGAGAGATGCCATGGAAGAAGAGATAGAAGCTCTACAAGAAAATTGGACTTGGGAATTGGTATCCAAGAAACCATCTATGAAGGTCATTGGCTCAAGATGGATTTACAAGGTAAAGCAAAATTCTGATGGCTCAATTAATAGGTACAAGGCAAGGCTTATAGCTAAAGGGTTTGCCCAAAATCAAGGTATTGACTATGAAGAAAAATTCTCACCTATAGCAAAAATGCCTACAACTAGAGTACTCATGAGTGTAGCATCTTCCAAGAATTGGAATATATATCAAATGGATGTTAAAAATGCTTTTCTAAATGGTTGTATTTCATAGGAGGTTTACATGGCTCAACCGTCTGGGTTTGAAGATCAATCATATCCAAAATATGTATGCAAGTTAAGGAAGGCCTTGTATGGATTGAAGCAAGCTCCTAGAGCTTGGAATCATAGACTTGTAACTAACTTGCAGGATAAAGGTTTTATGGAAAGCAGTGGAGATCCTTCCCTCTTCATTAAGAAGAACCACACAGAGGTCATATACCTTTGTGTATATGTGGATGACATAGTCATTACAGGTAATGATGCAGATGGAATCAGGAAGATTAAAGCCCAAATGAAGGAGGAATTCAAGATCAGTGATCTTGGTTTATTCACTTACTTCTTAGGTTCGGAAGTGGCATATACAGAGAAAGGTATGTTCCTAACTTAGAGTAAGTACATTGGAGATATGCTCACCAAGTTTAAGATGGAAAACACAAAAGTTGCAGGTACACCCATGGAGGTAAATTTGAAGCTAAGTGCTCATAAAGATGAGTTAATTGAAGATGTTACTAGCTATCAAAGCTTATTTGGAAGATTGAATTATGCTACTCTAAGCAGAGTAGATATATGTTATGGAGTTAGTATGTTGAGTCAGTTCATGCACACTCCAAGGAAGCATCACATGGAAGAAGCCAAGAGAACTCTGAAGTAGTTGAAGGGTACAATCAATGAAGGGTTATACTACCCTTATACATTTGATATAGATGTCAAACTTTTTTTTGATGCAGACTGGCTAGGCTCTAAAGATGATAGGAGAAGCACATAAGGTTATCTTACTTTTGCAGCTACAAAGTTAACTTCATAGTCGTCCAAGAAACAACATACCGTTGCTCTTTCATCAACTAATGCTAAATACAGAGGACTTGCAAATGCTACTCAAGAAGTTATGTAGATTAGGAATCTATATTCAGATTTAGGCTTGAATACTTCAACTCCACATATATTTGGAGGCAACATTAGTTCATTACGTCTTGCTCCTAATCTTATCTATCATGCCAGTACCAAACATATTGAAGCTCACTACCATAATGTTAGGGAAAAGATCATGAGTAAGGAATACAATTATCATATGTATCTACACATCAATAATGTGTAGATATGATGACAAACACATTGGATGGAAGCAAATTGAATAGGCTCAAATCAATGATTGGATTACAAGAAGTTATGAAGGATTGAAGACTCAAGCATCTTAGGCTTGAGGGGGAATTGTTGCTACAATTAGCAAGCCTAAGTGCTTGGATAATTATTAAGGACTACACATTAGTTCATGTACATCACATGAAGGACCACATATGAACTGCTGCTTGTCAATTTAGTTGTATTTACTTTGGATAAATGTACAAGCCAAGAGAATAATGAATCTTGTGAAGTTAGGACCCACAACTCATTGGTAGGAAGAATCAATTCAAATCATCCCTAAAGTGTAGGATCACTTTTAGGTGAGGGAAAATTCATATTCAAACTCAAACTATGAGTATAAATAGACATGCTTTTTAGTCATGGGGTAAGAGAGCTATTTCTGAGAGACATCAAGCTACATCAGTGATCAAATATTGAGCTAACTTCATGTATGAGTAGCCTAGTACACTTCCCTTGTATCATATGTTCATTAGCATATATATTTTGATACATTTCTTCAGGAATATCTATGTCTATTGTTCTCTGCTGCATCTTCATCATTATAGTGACCTTATGGAATCAATTTCTTTGTGTGTGCTCACTCGTTTTCTATACTTTAACTTTGGATAGTTAGATTGAAGTTTCTACTACTTGTATATACATTTTCTTGAATTTTGGTTTGGAGGATCTCGAGATATGAATCATAGAATGTGACTGTGTCTTCACATCTTCTAGATCCTGAAAAGTTGCCATGAACCCCTGACTTGTTAGATTCATCTCTCATTGTATGGTATAGCTAAATTGATGAACTAACTTTCTTTAGTTAGCTATACACTCCAATTAGATTTTTGCAAAAGCTCTCTGGTCAATTCTATTGATGTTGACACGACAAGAAGCTTCAAACTAAGCTGCGAAATTTTTCCGTGTCACAACAAGAACTAAGCTAGAGTGATATTTGAACACCTCTATAATCATTAGTAGCTTAGCAACCTTCTGAAACTGAAAAACTTTATAACTGTATTTAGTGAACTTCGAAATTCACTTTACAGAAACCTTTACCTTTCTACAGGCTTTAATTCTGAACTGATTTACTTCAAACTTTACACTACTGTGTTTGCTTACAATTAGATAATCTTTCCGTCACTTAACTATCCCAAAACTGTGTTTTAAACTCATCAGAATATCACCGGAACTTCACTAGAATTTTACTGGACTGTCACCGTAAACTTACCGAAATCTTACCGGAATCAACTGCAATTCTATTTGTGATTATTTCAAATGGTTATAATTGAAGTAAGGAAGTAATACCTGAGCTTCCTTCACTGAATGAACTCTTTCTGAAGTTTGAGATAAAACTTCATCAGTTCTGGATGTCTTTACGGTCAGACTTTGTACTGTGTACATGTCCCATTTCATAAAACTCTTTTGATCAGTTTGTAGTTCAGACTCCTAGCTTCAAGATGAGCTATCACTCATGAAAATCTTTACACTGTGCTGTGAGATTTAACTCTCAAAAGTACCGAAAAATGTTTACTGAGAAAACTATAACTGTTAACTAACTTTCACAGTAAGATGAAATCACTTAGATTTCTTCACACAAGAAAAATGCACTGAATCTTTCCACATGAACATGTGTTTTCTATTAGAGAAGATGTGTACAAAAATAGCTTGGCCTCAGTTTGCTCATAGCTATGGAAAACTCTCCTACTCTGAGTAGTTATTCCTTACCATCTCTCTCAGATGAATACCTAGCAATACAGGTTCTATTATTCATCTCTACATACACAATCTCTGGCGTCTACTTGCGTCTTCTACAAGCACTTCTCACCTTTCTTGGGAGTTCTACATTCTCATATATTCTTCTACTCTCTACTAAGCACTCTCTCAACTCTCTTATATACATTTTTTGATCCGAGATTCAAAACTCGTAATTCTGGAAGTTTCTATGAACTATATTATAGTCGTGAATTTGTCCCTTCCCTAAGGCTTGATTTTCTGACTGTTTTGTTTCTGCTTCTCTTCGTCTTTCTTTGTCTTTATGTCTGTCTGTATGTCAAATTTGTGAGTGATTCTTCAACAGCTCCCCCTCAATCACTAATTTGCATCTTCCGGTTGTCAGAATATCTGCAATCTGATCTTTTGTAGGAGTGAATACTATTTCAATCTCCTTCTCCATTACCTTTTCCCTCAGAAAATGATATTGAATCTCTATGTGCTTTGTTCTTGCGTGAAATACTGGATTTGCTGCAAGATACAATGAGCTCATATTGTCTCCATGTATGATAGGTATACCTTGATCAATACCCATGCTTTTGAAGAAGGTCTGCATCCATATCAGTTCTTTAGCTGCTTCCACAAGTCCGTTATATTCTGCTTCAGTTGACGATAAAGCCACTGTATGCTGCTTCTTTGAACACGAGCTTACAAGTTTATCTCCCAGGTATATCATATACCCATGTGTTGACCATCTGTCATCTTGACTTCCTGCCCAGTCTGAATCACTGTATGCTCTCAGCTTTATATCTGACGTAAAAGGCTAATATAATCCTTCCTTTATAGTTCTTTTGATATATCTAAGGACTCTTTGTCCTGCAACCCAATGTTGATCCTTCGGACAATGCATAAACTGTGAGAGAACTCCTACTGCATAACTAAGATCTGGTCTTGTTAGCGTAGCATAAATCAAACTTCCCACTAAAGATTGATAATTTCTCATATCTTTAAACTCTGCACCATCATATTTGCTGAGTTTATGATTGACCTCAAGTGGTGTTGAGGCTTCTCTGCAATTCTCCATGTTAAACTTCTTCAGTAAGTTTAGGAGATACCTTTCTTGCCAAACATATATACCATGATCTGTATATGTAACTTCCATTCCAAGAAAGTATGATAACTTTCCTAGATCACTGATCTTGAATTCTTTTTCAAGCAATCTCTTTACCTCCTTGTTTCCTTCATATGAGGTACCTGTGATTATAATGTCATCTACATAAATACAAATGTAGATCATACCTTCATCTGTTCTCTTAATGAGTAGACTTGCATCAGCCTTTGAGCTTTGGTATCCAAGGTCATTGAGATACTTCACAAGTCTATAATTCCAAGCTCTTGGAGCTTGCTTCAATCCATAGAGAGCTCTTCTTAATCTGCAAACATGATTTGGGTAACTGGAACTTACAAAACCTTCAGGTTGTTCCATGTAGACTTCATCTGTTATATATCCATTTAAAAATGCATTCTTTATGTCCAATTGACTTAGCTTCCATCCTTTTGATGCTGCTACAACAATCAATGTCCTTATGGTTGACATCTTTGCCACCAGACTAAATGTCTCATCATAGTCTTTGCCATGCGTCTGAGCATAGCCTTTGACCACCAGTCTAGCTTTGTATCTGGCTATCCTTCCATCTGCAAGTTTCTTAACTTTGTAAACCCATTTATTTCCAATCACTTTCTTACCATTTGGTTTTGGAACAAAGTTCCCAAGTCTTGTTCTCCTCAAGCGCATTGAACTCCCCCTTCATTGCTTCTTCCCATTTTTCCTTACCTTTTGCTTCACTGTAATTATGAGGTTCTTCATCTTCCTTTACTAAGTAAGCATAGTTTTTTTGAGTCAAATAAGAAGTGTCATAGGAATACCTTGTTGGTTGTTTCCTTACTCTGTTTGACCTTCTCAGCTCATATTCTTCATGTGTATCTGAATACACATCTTCATCAAATCTTGGTCCATCTTCGTTTCTCATACCTGATCCATACCTGGATGTACGTGCTTGCATATGATCTTCATCTCCATTCACCTGCATATGTGATTTTCCTTTTTCAATTCTTCTTACCTCTTCTTCAATTGTTTCATCATTATGCTCTTTATCTGTATACCAACTCTTTCCTTCATCAAATGTCACATCTCTAGAAATAGTAAACTGTTTGGTTAAAGGACTCCATAACCTATAACCCATCTGCTTTTCATCATATCCGATGAACACGTATTTTTCAGCTTTTGGTTCAAGCTTATGTCTAAGTTGTGATGGTACATAAGCATAAGCTACTGATCCAAACACTTTGCAATGATCAAGTGTTGGTTTCTTACCCCACCAAGCTTCATAAGGGCTCATTCCATTTAAAGTTGTACATGGTAATCTATTTACCAGATATGTTGCTGTATTTATAGCCTCAGCCCAAAGATAATTTGGACAATTCTTCTCCTTTAGCATTGCTCTTGCAAACTCAATTAGAGTTCGGTTTCTTCTTTCTGCTACTCCATTTTGTTGTGGTGTATACCTGCAAGTTATTTCTCTTTTGATCCATGCATTCCACATATAATCATTGAATTCTCGAGAAAAATATTCTCCTCCTCCATCATACCTCAACCTTTTGAGTTTCTGTCCTGTAAGTCTTTTAGCATATGCATGAAAATGCTTGAAAGCTCCAAACACTTCTGACTTCTCTTTCAAAACATAAAGAGTTATCCATCTTGTTGCATCATCAATAAAAAGAACATAATACCTTGAGCCACTGATAGATCCTTCTTTTTTTGGTACCCATACATCTGTATGTATGAGCTCTAGCACACCATCGTGTTTGTAACCATTCTTCTAAAATGGTAACCTGTGGGCTTTTCCCATCTGACAGGCTTTGCACTTTTGAATAATATGTTGATTCTTCATATTCGGCAATCCTTTCACAGATTGTTTCTCCAAGATAACTTTGATTCCTTTTTCATTAAAATGTCCTAACCTCTTATGCCAGAGGTCTAATTCTGTAAATGCTTTATCACCATGTGTGATTAAAGCTTGACCAACATTCCCTTGTACTTTAAGAGTAAAAAGTCTACCTTCATTTTTACCATGAACAATTTGTTCCATTCTCTGGATCTTCAACAAATACTCCTTCATTTGTAAACCTTACTTGAAAACCTTTTTCTACTATCTGTCCCACACTAATCAGATTCTTTGGGATTGTTGGAACATACAAAACATTTGTTAGTAGGTCAGCTCCATTCTTACATTTTACTTTTCCAATTGACCTCACATTATGTTTTGTATTATCACCTGTTTGTACTGTATGATTTGAAATTCCTCCTTCCAATTCTGATAACAATTCTATATTTCCTGACAAATGATTTGAACAACCAGAGTCAATATAGAATACCTTTAGATCCTCATTCTTTGACACACTTATCAAATTCATCATCAACGTTGTATGGTTGTCATTCTGCGTATCATTCGCATAGTTGTAGTAGGTAGTGTTGTGAGATTGATTCTGTCCCCAACTTCTTGCTCCACCTCTACCATATACGCCTCTTTGACTTTGTCTTCCTCTTTGATATCTTTTGCTTCTGCCTCTGCTACTGTTATTCTGATTCTGACTTGATCCTTGAGAATTATGCCAGCAATCATGAGCCAAATGATTGCTTAATCCACAGATCCAACAAGACTTCTTGTTCTTACTCTGATTACCTCTTCCTTTTGTATTACCTCTATTTTTACTTCTGACATTACCTCTTCCTCTTGCATAATTTGCTTGAGTAGTCATCTCTTCTTCATCTTTTTCTTTTCCTTTGTCACCTTTCTTCTTGCTTTTTGTGTACATAGCAGAACTATGTCCTTTATCTCCATCTCTCTTCAAATCTTGCTCAAACGTTAACATTAGTCCAAGTAACTGATTTAAATCTGGTACAAAATTATTTAAAGAAAGTTCAGTTGAGAATACGAAAGGTTTCCACCTTGCATCTCCTCTTAATCCTGCAAGCACTTGTGCTATTAACCTGTGATCTTCGATATCCTCATCAATAGATCCAAGACTGTCTGCCAAGTCTTTCATCTTAGCGACATAATCACTAATGCTTTGACTTTGCTTTTTCTTGAACGTTGTAAACTCCGACCATAAGCTAGCCTTCCTAGCTTTGGTAGTGTTTTGGAAATGATCTTCCAATGCACTCCATATGTCTTCCGCTTTCTCTAGACCTCTAATATGTGGTAATAGATGATCTGTAATAGTATTGTAGATATACGCTCTTGCCGTTGCATCTTTCTTCTGCCACAGCTTCAAGGCTTCTAACTCCTCTTTCTTCGGTTGACTGTCGTCTCCAAAAGTCGGCTTCTTTTCTTCTCCTGTCACATATATCATTAAGTCCTTACTCATAAGTAAGGCTTCCATTCGCATTATCCATGCGGGATAATTATCTCTGTCCAATTTGTCAATAGAAATGTGATCTGCCATAATCTTCTTGTTTCTGTTACTTCCGGTGAGTATAACGTTAAAGGATTTTACCTTTTGTAAACCTTTACCCTTGAGAATGACTTTGGAACACTTCTCTGGTTCCGTTTGCTGTTGATCACATCAGCCTTCACCTTTCTTGTGAAGAATTCTTTACTTTCTCTTGTATCTTTACTTCCGTTTGCTCTTTGAGGACCTTTTCTGCTCTGATACCACTTGTTGATGTTGACACGACAAGAAGCTTCAAACTAAGTTGTGGAATTTTGCCGTGTCACAACAAGAACTAAGCTAGAGTGATATTAGAACACCTCTATAATCATCAGTAGCTTAGCAACCTTCTGAAACTGAAAAACTTTATAACTGTATTTAGTGAACTTTGAAATTCACTTTACAGAAACCTTTACCTTTCTACATGCTTTAATTCTGAATTGATTTACTTCAAACTTTACACTACTGTGTTTGGTTATAGTTAGACAATCTTTCTATCACTTAACTGTCCCAAAACTATGTTTTAAACTCATCATAATATCACCGGAACTTCATCGGAATGTTACCGGACTGTCACCGTAAACTTATCGGAATCAACTGCAATTCTGTTTTTGATTACTTCAAATGGTTATAATTGAAGTAAGGAAGTAATACCTGAGCTTCCTTCACTGAATGAACTCTCTCTAAAGTTTGAGAAAAAACTTCGTCAGTTCTGGATCTCTTTACGGTCAGACTTTGTACTGTGTACATGTCCCGTTTCATAAACTCTTTTGATCAGTTTGTAGTTCAGACTACTAGCTTCAAGATGAGCTCTCACTCATGAAAATATTTACACTGTTCTGTGAGATTTAACTCTCAGAAGTACCGAAAAATGTTTACTGAGAAAACTGTAACTGTTAACTAACTTTCACAGTAACATGAAATCACTTAGATTTCTTCACACAAGAAAAATGCGCTGAATCTTTCCACATGAATATGTGTTTTCTATTAGAGAAGATGTGTACAAAAATAGCTTGGCCTCACTTTGCTCATAGCTATGGAAAACTCTCCTACTCTGAGTAGTTATTCCTTACCATCTCTCTCAGATGAATACCCGACAGTACAGGTTCTATTATTCATCTCTACATACGCAATCTCTAGCGTCTACTTGTGTCTTCTACAAGCGTTTCTCACCTTTCTTGGGAGTTCTACATTCTCATATATTCTTCTACTCTCTAGTAAGCACTCTCTCAACTCTCTTACATACATTTTTTGATCCGAGATTCAAAACTCGTAATTCTGGAAGTTTCTATGAACTATATTACAGTCGTGAATTTGTCCCTTCACTAAGGCTTGATTTTCTGACTGTTTTGTTTCTGCTTCTCTTCGTCTTTCTTTGTCTTTATGTCTGTCTGTATGTCAAATTTGTGAGTGATTCTTCAACAATTTCATACCAAGTTGTGAGCTTTGAGCAAAGTATTCAACACTTCTATTCCCAAATTAGAAGGTTTATTCACATTCCTTGCATATGCAAGTTATCTATTTTGATGCAAACATTTGAGAATGATGTTTAAAAGTACTTGATGGTTCCAAATGAACCATAGTGAAGCTAAAAGATTCTAGTAAGCATCATTGGAGTTAACTTGGTAGGTGTGGAGCAGGTTTTGTGCAACACCGGCTCATCTCTAGAGCATATCTATCCATCTCATCACAATGGTTAGTCCTTCTCTTTTGATATTCATACAATTACATTAAACAAAAATGAGTTTTCTATCAGCATATGCAATGGGGAAGTCCAAATTACCCTAATCAATAGGTTGTGCTAAGATGGAACCAATTACAAATTTAGATGCATCAACATGGATGTGGAATGATTTGTGCCAATCCAAGGCCTTTAAAATAGCTATGGATATGAGATATCTTTTGAGTTCTTGGAATGAGTTTTCACACTCTTCAATCCACTCAAAATTCTTTAGAATCTCATACATTGACTTAGCAATGGTTGCATACATGTGTATGAACCTTCCATATCTACAATGTCCCATAGAAGCTTAGAATTCCTTATTATTTCATGATCATGGTAGCTTTGTGATTGCTCTTACTTGTTCCTCATCCGATTGATATGCCATTCTTAGAGACTATGTGCCCAAGGATTTTACCTTGATGGACCATGAAACCATACTTTTTAGGATTTAGGCACACTTTATACAAGTGATATTTAACCCTTCTAGGGTGTGGAGTGTGTTTCCTTCATTCATCAGAGTACACACATGAGTTATCAATATATACTTCTAGGAATTTAAAGAAATTCTTGAAGATATGGCACATTAACCTTTAAAATATGATTGGGGCATTAGCTAATCCAAATGGAATTACTCAAAAGGAAAATATCCCCATTCAATCACAAAGCCTATTTTGTGTTGATTGTCTGGTGTAATCACACCTTTCTGCTGTGGGTTGGTGCACATTGCTTGTGTTGCTTCAATACTAGAAAATTCATTATCTCTCGGAATGCTACTTCCCATCACAATTCCATGATGATGAGTAGAAATAGGAGATATGGATGGTGAAGGAGATCTTTCTTGCATGATTCTCTGCATCTATAGCTAAGAGTAAGATCTACAGGATACCTTCACCATGAAAGGTAGCAAGTATAGTTGCTAGGTGAGCTGTGATCACACCTCTCATAATCCTGTCAAGAACCATGTATATGTCTATATACTTGCATATTAGTTTTTCAGAAGTAACATTAAAACCTTTGCAGACTGTGACAAGCATGGTTACTGCTTGATTCACAATACTGGCACATTCAAATGCATTTGCAGGAAGAGCATCATGATCATTATCCATGCTCTTAGCCATTTATGGGTGCCCCTCACTGGGAACACTTTTAGAAAGAAGAACTTGCAAGTCATGGAGCCTCCACATGAATTCCCTATCCTTGATCTGCCAGGGGTTCAAGGTAGGCACAAGAACTGCAATAACAAGCTTGTTGAGGTTGCCTCCAAAGCTCCTATTGAGCATGTTTCCAAACATTTCCATGCATACCAGCACTCTACATTTTCCTCTCTAAATGCTCAAGAAATGATTATTGATGAGGATGATGAGTGAAACAAAAACCTCCTTGAAAGTTGTAGAAGAAACCCAAAATAGTTATATTTACACATAATTAGAGAAAAAGCAACAAAGTTAATGGAAAAAATCAACACAATAAACTAAAAAATTTGTAAAAAGTACTCCTATTCTACTCGTAACTTGAAGAATCACTACACATAGTAGACTAATCAGTCAAAAGGGGATCCTCATCATGCCAAACGCGGATCATTTCAACAAGTTGTGTCCAATGTTGCAAACTACCATTGTTTACAAGAGCATAATAAAATGAAAACATGCTAAAATCTGCAAAAAACTCATGAATCAAGCACTTATTCCACATCAAACCATCACATAAGCGACACGAGAACGTCTCCACAAATGGTTCCAGAATGTGTTGACATTGTAGCATTGCACACACCTACATTATCAATTTAGTGAGCTATCTCATAAAACCCAAATGTGGGTGGAACCTACACATACATAGTGGAGCCAATGTCAAGCATGGCATGAATATGCACGCAAGATTGAAGGAAAGCACTCAACAAGCATGCACACTCAACATCAACCACACATGTAGACATGAAAGTCACACTTGAAGAAGGTCACAAGCTTAGATGAACAAGGAAGAAGAAGCAAATCCATGAGAATCATGAGACACATGCATGTACTCTCCAAAAGCACAACATTGTCTTATGAGCAAAAATGGACCTCCCTTACAATGACTAGTGACCTCCTTATATACTGTTGGTAGCAGTCAAGGCACTCAAGGACTTACAAGACGAGGAAGACAACGAAAAGAGTTAGAGCAAAGAGAAGGACCAAGTAGGCAAAGCAGTCAACGCAGATCCAGCAAATAGGCCCTATAATTTTTCATGAAGCAATATTTCCCAAATAGTGATCTTAGTCACTTCACACCATTGTGAATACCATTTTTGATTATTCCTGCTCAATTTTGTGCAAGCTGAGGAGTGCTCAAGCTTGAGGAGTATTAGTAGTATTTATGTACCAATTTTCATAATTTTCAGAGCTCGTTTGAGCCTCCAAAATAGCCTAGGAACCTTATTTTTAACTAGGCCGGACACTAGGTCTGGACAGGACCAAAGCTAGTCGAAAAACTATAAAAAGAGCTAGAGAGCTCATTTTTGAGGTTAGCTTGTTGTAGATTTGAGCTTTGTATGAGAACTCTTTTGTAATGGAAGTTACTCCTTTGTTCCTCTCTTTGTTCTTGCCGTGTGTGCGTGTGTGTGTATGTGTGTGCATGCTAGTGTGCTTCTCACTCACGCACTTGTGCCATCACTTGCTCATAGTCTTCATACTAGTCCTTGCGTCTCTATGAGGTGGATCTCCTCATGTTGTTACTTGGCATTGTGCTAGAATGACACCAAATTTGGCACCGTTGCTAGGGAGAGAGCCTCAAGGACGAGCGTGTGATGGTAAGACGTAGAGTTGTGACGTTGGAGTCATAGGTATTTTCTTCATTTTTCTCTATTTCCTTTTATTTTCTTCACCATCATCATCACCATCATCATCCTTACCATCTTCCACCTCCATCACCACCTTCGCAAAGTGACAATGTCCATCACGATGGACGGCCTATCCATCGCCATCGACAGACCCCGACGGACACCTCTGTCAATCACGACAGACGGTATCCATTGCGATCGACACAAAATCCATGATTGAAGTATATATAAAAAAAATGGTAAAAATCTTGTCCATCGCAACAAATAGGCCCCGATCGACACATAGGCACGCAAAAATCCAAGAAATTCAATCAATCACGATCGACACCCCCACGATGGACTACCTGTCCATCGTGATTGACAGCTGTCCATCACGATTGACACGTGCCCATCGTGACGGACAGAATAATCATGATTGACACCCCATTTCATCGAGAAACCTATCCATCATGACTCATTGACCACAACTGACACAAAATCATGCAAAGGACCCGAAAAACTTAGTCCATCGCGATTGACCCCATCAATCGCGATTGACCCATCAATCACGACCGACACCCCCTGTCCATCGTGATTGACACCATCAATCGCGATACACACGTGTCCATCGCGATTGACATGCCATGATAGACAGTCTTGTCCATCGCTATTGACAGCTCTGTCGATCGCAATTGACAGCCAATTTCGGCCAGTTTTTTAGGGTTTTTATTTTTCAAGTTTTGGAAAATTTTGGGCACAAAAATCAAGCACTTAGAGCATTGTGAGGCCTCTACACAAGTAATTCGACAGACCCTATTTGCCTGTTAGCCTATTTGAACCCTGTTTTAACCCTAGAGCCCTGAACTATCATAACTTCCTCATACGAAATCCATTTGGAGTGATCTTAGGCTCATTGGAAAGCTCATTTTTGTAAAACTAATACGGGGCAAGAAAAACTGAGGGATCTTTTGGATTGTCTTCCATAAAGACAAAGGACAATTTGTTCTCTAAATTGCATAAATGAAAATGGTCTGTTGTGGCAATTTGAGCTAACTTTGGAACTTTTACAGGTCCACTGAGAGGCCTATGGTAACAAGGAAACCACCAAGAAAATTTTTGTAACCATAGAAGAGGGAGAAGAAAGATGCACCTATATAGGACATGACCTAATGGAGGAAGAGGAGCAAGAGTTGGTAGCTTTGCTAAGAGAATACAGAGATGTATTCACTTGGAGTTACAAGGGCTTGAAAGGGGTAGATCCTGACATATGCTCACATACAATTCCCATGACCTCAGATGCCAAACCCTCTGAGCAGAAGCCATACACATACAATGATAACTATGCTTCCAAAATCAAGGAAGGGATAGATCATTTGGTTGAAGCTGGATTCATCTATGAAATTGAGCACACTAAGTGGGTATCCCCCATCTTAGTAGTGCCCAAGAAGAGTGGAAAATTACGTGTATGCATTAACTTGAAGAAACTTAACGAAGCCACTATTAGAGATAGTTATCCACTTCCTATCACTGAGCATCTCTTAGAAAGAGTGGCACGCAAGGAAGTTTACATCTTTCTTGATGGCTTCTCTAGCTACAATCAAGTGGCCATAGCTCCAAAAGATGAGCACAAGACAGATTTTGCCATAGAGTGGGGCATATTTGCTTTTCGGGTAATGCCATTTGGCCTCACCAATGCACCAACTACCTTTCAAAGGCTAATGTGCCATGTGTTTAAAGAGTTCTTGAGGAGGAATTTGGAAGTCTATGTTGATGATCTCTATGCTCATTCCAACATAAGGCAAACACATATCCCAGAGTTGAGAGCTATCTTTGACAAATGTAGAGAATATCAAGTCTGCTTGAACCCAGAAAAGTGTGTTTTTATGGTCAGGCAAGGCAAGATTCTAGGACACATAGTGTCAAAGAATGGCATATCCACAGACGAGGATAAAGTTAGAGTTATCGCAGACTTACCTAAGCCAAAGAATGTCAAGGAAGTACAAGCTTTCATGGGGCATTGTGGCTACTATTGCTGATTCACTCATATGTATGCGATCATTGCAAAGCCTATGTACTCCCTTTTGAATAACTTTGAGTGGACTGAAGAATGTGAGGATTCCTTTAACAAGCTCAAGAGAAGATTGTGTTATGCACCAATCTTGACTACACTTGATTAGAACAAGCCATTCCATGTACATGTGGATGCATCCAACTATGCTATTGGATGTGTACTTGCACAACCTACGGGCGAAGGTAATATGGATCTTCCAATTGCCTATGCTAGTAGACAGTTGAATGCAGCTGAAAAAAACTATACCACCACTAAACGAGAAGGATTAGGCATGATAGATGCAGTTAAAAAGTTTAGACACTATTTGCTTGCAAATAAGTTTAAACTTTTTACTGATCATCAAGCTCTATTGTACTTGGTAAACAAGCCATGCAATACAGGTAGATTAGTAAGATGGTTCCTCTTACTAATGGAATATGACTTTGAGGTAGTGGTGAGGAAGGGCAAGACTCACTTGAAAGCAGATCATCTCTCGAGGCTCACATCTGGAGAGGCCCCACAAGGAGTATCAGATGATCTTCCTGATGCGTACTTGTTTAATTTGGAAGTTGTACCATAGTGGGCCAAGACTTTAGTTCTAGTATTGACATACGGGCCTAACCACCCAATAATAAACACTCAAGATAAGGAGGTAGTAAAAGCCCAAAAGTACAATATCATGGCAAGGAGTATGTACAAGCATACAGATCAAGGAATATTAGCTTGTTGTGTGGAAGAGGAGGAGTATGCAAAATGGTTGCAATTAGCACATGTGGGTGCATTAGAACAACACTACTCTAGGCAAAGAACTTTACAAACACTAAGGAGACTCAGAGTGCACTGGCCGACTATGGAAGCTGATGTCCATAAGTTGTGTAAGGAATGCCCAATCTGTCGTATTAGACCACGTATGGAGCACGCTACACCGTACCAAGTGTCTCTAATACCATATTGGAGTGAACCATGGGTAGCCTTTCTGAGGACGAAAACATTCCCTCAAGATATGACCCTGGCTAGGCAAAGAGGTTTAGAACAAGAAGCCCTAGATTATGCACTCATTGGTGATAATCTATACAAGCGTGGAAAAGATGGATATCTGAGACTATGTGTCCATGAGAGTGAATATCTCAAGATCTTGGAAACTGCTCACCAAGGTGTAGCAAGAGGACACTTTGGACCAGAGAGGGTGATCAAGGCAATCCTATTTCCAGGCTTGTGGTGGCCAACCCTTCACATGGATGCACATACCTATGTGAAGCAGTGTGACGTTTGTCAGCGAACTCAATATCCCATACGTAAAGATGAGATGCCATTGAAACCTATGATGGGTGGATGCACATTTTTCAACCACACCATTGGAGGTAAATCATAAATTGAGCAGGTACGGAGGTGAAGAATTCAATGATATGAAGAAATATCAGAGTTTGGTAGGTAGTCTAATCTATGCTACCTTGACAAGGCCAGATCTATCATATGCAGTAGGTTTGTTATCACAATTTATGCATTGCCAAGGAAGACTCATTGGATTGAAGCTCAAAGGGTACTCAGATATGTCAAAGGAACCCTAAGTGAAGGTTTGTATTATGGATTTACTTCTGATACAAGAATCAAAGTATTTAGTGATGCAGATTGGGCAGGTGATTCAGATGATAGAAGGTCTACTCATGGGTATCTCTGTTATATTGGAGATAAATTAGTTTCTTGGTGCTCAAAGAAGCAACATACAGTTGCTTTGTCATCTACAGAAGCTGAGTATAAAGGAATGGTAGAGGCTGCAAAAGAAGTGATATGGTTAAAGATCTTATTGAAGAGTTTTGGAACTGATCAGAGTACTCCAATTATTTTTGGAGACAATATGAGCTCATTATATTTGGCAGCTAACCCTGTTTTTCATGCCAGGACTAAGCATATAGAAATTCAGTATCATTTCTTGAGGGAAAAGGTACTAGAAAAGGAGATTGAAGTGTTGTATACTCCAACAAAGGAGCAAGTTGCAGATATGCTAACAAAAAGCTTGGATGGACCTAAGTTACAGAGATTCAAAGAGATGGCAGGAGTGAAGAAGAATGGAATAATCACAATTAGTGATTGAGGGGGAGTTGTTGGAACAAACCAATCACAAATTGATGATTAAAAAGAGCTTGAAGCAAGTTTATGATCATATTGAAGTGGAAGAAGACACTTGAGAAAGTGAAGAGATCTCATAAGTGAAGTCTGTATACATATGTACATTACAGTTGAAAATTCTTGTAATTTGAGTATAGATAATCCTTAAGATGATAAGGAGTAATGAAATAGACATAGGATAAGTCTAGAACCATATGTATATAAGTCAATGATGTAAAGAAATACATGAGAAAGCCATTAGAAGCCAAGTGTCATGAAAGTAGATGTGTAGAGAGTCATCTTCACGAGTTAGCATCGGGTCTTTCTCTGATTTCTCTCAGTCTGATCACGTGGATCAAAAATCCTTTTGTACACATATAACTTGGAAGTTAATGAACCTATGTTCAAAGTTTCATTATCTAATTCCTTTCATGCTTTGAGTATGATCAATAGGAACATTTGTATGTAAAGTCTGTAGATAGACTTCTGAAAGTCGTGGACTTTTTTGTGTCAACATTTTGCTTAGATCTCAGTGCACAGTGTAAAGTTTTTGATGAGTGAGCATTCAAAATCTAAGTTAGAAGGTAAGGAATCAATGGCTAAAAGCATTTAGCAAAACGGGATCTGTGCTGCGAGAAATCAACCTTAAAAGTTACCTATGTCAAAGTCGCTTGTTCAAGAAGATAGTTTCTAACATACCTTTGATCTTAAGGATCAAATTAAAGTTTTAATGATTCTTTTGAAGAACTAATGGTTGATATGATTGCGCAAAGGTAGTCTGGAGATATGTGCATCATTAGTTTCAAGAAATCTGAAGATATGTGCAGGTAATGAAGTCAATTTCTGAAGCAGACTTTTTGAAGAAGGAATTTCTTCACTAAGAGAAGTGATAGTGAAAGTTTTGATAAATGAAGATAACATTTGTGTAAAGTTTGATCCATAACTAATATAGAGGTTTTCTTAGATCAGTATAGATCAAACCTTTGGAGATTAAGAGGTCTCCAATAGATGTCACCCCCCTGCTCGAAGAATAAGGCCATTCAAGTTACAACTACCACAGAAGAGTGCTGAAGGTCCCAGTCTCATATTTCTACCTGTTCACACTGACCTCGAATTCCCTGGAGGAGCACCCTTGGAGGAACTCACAAATGAAGATTTCAAACAGTTGTTAAGAGAAGTAAATCTTGAGGTAGAAGAGGAACAACAAGTGGGAGATGTTCAACCACAAGCAACCACCTCCCAAGTACCTGTTACCACAGTTGATGTGGATGAAGAGGACGAGGAAGATGAAGAGTCTGAAGAGGACAAGGAGGATCATGACCAAAGGCATCAAGATGAGCAGCAAGAAATGCCAGAACTTGTAGGTGCGCCTGCATACAAAACCCAACTACAAAGGCTATATGATACGATCAAAGCAGTATAAGAAAGGCACAAACTCTCCCGTGCATCAAGCCAAGCCTTGATTGAAGAAATGCTAGCAGACTTTGGGAATATCATTTCGGAATTTTCATTCCCAAACCAACACATTTTCTACATCTATTCACGGTGGAACAAGCCATCCATGCAGATCAGTTACGTCTTCCACATCCGGACATCCCAGGTCCAATTGATTGGGATCGCATGATGAAAAACTTGGCCAAAGGACTACGCATTCAGGAACATCAACTTGCCACTCACGTTGTGGAATATTACATCCAACACTCCCAGCAACAAGGGTCTGTTAGGGACGACAAATGCGAGAGAGGGGGGGTGTTGGTAGCAGTCAAGGCACTCAAGGACTTACAAGACAAGGAAGCCAATGAAAAGAGTCAGAGCAAAGAGAAGGACCAAGTAGGCAAAGCAGTCAACACAGATTTGACAAATAGGCCCTATAGTTTTTCATGAAGCAATAGTTCCCAAATAGTGATCTTAGTCACTTCACACCATTGTAAATACCATTTTCTATTATTCCTACTCCATTTTGTGCAAGCTGAGTCGTCCTCGAGCTTGAGGAGTATTAGTAGTACTTATGTACCAATTTTCATAATTTTTAGAGCTTGTTTGAGCCTCTAAAATAGCCTAGTAACCTAATTTTTAACTTGGCAGGACGCTAGGTCTGGACAGGACCAAAGCTAGTCAAAAAACTATAAAAAGAGCTAGAGAGCTCATTTTTGAGGTTAGCTTGTTGTATATTTGAGCTTTGTATGAGAACTCTTTTGTAATGGAAGTTACTCCTTTGTTCCTCTCTTTGTTCTTGCCATGTGTGCATGTGTGTATGTGTGTGCATGTAGTGTGCTTCTCACTCACACACTTATGCCATCACTTGCTCATAGTCTTCATACTAGTCCTCACGTCTCCACGGATTGAGAATTATGAGGTGGATCTCCTCACGTTGGTACTTGCCATTGTGCTAGAGTGACATATACACTTTGGCCACTTTTCCCTCTATGAGATTATTGTGCTCAATGGAGATTGATTCTAAAAGACCAAAAGGTGTGGCACTCTAACACCACTATACATGAGTGTTTATGAGAAGAAAAAATCAATCTAAACCAATCTAAAGTGGAAAAAGGTAACATCATATACAAGTGATGATGAAAAAATAGTTGATTTGAGTTGTGCCTCTAACAACTGATCTATTCCAACAAATGTATTGTACAAAATGCCAAAATGATGGCCATATTGTTGCAAATTGTGCCCTTAATCAAGTATATTGTGCTATATGTAAGCCACAATTTAGCTTAATGTATATAATATGCAAAATAAAGTAGTAGCAACTAATCAAGTACAATTTGATTTTCTATTAGTTAGTTAATGGTACATGCAACCATATGTTCATACGGTATGTCCTTGAGATGCAAGCCATAATGGTGGAAGTAAGGAGCAAGCACACTTATCTCCCTTGGTTCAAAATAGGTTGAGCTATCCAAGTTACAGAAGGGGTAGAAGGTCCTTCAACCAAAATCTTCGGGAGGGTGAAACATATCCAAAGGAACGAAAATGCCCTCAGTGCCTATCTTGTAAAGAATTCAAACATACGAGGTTTGCTTGTCTGGAGGCTCAAGAATATTTTAGAA
This sequence comes from Ceratopteris richardii, assembly GCA_020310875.1. Lineage (NCBI taxonomy): Eukaryota > Viridiplantae > Streptophyta > Polypodiopsida > Polypodiales > Pteridaceae > Ceratopteris > Ceratopteris richardii. The sequence continues at coordinate 98,450,554 of CM035443.1, read as the reverse complement.
GAAAGCTAGAAGCTAAGCTGAAAGCACCCATGAACAATATGGTCACCTCGAGTCATGAAGAACTAGTAGCCTCGATGGTTTTGTGGTCTAGAAAATGATTGCAATCGCAAGATGCAGTTGTGTAACCCTACATCATGGAACAAAATTTGCGATGCAGTTGTGTAACCCTACATCATGGAACAAAATTAGGTATACAATCAACCTATTAGATGGGCTATCCAAATTCCATCCCATTTTGCCCCGATCTCTTAGGTGTCTTTGGAAGATAATATAGGAGGGATGGAACAAATATCTAAGGTAGAAAAACTACATGAAGAACAACAAAATTCCATTCACATTCAAATAGAACTCAAGTTACTTTGCCTCGAGATACCACTCTTGATACTTAATAGGTGTTATGCAACTCCACCATACAATTACCAATGGGAGATCTTTTGAATTTGGTACTAAAATTTAAGGACGGTCTTTTATTTGAAGGATGGAGTTCTTTTCAGGAGCCTATTGTGGCACAACAGGCAGCTCGAACTTCTCAAGAGGAAACTATGAATGATAAATTGTTCAATTATGTTGTTCCTCTTGCTATGGTGTGGTATAAGTCTTGATCGATTTCTAGAGTTTTGATTGATAGGAGCTCTTGTGTTAACATTGCTACCCTACCAATTTGTTATCAAATGGGTTGGAATAATATTGAACCTTCCCCATTTTACATCTAGATGGCTGATGAGTCTCATCTTCATCCTATTGGAATAATCAAAGATGTTCCTATTCACATTGAGAACATTAAATTTTTTATTACTTTTGTGGTTATCAAATTGTTGGGCAAACACAAAGATTATAATATATTTTTAGGTAGTCCTTAGTTGAAACATGCAAAAATCCAACAATATTGGGGGTCTCAGGTAGCAAATTTGTGGAAGGGACATAACAAATATTCTATCACATTGGATGACAAGCAGATTTACCCAAAGGATCAATTGTCAAGAATTGTGGAACTCCCACATATGCTAGATGGCCGTGAGGAGGATGAAAAAGCTTGAATTTTTGAAGCTAACAAGGATTTGTGGTCTATCAAACTTCTTGATATTTTGAACCATTTTATATTACTATAAGACATAAGAACTAGTGTGAGCTTTGATTCTTGCTCAACCAAGATATGCATGACCTACCAAGCATGAAGCAAAAACCACTGGTGGACAAATGAGTGTCATAACAACCAACCTAGTTAGAATAAAAAAAAGCATGTAAATCTAGCAGTAATGATCCCCCCCGGATAAAACAATCCAAGTAGTCAGGTACCACTCAAATATCAAAAGATGCACTTAACCACCTGTCCATGCTTGATACCAAGGCAATGCATAAACGTGCTTATCTATGAGGCAACGAACTAAATATCATGGCGAGTTACACATAAGTAAATCAAGCATCCAACAACCTACTGATAGAGAACAACATCAAATGCATCTCCAACATCATGAAGACTCAACCATAAACTTGTTTCCATAGGAATCACAATAGTTTTGCAATCTTCAAGGCCAAAATGCTGCAATAATGTGTCAATATATTTTTTCTTGACACAAAGCTATTCCCCCATCAACTTGCATAAATTGAATGCCCAAGTAACAATGCAAATGCCAAAATCTGACATCTCAAAAAACCACATGCAAATCAGTCTTAAATTCAGCAATATGCTTCTTATTAGAACCAATGAGAAGCATGCCATCAACTTACACAACAATGATTAGAAAAACATCATTTGCACACTTAACATATAAGGTGCTCTCAATTGGACTATTCTCAAAGCCATGTGCAATCAAGTAGGCATAAATTACATGCCTGATAGTGGAATTCCTTGTAGGACTTGCTCAAAATATAAAGTTTCCATATTTTTGAGTCCTTAAGTTATTGGGAACTTGAACTCAGGTGGAATGGGTGAAGTCGTTGGTTGGGCTACCATTGTTTCACATGTGGTAGTTGTTGCACCTATGGTAGGTATGGGAATGTGAATTGTAAATGGAGGGATGGTCGGTTCCTTAGTTGGTGATACTCCAAGTGTCATGACCATGCCTCTTGGTTGTATGCAGGGAATGGTGTCTCTCATCTATTTTGGTTTAGAAATTGAAGCGTTCTTTTGCTTAAAAAGCTATGATGATGCTCAAGTCACTGCTTGCTCTATTGGGACACCATAAGCAAGACATTTTTAGATAATGTTGGTGATTGAGCAACACCCATTCAATATTTATTTTTGCTCCCATCGTGCATTAGCTGCGTATAATTGATCGCTGATCCAATGAGGAAGATTGATTTTGATTTTGGCTGACTCTACAAGGTAGAGGCTGAACCAAATCTTCTTATACAATTGCATAAATTGATTCTACCCAAGAAAGCCAAAATGTTGCATGGACATCTAGAGAGGTACATATAAACTTGGTGTGATGGTGGCCATTTGATTGATTTTTACTATTTCTCTCTTTTTCAAGGCATGTAGAACCTGCATCTCCTTGTCCATGGGAACATGCCTACCCTGCATATTCAAGGCCTCACTTAACAATTTTTGCAACGACTTGAATCTCTTTAACTCTTGGTTGGGTAACAATGAGGGTACCATGAATAATCAAGGAAGGTCTCTATCTGCTATAGGTTATAGCATCTACACCAGATAATAGCATTTCAAAAAGTCACACTTGGGCAATCGGGCACTAAGGTACTCCAACAAGCTTGCTCTTTGCCAAACATTTTGCAAGTTTGACGTGTTCTATAACTCCTTGAATTCTCTAGAGAAAAATTGAAATCTACCCCGTGTATTGTTAAACTCGCATTTGGACTCCCAAATATGGTGTGCTTCACCCAAAGGCCCAACCAACTCATTGAACAAATGAGAGTGTGTGTGCACCCTCATTGTATGTCCTGATGGTGGGACTTGGATAATGGTGCCTCAATAGTTGCAGACCATGGGAGGAATTTCTAATGGGCTTGTTCTTGCTTGTGCCATTGTGTACTGCTAAGTGCCTGTACTCTTTGTGGATTTGATATAATAAGAAAAACACATTATTATTGTCAAAGAAACTCGATAAGGCCTTGTTCCCTTTTTAATAGTGACATGTTTCCCTTACATCCATGTGTAGTGTGAGAGGCGATGCTTAAATGTTGGATGTCTTGTGATGTGAGGTTATGATTTGGTGCAATGCCTATATGCAAACTCAAGAAAATGCATTAGCTTAGTATACTTTTGGAAGTGTACAAATATGCTACAAGGATTGCTTAGATGGTTGATTACAATGTTTGTTGACTTCTCATGGTTCCCTTATGGGCTTACAAGGCTTGATTATGGGTTTATATATTGTGTTAAATAGCATGATTTAACTTGACCATGGGACTATTTAGGTACCCATCTCCAAGTGGTTCTAGGAATAAAATGATGTGATGCCTTAGGTACAAAAACTTTTTGTCTAGGATCCTAAGGGGTTGGGGTGGATCATGACTTACTAGAAAGTAAGAGTTTGGGGGAGGGGTTCTGAGCTCTCAAGCATTTCTTATGTACCAAGATTTGTAAGTTATTATGGTCAGCCTTCATTGATCACTTTGGTACCCAAACTTGAAGTACTAATTATGGTGGATCTCTTCTTTGCTTTGTTGTTGGCCTCCTTTTTATCTCCTTCTGCTTCTTAGATGTTGGATTTGAGTTTGATGGAGCAATGGGTTGCTCACCCTTTGACACCCAAAATTGCTTCATTGCTAGCAAAGGTTTATTTCTCCTTGGCCCCATTCATCTTCTTGGTTCACAGTCTGATCCCATTTGCATGACGCCTTGTTTGAATTGTCGATATGACACTCGTCTTTGGAATAGGATAGAGTTCTAGAGATTGCATGATCTATTCGTCAAAGTGTGACATTTCTGCACAATAGATATGGGGATAGATGCAACATCTTTTTCTTCAAGGTTAGACTTAGGAGAGCTAAAGTCATATGTTGAATCGAGATCATTGGCTATATCACTTTCTAGTTCTACCGTAGTGAATTGTTCTCATACCCAAACCTGAAGAAGATGAATTCTAAGGTTTAAGTTGACCCCATGATCATATCTATCTAATCTTTTCCCAAGATTAAAGGCTCAGTGAGATCCTCATCATGGCTTACTAATGCTTTTACTATCAAGGAAAGGTCTTGTATCAGGATTGGAACTTCCACCTCACCCACGCTAGGGGTTTCCACACCTCCTAATCCTATGAGGTAAGCCTCAATCAGATTCATGTGAAAGTTCATGTCTTGACACCATGAATACCTAATGGTACTGGCAGTAGTGCTAGAATCAATAAGGTCTCTACTTGTCTTGACCATGGTGCCCTTTGAGCTAGCCTAACTAAAACGAATGGCCATCTATCAACTATGCCAGGAGAGGTATTCCTCTTAGTTTGCCACGTTTCCATGTGAAATCTAGGGGCACTAGAGTGGGAAAAGACATCACTTCTAACATGGTTTAAGCCTTTTCTTCTTAATTTCATTCTTTTGATGCATTCTGGTGCTTTGATATAAGCTTCTTCTTGTATTCATTTCTCTTCTTCTTGGTGTTTCTTGGTTACATGGAGTCACCTAAGCATTTCGTTTCTCAATAGATATTGATAAAGCTTCACTCGGCAACCACTCATATAATAAGGCAACACCTCTCCTTCTAGGGTGGCTAATTCAATCACACTGTTGGTCAACATTCTATTATTAATCATGGGTCCATAGCCTTGCTTCTCTAGTTTTCAAGCATGTTGCTTTAAAGTATATACCAAGGCTAGGTGACCTTCTCTCAAGCCCTTACCTTTTACATGTGCACCAAAATATGCCTTTTGTCTCTTCTTTGCAGCATATATTCCTGTTGTTGCTCTCAATCATGTCTCGCCTAAACATTCTAAATCCATGATCTAGGACAATAGCTCGTGGCCTGTCCATTCATGCTCTTGTGAGACCTTTAGGGTGAGAATAAAAAAATCTAAAGGAAGCACAAAATTTTGGCCAAATACCATATGAAAGGGAGTGGCATTGAGCACCATTTTATAGACCACTCAATATGCCCAAACAACATGATGTATTTTTTTTCAATGTTTATTGTTTACAAGCTTAGTCAACACATTGGAGATGATCTTATTGTTGACGACATGATTGCTCCTACTTCATCTACATTTGTATCCGCATGAGTGCATCTCCATTTTGTATCCAGGAGGCACTCCATTTCTAGTCTATTTCCATTTTATATTGTATTTCCTTTGTATTTGGGTACCTTGCCATGTGCTTCTACCAGTTGTATTCATTCTCCTTTCAGGAGACTTATCCCACATATGACGTACTTTTGAGAGCCCCTCCCAAATCTATATAAGGAGGGCCTCTCCCCTCATTTGTACTTGCTTAGAAGCTTGAGGAGCCTACTCCATGCTCTTGGCAAGCTCATTTCTAATCCACATGAGTTTACCCATTTCATGGTCTACTCATTTTGTGTCTCACACATTCTTTGTTTTGTGAGAGTACTTTACTTTTCATTTTGCTTTTGCGTGCGTACTCTCCACATGGTATCAGAGCGATAGGTGGAGGTCTTGGTGGTGCGTTTGGTGGTCATTTTGGTGGTGGTGGTGCTTGAGTGGTGGTGGTGGTGCTTGAGTGGTGGTGGCTTTGCTTTCTCCTCATTTAGAGATGCTTTTGCCATCATAGTTACTCTTTGGGGCCTCATTTTGCCCATTTCCCCACCCTCCCACCCTTTCTATCACTCTTTACCTCCCTCCCACCCTTGTATTTGGTGGTATTTTGTGCTCATTTCGTGGTTCATTATTGTAACCTTCATGTGGAGACTATATTGTCTTGTCATACAACATGGAAATTTCTTGAGCTCGCCGCATTTATCTCAGTTTTGTATAATTATTGATGCATCTCATTGTTTAAAAGTGTCTATAAACACTCTTGTTACGCTCCCGATGGCGTTCATGTGTTGTTGTGTATAGCACCATGTGCAGTAGTTCGAGCCTTTGAAGCTTTGCACTGGATGATGAGGGCATCACAAATCTATGGCATTCGATTGCAAGTATCTCTTAGCTACCCATTCAGATTGTGTAGAGTACAATGGCTCCAGACAACCTATAGAAGAGACGTGCTTCCAAATGTTCCCAAGCATCTCTCTGAGAGCTAAATGAAGCTCGCAATAAACCTCCAAAGTGTGGATCTTCCTCACAAGCTCTGCCATTTGCTTGGAGTGCACACATATATTATTACCGATCCTGCAGCATTCGTCATGCGCACGGGAAACTAGGAGGAGACCGGGGCTTGTTGAAGGATGCACTGAAGCAAGGTGATAATTACTATCCATTAAAAACGTTCACTACCACAATGCGATGCTGAAGGCCTTCCATCGCTCGGCTTTCGTAATACTACTTGCTCTTGACAAATTTTATAACATAACTAATCAGGAAGAACGAAAAGGCCGAGTATGCTTCACTGCGAGTCAATGGAACAACAAGTAGAGCACAATGGATGGAGGTGGAGCTGAAAGTGCTCAAGCTCGAGCTGGACCGGAGTGGACACTCTATACATGATTCTCCTCTCAAAATCAATGGAGAATTAGAGAATCTACTCTAGCGACACCTTCTCTACTAGACACATATCGAAGACGGCACAAAGAAAGAGAGAGAGAGAGAGAGAGAGAGAGAGAGAGAGAGAGAGAGAGAGAGAGAGAGAGAGAGAGAGAAAGAGTGTCGGCTTTCTTCTATAGAGCTCACGCCAATACTCCATTCACACGAGCGCCCCATTCAATTGCTGATAACCAACATCATCAAGTCCTCATACGGGTGAGATTAGCACCTTCGAAAGAGAGAGTGAGAGTATGTCCCTCTACCAGATGCACTATGCCATTGTGGACTGCTCCAACTAGCCTGTCACGTGGCCATTCACTTAGGCACCCGACTTCATCTCTGAGCCTTACACTTGTTGCACTGCGCATCTACTAGTTGGGCCTGCGATCTCAGGTGGCATAATCCAAAGTCAGGCATCATCTACAGAGTCCAACCTTTTGCATTTCTGATTGCTATTTTTAGTGCAAATTGCCAAAAGCAATAAATTTAATCCTCTGCTTATGGATTCTACGTAGAGTTGCAGGATCCTTTGACATCACTCATGATGTCAAAGCTGTGATCACGCGAATATGAGAATAGGTGTGACCATCGATGATGGGTTCATTGCACTTTGACTAGAGTCCGTCTACCTGTCATATTCATTAGATTGTTTGGCATGCCAGCTACTGCACCGAAATTCCATCTCACCATTTGTCATTGTCAATGATGAGTCGGGTCTCATTGAGAGCATAGATCCATTGAGCGGCTCTCGTTTTGTAATAAGCTTATAACAACCAGAGATCGAACTAAATTGGGTACCATAGCCTGATTCAAGAAATCTTCACCATATGTTTGAGTGGCATTGTCAGGAGGATTCATGAGAGGAGTACCAGGTGGAGTTAAAAGCCAATCATAGTCATTTTTTCCTCTAAGGGTTGTTGTGCATACTTTTTCAAGGACCTTGCCCCTCAAAGACTCCTTTGGCACTAAGTGCCCAACCTTGTACATCCAAATATAAGCAAGAAGATATTATGTGTGTGTGTGCATCTGTGAGTTGGAGGCTAATCTAAGCCCACTCACAAGTCTCTTTGAGTCCCATGCCCACTCTAAGGCAAGTGTGATGTACAACGGGCTACTCTAAGCCCTTCTCTCACGTCGACTCATCTTGGTGTTTTGCAAGAGTAGGGCTACTCTAAGCCTCCCCCTCCCCAAGAATTTTAAGTGTGGTGTTGAGTCGTTCATTTCAAGTTTTGCAATTATTTTGCAGCGGTACTTTTGGCACGTATCTTTGATAGTGTTTCTAAACACTTTATCCTCACAGCTTTGTAATGACCAAAAGTGAAGGTAGCTCATCATCTATGGCTAACTTCTTACCCTCTTTCACCCCTATTTTTATGCATAAGGATGAACGCCTCAATGGACAAAATTACAATCTATGGAAAGATGTCATGCGTGCATATCTCTACACGAATCTTCTTCATGAGGTAGTAGATGGGTCAGACCCCAAACCCAATAGGGATACCAACTTAGACAATTGGCATGTGTGGAATGTCAAGGACAAAAGAGCTTTAGGTCAGCTGTTACTTGCCTGCGACAGACTGACGAAAGAACATATTACTACCTGCAAGACGTGCAAGGATGCTTGGGATACATTAGCCGCTTTGTATGAAGACAAAACCCCTTCGAAAATATACGCATTAGAGGCCGAGTTTCATAATTTGACAATTAAGCCACACGACACAATTTTCAAGGTCATAGCCCAATTTGAGGATTACTAGCGTAAATTAGCACTATGTGGTAGGCAGATCTCTAGTGAAGACATGGCCATTAGGCTTCTTAACAAGTTACCTAAGTCGTACGAGACATTTTTCACAACTTTGTATAATCGTGGCCAAGTCTTATCTAGGGAAGAGGTTCGTCGACTATTGCTCCTTCACGACTCGCGAGCCAAATCGACTTCCTCACAAGAGTCAGCCATGAAGGCCAAAGGCTCATTCAATAAGGGCAAAACCACAAGTCATCATGCTAGCAATGCATCTAAGCAAGGATCGCATAATTCATCGAAGAAGTTCATGTGTAATTTTTGTGGAAAATCAGGACACTTAGAAAAGTTTTGCTATAAAAAGAAACAATCATCAAAGGCTTCTACGTCTAGGCAAGCATCCAAAGGATCCCAACATAGATCCCACTGCTCTAGTGAGGAAATTTTCATCTCCACAGAAGCCAATGCACTGGTTACTTCTAGCTCCCCACATGAGTGGATCTTTGATAGCGGAGCTACCTCCCATATGTGCAAAGACAAGGACTCCTTTGAAGAACTCGAAGAGCACATGGGAGAAGTCTATCTTGGCAATAACAAAATTTTACCCATCGATGGAAAAGGGAAAGTTCAAATTACCAACAATCAGGGGGAATGCAAGTCTTTATCTAATGTTCTTTTTGTTCCAAATTTATGTATGAATCTACTTTTCTTCAAGGCCATTATAGATCAGGACAAACAAGTATGGTTTGATAACACCTTAGTTAAGGTAGTTGATCCACATACAAAGGATGTCATTGCTCAAGGTATTGAAGAAAAGGGTCTCTACAAACTATCTTGCTTTGTGTCCAAAGAATCAACCTCAAGTTTGTGGCACCAAAGATTTGGCCACACTTCTTACTTATCCAAAATCTCTTCATCCCAACTTGTGAAGGGATTGCCAAAGATAGGGCAAGTTACGGATGTCCGCCAAGCTTGCAGCCAAGGCAAGCAACATAGGGCCCCAGTTCCCAAGGAAGCCTCAACATGAGCGAGGAACCCTCTAGCCCTCATCCACATGGACTTGTGTGGACCAATGAACACCCCATCCTTGAGTGGACCCCTCTATTTTTATCTTCTAGTAGATGATCACTCTCACTATATTTGGGTGTACTTCTTGAAGTCAAAGGCAGACACATTCCCTAAGTTTCAAACTTGGATCAAGGAAGTTGAGAATGAAGCTTCGACTAAAATTAAAACCATCAGATCAGAGGGAGGTGGTGAGTTTATCAATCATGACTTTGATAACTTTCTCAACCAGAAAGGGATCAAAAGACAAGTCACTCAGCCTCATACTCCATCCCAGAATGGAGTAGCTGAAAGAAAGATACGCAATGTGATGGAAATAACACGAACTATGCTTCATCACAAGGATCTACCCTACAGATTCTGGGCAAAAGCTGTGCATACTGCTATTCACATTCTTAATGGAGGATTTACAAGTGCATTACACAACAAAACACCCTTCGAAGCATACTATGGAAGAAAACCAAATGTGAATTACTTTCGAGTCTTTGGTAGTGAAGCTTTTGTCCATGTACCAAAAGAATATAGAAACAAGTTACAATCAAAGTCCAAGAAACACATATTCATAGGGTATAGTGACCAATCAAAGGCATACCATCTATATGACATGGAAAAACACTCCATCACCATTTCGAAGGATGTAATCTTCAATGAAGCTTCCTCATACTCAAGAAAAGATTCAAGTACAAGTCTTAGTCCACCTATCTACACTCCAAAGGGGGACTCAGTATTTCCAAACTCCAACTCAGAAGCAAGTACTACAAGTCATCCAAGAAGATCTCAAAGACTTATTGACAAGAAACAGCGAGAACAAAGTCATTATGTCAATTACGCCTTAATGCATCAAATTCAGCAAATCCCAGAACCATCTAATTACAAAGAAGCTCAAGGAAAACCTAAGTGGGAAGAAGCTATGCAAGTAGAAATGGATGCAATCGAAAAGAACAAAACTTGGACTCTTGTACCTAAGCCCACAAATCATCAAGTCATAGGAGTTAAGTGGCTTTATAAAGTTAAGTACAAGTCAGATGGCACATTAGACAAGTACAAAGCAAGGTTGGTAGCTAAGGGATACATGCAACAACATGGCATTGACTATGAAGAAACCTTTGCTCCTACTGCAAGATTCACAACCATCAGAGTCATCTTAGCACTAAGTGCTCACTTTAAGTGGCCCATTTACCAGCTGGACGTCAAAAGTGCATTCCTCAATGGAGATCTTCAAGAAGAAGTATATGTTGAACAACCTGAAGGCTTCAAGATCAAAGGCAAAGAAGATCAATTCTACAAGCTTCACAAAGCACTTTACGGACTTAAGCAAGCTCCCAGGGCCTGGTATGAAAAGATTCACAAGTTCTTTGAAGACAAGGGATTTCACAGAAGCAATGCTGATGCTAATCTCTATATCTATCAAAAGGAGTCATTAGTAGCCATCATCATTCTTTATGTAGATGACTTGATCTTGACAGGCTCAGACGAAGAACGCATCCAGTTTATCATCACACAACTTCATCTTGAGTACTCTATGATAGATCTTGGATTACTACACTGCTTCTTGGGTATGGAAGTTTGGAAAACAAAAGAAGGTATATTTCTATCACATAAGAAATACTGCTCTGATCTACTTTCCAGATATAACATGGACGAGTGTCGCTCAGTTTCCACACCACTTGATCCAAACATCAAGCTTACCCTGGAGGACTCATCATCACTTGTGGATGTGCATACCTATCGACAGCTTGTTGGCTCATTACTCTATCTTGCCAACACTAGTCCAGATATTGCTTATGCAGTTGGTATACTCAGTCAGTTTGCACATCAGCCTCGTCAGACTCATTGGGATGCTGCTCAGAGACTACTTCGATACCTTGCCCTCACCCGACATCATGGTCTTTGGTACAGCGGGGGCATTGAACTCGCAGGGTATTCCGATTCAGATTGGGCTGGTGATCCTGATTCTCGACAGTCTACTTTTGGGTATATATTCTTGCTTGGCTCATGACCTATCTCTTGGGCAAGTAAGAAGCAGCCTACGGTTGCTCTATCATCTACCGAGGCCGAGTACCGAGCATCCAGCTTTGTAGCATGTGAGGCCATCTGGCTTTGATGTTTATTATCTGACATTGGTGTTTTGCAGGATACTTTGACATGTCTTCACACGGATAGCCAGTCAGCCTTGGCCATCACCAAGAATCCAGTATTCCATGCTCGGAAAAAGCATATCGAGATCCAGTACCACTTCATCCGTGAGAAGCTCATATCTCAGGAGATTACTTTGGTGCAATGTACCTCTCAAGAGAACCTGATGGAGATGTTCACGAAGGCTCTACCTCCAGTTCTGCTTCAGCGCTTGGTGGACCTCTACAGCATTCAGCCGCTCCAAAATGGAGCTGCAGAGGGGGTGTTGACGACATGATTGCTCCTACTTCATCTACATTTGTATCCGCATGAGTACATCTCCATTTTGTATCCAGGAGGCACTCCATTTCTAGTCTATTTCCATTTTATATTGTATTTCCTTTGTATTTGGGTACCTTGCCATGTGCTTCTACCAGTTGTATTCATTCTCCTTTCAGGAGACTTATCCCACATATGATGTACTTTTGAGAGCCCCTCCCAAATCTATATAAGGAGGGCCTCGCCCCTCATTTGTACTTGGTTAGAAGCTTGAGGAGCCTACTCCATGCTCTTGGCAAGCTCATTTCTAATCCACATGAGTTTACCCATTTCATGGTCTACTCATTTTGTGTCTCACACATTCTTTGTTTTCTGAGAGTACTTTACTTTTCATTTTGCTTCCGCGTGCGTACTCTCTACACTTATTAGTGCTTTGCACATGTTTGTTTGCTTGTGGGTGATATGATGTTGACTTCTTGTGGATCACCATAAAATCTTGTAACAGATATTAAATTACTTCATTCATGAAGCTTATTCCTCGATCGCTCACCAATTCTATGGGCAATCTATATCTTGTGAATACATTACCAAACAAAAACTTTGTTGTTTTTTGTGCATCATTCTTCTTGGTATCTGTCACCTCTAGCCATTTGGTAAGATAATCAGTTGCTGCTATTAGGTATTTGGCATGGGATCTTTTAGCTAGGGGGTTGATAGGACCTACAAAGTATATACTCCGCTTCGAGAATACATGTCCTTCTATCATGGGTCTCAATGACATCTCCTCCTTTTTGGTAGGATATTGAGCTCTTTGTCATGTGTCACACCTCGTCACATAGGTATGTGCATCCATATGGAGAGTGGGCCACCAAAGTCCTGAAAATAGTATAGCTTTGATCACTCAACAGGTCCAAAGTGCCCTCTTGCCACACCCTGGTGTGCAATTTCTAATATCTTCAAGTATTCACTTTTGTGCATACATGACCTTAGATATCCATCTTTTCCATGCTTTTATAGATTACCACCAATGAGCATATATTCTTGAGCTTCCTGATCTACAATTCTTTGTCACACAAATGTCATCTCTTGCGGAAAAAATCTCATTCTCAAGAAGTCAACTAAAGGATTGTTCCAATCCAATATTAGAGACACTTGATATAGAGTGGCATGCTCAACTAGGGGTTTGCTAATACAAGATGGAAAATCTTTGATCAACCTATAAACATTTGCTTCCATTGTTGGCCAATACACACATAATCTCTTAAATTTTTTAAGGGTTTCTTCTTGAAATGGTGTTGCTCTATTGCACCTACATGTGATAATTGCAACCATTTTTATTGTTCTTCCTCGTCCACAAACAATCTAAGATTCCTTGATCATTTTGCTGAAGTAAATCGTGAAAGGTGATCTGCCAAGAGGTGGGTCTTACCTTTCCTAACAACTACCCCAAAATCATAATCCATTAGTATGAGAAACCTGTGTTGCAAGGTTTTTTCACCAAATAAAGTAAAGCTTGATGGTCTTTAAAAAATTCAAACTTATTTGCAAGTAAATCATGTCTAAATTTCTTCAGCACATAGACCATGCATAATCCTTCTCATTTAGTGGTTGTGTAATTCCTATTTGTAGCACTCTCATAATCTATGGGAAGGTTTGTGTTTCGTTCCCCTCTCAGTTGTGCTAGCATGCATCCAATAGCAAAATTGGAACCATCCACATGAACATGGAATGACTTATCTGAGTATGGCATTGTCAAAATGGGGGCTGAGCACAAACATCATTTCAACTCTAAAATAACTTCTCACACTTATCATTCCACTCGAAGTTCTTCAAAAGATTTAACAGAGGTTGTGCAACGATTGCATACATGTGGATAAAACATTGATAGTATCCACAATGAACCATAAAATCTTGTACTTCCTTGACCATCCTAGGTCTCAGTAACTCAGTTATTGCTCTCACCTTATCTTTATCCGTTGATATCCCATTTTTTGACACTATGGCCTAAGTCTTGCCCTAGCTGACCATGAAAACACTTTTTTTTGGGTTCAAGCACACTTGATATTCTCTACACTTGTCAAAGAGTTTCTTGAGCTCTAGGATGTGAGTTTTTCTTATGTGAGAATGAGCGCATAATTCATCCACATAAACTTCTAAGTTCTTTCTCAGGAAGTCCTTAAACACATGACACATGAGTCTGTGGAATGTAGTAGCTACATTAGCGAGCCCAAATGGCATCACCCAAAATGCAAATATTCCCCATTCTATGGCAAAATCCATCTTTTGTTGATCCTCGATGGCTATGGCTACTTGACTGTAATGAGAAAATACATCAATGAAGCTAGAAACTTCCTTCCCGCTACAAGTTTCAATAGATATTTAGTGATAAGAAGCGGATAGCTATCTTGTATAGTGTTGGCATTAATTTTTTTCAAGTTAATGCACCTGCACAACTTTTTGTTCTTATTTGGAATGAAAAGTATGGGGGAAACCCATTTTGTATGCTCAATCTTGTAGATAAAGTCAACTTCTATCAATCAGTCTTATCTCCTCTTTTATTGGCTACATAAGTATCATTGTACATGTAAGGCTTTTTCTTCATTGGATTGGCTTCTAAAGTCCTGGGATCCTATGGGAACATATGGTTGGAACCACTCCTTCAAGCCCTTATAATCCCAAGTGAACACATCTCTATACTCTCTTAGTAGACTTATCAATTCTTGCTCTTCTTCCTCACTCAGGTCATGTCTGATATACGTGCATCTCTCTTCTTGGTCTTCTATTGTCACCACAATTTTCTTGTTCTATTCTTTATTATTGTAAGTCTCTCTTGTGAGAGCTTCTCTCTTTGGCATCCTTATCATGATTTTTCTATCTTGTATCTCGTACTTCTTGAAATCCTTAGGGATTTCTAATAAGGATTCTTTTTCATCTTCTTGTGTGAGGGAGTTCTTCTTTCATTTCATCTTCTTACCTTTTGTATCTACTTATGTGGCTAACATCACATTGTCCTTACACTCCTCTTATTCTTGAGTCTTAACTTCTACCAATTATAAATTCTCTTCTTCTGAAGCACATAAGGGATCCATGAGGATGGATTCTAAGTCCTCTTCACTTGCATCTTCTAGTGCATCTATATTATATTCACATTCTTGAATGATGAGTTCACACATGAGTACTAAAATATCATAGTCATCTTCATCACAATGGGGGGTCCATTCTTCTTCATTCACTTCTATGTCCATTGTCACTAAGATTTCTAACCAGCCATGGGGTTCAAACTCTTCTTCTAGAAAGGTCATAGGCATGTACGCTGGGTCTTGAAGTGTTCTATGGTTTCCTATGGCACTATGTTTCGAGATTCTAATCTCTTTTCCTCTTCTACTACAACTTTGCACATCCATAAATGCATATCCTCGTGCATCCATGAAGGATCTGATCCTATGGAGTGGACTAATTTAGTATCCTTTTGTGCTATATGGATAGTGTTCCACTGTAGGGTGGTACATCTCTATGTGTGTAGTCGTTGAGATTGAATTTGATAGTTACTCCTAAATGTTATAAGGAATTGGCCCCCAAATCCTACACTATTTGCAAATGTCTCATGAATGGTCTACCCAAAATCATTTGGTTGACATGATTCTTTCCAAATTCGCATATAGCGAAATTGTGCTCAAACTCTATACCACAAGAAGTGAGAGTGATGCCTTCTAGCAATCCTAGTGTTCTATATGTGTCCATCTGCCATTTGCAGCTTCATTTGTGTGAGTTATAGAGCTAGCTTGCCCCATATTTTCCATAAGGAAGTAGTGGCAATAGCAACTCCTGCTCTTGAGTCTAGGATGGCGTTTGTTGTGTATCCTTGATAGGTGATAGGGAAATCAAGTACCATTCTTGTGAATAGAATCCAACTCACTCTTCCCACTTGACATGATGCTCTGTCTGCATAGCCTCTTTGTAGCAAGAAGGCTCACCAACATCTGTTAGCATAACAAAATCTAAACCTGGAACATATCTATCAGGTGGATGTGAGACATGTGCAGAATGTCTCAATGGTTGCTGAACAGGAATATGTGCAAACTGATCTGAATGGACATTCTCTTGAACAACTCGATGTGCAGCATTTTTATGCATGCTAACCAGCGGACTAGTATCCTCAAACACCACTCTTCTCACTTCAACCTCCTTAATGGTTTGTTAATGCATCTTAAACTCATTGAAATGACATCACTACTTCTGATCACTAATCGTGTTTCAGGATCCCATAAGCGATATCTAAATTGTCCTTCTCGACCATATCCAAGAAAAATGCATTTCTTTGACTTATGGTCCAACTTTTGTCTAAGATTCTTGGGTATATGAACATATGCTTCACACCCAAAAAATCGAAGATGATCATAACATGGTAGCTTCCCTGTCCATAACTCATGTACCACTTTCAGATCTTTGGCAGTACTAGGTGAAAGGTTAACCACATGAACTACAGTCAATACTGCTTCTGCCCGAAACCCTTGTGAGAGGTTTGCATGATGCAACATAGAGACTACTCTATCTTGAATAGTTCTATTCATCCTCTCAGCTACACCATTCTGTACTAGGCTATAAGGAGATGTAAACTCTCTACGAATCCCTCTAGATTGACCGAAAAGGCTGAATTCATGTGAGGTATACTCACCCCCATTATCTGAACGTAAAGCCTTAAGCTTAGTTCCTTTTTGAGTCTCAATTGAAGCAAGCCATTTTCTGAAAGTAGGGAATACCTCATCCTTTGATTTGATAGGATATACCCAAACTTTTCTAGTAGCATCATCTATGAAAGTGACAAAGTAAAGAGAACCACCTAAGGACCTAGTTGGCATAGGACCACACACATCTATATGAACTAGATCTAAAGGCTGAATTGAAGAGTCAATGTGTGTTCTATGCACATTTTTGGTTTGCTTTCCATATTGACAATGCTCACAAAATGAAAAATCGGAGAAAGATAACACAGGTAAGTAGCCAGAACAAGAAAGATTTTCCATTCCACTATGAGATATGCGGCCCAAACAACCATGCCAAATACAAGCCATAGGTTGTTCAGTAACAACTAACAAGTGTTCTTTATGTGATACAAATAAAGGATAGAGTGAGCCAACTTTTCTTCCTTTTGCAATAACCATATTGCCCTTTGATATGCGAAAGGACTGAGCATAGAAGACTACCTTGTAACCAAGGTCATCAAGTTGACCAACTAACATCAAACTACGTGATAATTGAGGTACATGGCATACATTATGCATAGTAAATTTTGAACCATCAATGAACTGCACAACCACATCTCCAATCTCGACAACATCACAGTGGTAAGAGTCACCAAGTCTCACGGTACCAAGAGACTTTGCTGCATAATTAGAGAACCATTCTGTGTGGGAAAGAGAAGCAGCCATAAGAGCCTCAGTTGGCACAGTACTTCAAGTGTCAACACATCAACATCATCAGAAATAGCATTAATTTCTTCAATCTTCACAATCGAAGTAGATGCTGTAGGTACCTGTTTAACATGCCCATCAACATTTTGTCCTTTAACTTTAGCATTCTTTAATGCATAAAAATCTTTCTTCATGTGTCCTTTCTTATGACAATAATGGCATTCGATATCCCTCTTCCTTGATTTACTTCTACTCTTATTCCGTTGACCATTCTTTTCCTTGTTCTTTCTCCTGCCACATTGTTGATTCTTTCCTTGGTAAGAATCATGAACATTATATGCATCTCCACTTTGAGTGCCAACCATAGATTTCTGCGAATCTCATCACTCAAGAGTGCTCCACATATGTCATCATAGACGAGTTTACCCCTAGGTGCACTATTGCTAATAGCTGTGGAAAACATATCCCATGATGATGGCAAGGTGCATAACAACAATATTGCTTTCATTTCATTATCCATATCCATTTTTTGAGCCTGTAACTAAGAGAATATAGCATCAAACTCATTTAGATGAGCAGCAACACTATCTAGGTCCTTTGTACGAAGGTCATATAATTTTCTCATGAGATAGACTTTATTTGATGCTGTCTCTTTTTCATATGTATTGCATAACTTCTTCCAAAGCTCCTCTGCACTTTCATAGTCTAATACTGTGAAGTAAACACTATCTTCTAGGTGCAAGAAAATGGTAGACCTGGCCATTTCATCTAACTCATCCCAATCATCTTCATCCATGTTAGTAGGCTTCTTTGAAATTCCATTTGCTGGCTTCCTTTGCCTCCTTTGAATCAGCACATCTTTAATTTGATTCTTCCATAGAGAAACGTTTGTGCCATCAAATTTTCAAAATGGTCTTTGCCCTGCAAGTTATAGCTCCTCGGAACACTAGCACTAGACCCTGATCCACCGGATGTGCCTGAGACCTCTAATGCCATGATGGTAGAGAACTGAATAGAATGATAATGAAGCTAGAAGAGTCCGAACACCAACGAATAAGTGTATCAAGGAGTGAATCGACCACTGTATAGTTGAGAAAACCAGAAATCTGGAAGAATTTTGCTAGAGTATTCTCTACAAAATGAGCATATGAATAGTGTCAAAATATCATAAAACTGCAAGTATTGACATGTTTTCCTGCATAGTGAGCCACTGACTCCACCGCATATAATTAGTTACCCAATAGAAGCCAACTAGACTTATCGAGCACCTATGAACAACTATCATACATCTCCTATGGCAAGGTTGGGTAAGTCTTTCACCTGCATCACCAAAGAGACCCCGACATCTGGTGTCTCCCAATTAAGAAAACCTCACCATGACCCTCTTTATCAAACGTAAAGGGCTTTATGCAAAAAACATAACCGCTATATCAATGACCACATGGACATACATAAGCTGCAAGAGAACAAGAATTACGACCACCACGTGCTTGAGAGATGACTCTCGTCCCAACCTTATGCCTGTATATATAGCTGCTTGAATCAATGAGGACCACAAATGTAACTAGAGTCCACAAGTGCATGTGCGATCTCTGCCACTCCTTTCATACCTTCCACTAGAGTCCACTAGAGGTTGGAATACTCGCCTCTTGAGTTAAGTCCACTGGACTCAAGTTAACTCACGTTAACTTGAGTTAGAAGGCTCTAGAGCTCTTTGGGCAAAACTCTCTCCCCATGCTCCCCACGGGGATTGAACCCAAGACCTCCTCCTTCACAACCATGAGACTTAACCACTAGGCTAAGTGGATTACTTGAATATGAGAGCACATGAACTTATGCTTGAGTCTATTCTTGAGATCTTTGGTCCTACAGACGAGTGACCAAACAGTATCCGATTTTAGATCTGTCTGAAGCCATCGGATCCCTAGATCATAGACTTACTTTATTACATTCTTTCCCCCTTGGAAAAGATTTTCGTCCTTGAAAATAAAGCTATATATATAATTGTAGGCAACCCCCGAGCCTCATGTTCTAAAACTGGAAGAACATGGTCATGTTCTAAAACTAGAAGAACATGTCTCATCCCTGTGGTGGTGTCCCTGCCCAAATGATTCGAAACACTGTCTCATGTTGCACTTTGATGAACTGGACAAAGTACAAACTAGTGAAAGAATAATAAGGGTGGATCTAAATACATCCCTAGCCAATTCACAATTTCTAGATGTGCGATCTGGGCACAAAGATGTGAACTAGGTGGATTCTAATTACTAGTCCATTTTTAGGCATAATTGGTGCATGAACTTAGTAATGAAAGTGGGATTCTTATCCCTTACAAGACTTTGAGAACTCTTGTTTTACTTGAATTTCTTTTGGAGAACTTGAAGTTTTGGTTGTCCCAAACATCTAACTTAGATGTTTGTACAATGGTTTACTTTGATTCAATAGTTACTTGATTTTTCTACCCAACTAGAGGACTACTTTGTCTTAATGAGTTTAAAAATCCTATGTAAACTGTAGGAGAAAGTTTACCATTTCAATGGAATCAACCATACTAACTTGACCAATACAAATTCAAAATGAGAAATTATCCGACTTAGGACATTTTCTCAAAGACTTTAACTGAAAGTTATTGGGAATTGTCAATCTGATGAGCAATTCCTAACTTCAATATAGGTATGCTAATAACTGGAAGCAAACTCACATGAATAAGTCAATCTTGGACTTGTTATCTTTTGAAGGATGAATATCTTATTATACAGAACATCTATCTAGGATGTTTAAGTTAGGTATCTGATGTGATACCAATGCAAGAGAACAAGAATTACGACCACCACGTGCTTGAGAGATGACTCTCCTCCCAACCTTATGCATGTATATATAGCTGCTTGAATCAATGAGGACCACAAATGTAACTAGAGTCCACAAGTGCATGTGCGATCTCCACCACTCCTTTCATACCTTCCACTAGAGTCCACAAGTGGTTGGTGTACTCGCCTCTTGAGTTAAGTCCACTGGACTCAAGTTAACTCACGTTAACTTGAGTTAGAAGGCTCTAGAGCTCTTTGGGCAAAACTCTCTCCCCATGCTCCCCACGGGAATTGAATCCAAGACCTCCTCCTTCACAACCATGAGACTTAACCACTAGGCTAAGTGGATTACTTGAATATGAGAGCACATGAACTTATGCTTGAGTCTATTCTGGAGATCTTTGGTCCTACAGACGAGTGACCAAACAGTATCCGATTTCATATCTGTCTGAAGCCATCGGATCCCTAGATCATAGACTTACTTTATTACATAAGCGATATCCATAGAAGCGTACATGGTGTGTATGTGCTCAATATATGTAGTAAAATGACAATAAAAGGCTGAATGCACATCCCAAAAACTAGCCAATAACACCTACAAGTTTCTGTAAACTCTGATGTTTTAAGCTCAAAAACCTGCATAAATTTGCAATTGTTGCTTCCACCAAAACTGAAAACCTCTCGAGAAACCTGTAGTTTTACGAGTGTGGCTGAAAGCACAGCCCAAAAGGTTGATATTTATTGTCTGAGAAGTACAAAGGACACCCTTCTTGATGTTCTTGGACCTGTGTGAAGAGAACTGTGCGAAAGTACTCCAAACTAGCTCCAAAAGACACCCCAAATTTGCTTCAGAAATAGTCTTTGAAAGCAAACAATGAAGCTTTGAGGGACCAAAACTTGTTCAAGGTAATGTCAACGTTAGTCTTTCCCCTTCTTCAAACACCACAAGAGTGTAGCTTAGTGGCAAGAGATTTCCACGGTTAAGTGAGCTCTGGGGGGAACAGTATTGGGATGGGTGACCTCCCGGGAAGTACTAGGAACCTCTATATTCCTTGATCGTTGAGGTCCTCCCTCGCACGCAACCAATAGTGACTTTGGTGACTCGGATGACAAGGTATGCCAAGGTCTATGCCTTGGTCGCCACCTTGGTTGTAAGCCTTGGAGAAAGCCTTGGGGGGTTGCTCGATTCGCTCGCACAAAAGGAACAAAGCTTTTGCCTCAAATTGCTCTGATACCAGTGAAGAATTTTGATGGTGATGCACCACAGTGCGCTCTCCTTCTTGAGAGCTCCACGATGATATCCTCAGGGTAGAAAACTAAGTGCCTAAGGCCGCACACAGTACTTCACACACAAGCTGCTGAATACGCAGAAAACACAGTACACGGGGAGCACGAAGACAGACTTCTTAGGTCTTCCAAATGTGGTCAAACTTACAGTCTGTGACTGACTAGACCACTATATGTTTTATTAAATAACATATACAAACAAGTGTCCGATGGCCATTTGTCCTTTCACATCACTAACGATAACACTAAAAGCCTTTTCTTTATTTTAAGATGCTAGGTCTTATGTGGATAGATGTAATATATGTCAAAGGGAAAAATACTATATAAGAAAGAATGAAATGCATTTAAGACTCTAAATGTCTATAAGAGCTCTTAATCATCATGATCACTAGGTCTTGTGGCTTGTGGGCCTTGTGAACTAGATGATGTGTGGACTTTGAAGGATATTATGATGATGTGCTTCTACTACTCAACTTGAAACACTTCCATCCTATCTGCTTATGTCATTAACTATAACTAGGTTGAGTTCTACTCCTCGTGGACTGATGAATTAGAAGTATAAGAGCATGCCCTAGATTGCAAGGTGGTAATGTTTCAATATAACATTTGAAAAAACTTTTTGAGGAATAAATAAATGATTTGGATAGAATTTATCACTATGGTGACCAGTTTGAATCTTCTTAGAATTGTATTAGGATTCAAATCCACCATGCATGCTAACGTTAGGGTCATCAATTGGCATTATTTTGTTTTATTTCAATGTAATTTGCCTATATAAATATTTTATCATTTCACTAAGACTAGAAAGGATGCCATTGTAGCACTTAAAAGATAATTAATGTTTTGTGACCTTCTGGACCCATTAGTCTGACAAGGAGTGATAGCATGTATACATGCCAATGCCGGCTTGGATGTTGTTGGTGTGTAGTACATGGTATATCTACACAACTTTAATTTGTCAAAATATGTGAAGAGTAGATTTTGGCCTAGTTACAGTTGGCAATAGTAAGCAAGGGAGATTATAGATGTCTTGCAAGCTCCTTGTATTCAACTATTAACTTCCCTTATGATTTCGATATGAGACCCAAGTTATGTGGAAAATTATGAACATAAAAAGATCAACCCTCAACCCCTGATTGATCGAGAAAGATCAACCCCAAATAATTAGAAAAGATCTACCTCCAATCAAAGGAAAAGATCTACCCTTTATCAAAGGAAAAGATCAACCCCTGATAATTTGTTCATGATCATCATCATCTTTATCTTCAAGATCGTGCTCACACAAGTAATTAAAAGGAGATAGTTAGACAAAAAATGGGTGTATCTCTCTCATTACTTGTCCAAATTGAGCATATGATGGTTGCTTTAGAGTTAATAAGGAGACATACACTTTTCATACAAAAAAATTACCATCTATAGTTCTCTATAGAGCCAAAAATAGTTGTGGCATGTCAATAGACATGAAAACTTGGCATGAAACAACTTTTAACAGTGAGAACAGATCAAAAACACTTAGACTCATTATATTAGAAATAATTGTAAGCAAACAACAAATATTACACATTGAAATCAAGGAAGAATAAGTCACCATGAAGACATGAAATCTTGTGCATGAATTTTGCAAGAAGAAGAGCTCTCTTACTTACACTAGCAGGAGGTCTTTACAACAAGGCTTTTTGTCTTTTTAGAGTGGCTTCCTCATAATCTCTAATTTTTTATTTTGAAAGCTCTTAAAATGGAAAAGAATCTACTCAAAATTGATCTTCTTTTGTAGATTTTTTGAGGGAAGACTCAAAGTGTAAAATTACAAATGTTGTTGTTATATAAAACTCATACTATACAACTCATGTGAAAAATATAAAATGGTTTTGGGAATGGTTTAAAAACTTTGAAAAAAAAATATGTGGCTCTTGTCACACTATGTAACACTCCCTCCTAGATCTTTTCATCCTCGACAAAGTTGCTGCATAGTTTGGGTGGTTGTCTTGAGATGTTGAATGGTCCAAGCGCTTACATTGTCAGTGATATGTGGAACTTACAAACCATATGAAGTCTAATATTGAATTTCACAATATGTTGTGGGTCTGTGCATAATGATTTTGAATCCTTTCTATGGTACTTGGCATCAATTAGTGTGCATTGATACACACCAAAATCATGAGATGGATGCCCATTCACACCTTGTCAAACAACATGAAAAAGATATATATGATGATGTCGAATGTTTTCAAGACGTGTTGACTTTCTTGACCTCTTTATTTGTTTCTTGTTTGTGAATTCAATACTTCATCCATCTTGTATGATCTGATGGACTGCATGTGCACGGGTGAAATAAGATATGTGCCTTGTGCATGGCTTTGTGGTGTATCCCTATACATATTTACTCTGAATAGCAAATAAAACAATATGCTGCAAGAGATGGATCTTCAACAAGAGGCCCAAGGATATGTTGCAAATGTAGTTTCCTAATCTAGTAGGTATAGTAGAAAGCCTCCTACTTGAAGTGGACTCAGTGGTCCATAGTTGTTCTCAAATTCATGATAAAAGTGTGTTGGTATTGATAGCATTCTTCTTTTCATATATATCCCTCTACTATGATGTATTATTGTAGACCCACTAGATTGAAGCCTAACCAATGTAAAGTGGAGTGGATCAAGTTTAAAAATTTCAATCCTAGTATGTTTACCCATTCAAGTGTATGGAGACTTGCCTCATGAAGTGATTAAGTCCACATGCATGTTGCAGAAGAAGATCAACCCACATACATGCACTTAGAAGCAAGAAATACACACAATAAACATGTAAAAACACTTACCTTAGGTGGGCCTATGATTGGGACATCTCAACAACACCATGGAAGTTCCAATTGAAGACGGAGATGGAAGAGAAGAGCTCAAGAAGATAGATGCACGAGAATCTATTCCAAATGAGTGAAAAGTTGCTATAAAATTAGGGTTTTGACCTTTATACCAAAAGATGAAACCTTTTCTCATCAGTTTTGGACAAAATGACTTAAAATGGCTTGACACTAAAAAAAAAATCCTAAAAAACTTTGAAAAAATCTTTGAGGTAGGGTAATCACTTTTGAGGCTCGCTCAAGGACTCCTTGGCCTTGATGAAAATGGAGTGTTTTTACATGAAATCTCTTCAAATAGGTCTAGATATACATTGTATGAATAAAGCTAGCCATGTTTAGCAAGTTTTACCTCTTGATCCCAAAGGATTTGGCATTCACTTCATGGCCCAATTAAAAAAATTTGAGGGCATGTTCCTGGCTTCGGTCTTTACTTCAGATCTTTTCTTTATTTCTTTCTACTTCTGAATCTCATCTCTTAGTATTAGAGTAATATAGCCAATCTCTTCTTGAAGAACCATATTGCAAAGGCTTCTTTAAAGTTTAGCATGTAATGTGATGGAACGAACATGATGCACATAGGCACTCTTACTAGTGTGAAGAGGTGATGGAGTAGTCTACAGAGATGAGATTGTGTTGGAAAAATCTTTCTCAACACCAACCTACATAACTTTAGAGAAACTTAGTAAAGTACCTAAGCTTCCACAATATGCATTGAAAGCATCTAAGTCTTTTGGATAATCATTCACAAACTTTTGTGTCAAGACAAATGAGTTTGAAGTTCAAGAAACATGAGAAAATTTCTATTTATGAAGGAGAAGTTCTCAAAAATATGTTCAGTGCTTAGAGCCTAGTAGAAATTATCTTGAGAAGTTTTTCAAACTTTTTTAAACTTTGAATCTTAAAAAAAAAAATTATTTCATGAATTTAGACTCACCATGCACAGAGCTATAAATGTAAGAATTTTGGGGGGGGGGGGGGGGGGGGCACCTTGACTTTTTAAGGAGATGAAGATGTGTAGACACAATCACATATGATCACCAATAAGTTGGGATCTACACATACAATGTTGATGAAACTTTCTGAGAATGCTCTCAAGAATCCTAGATAAGTGAATCAATAGATTGGACATTGAGTACCTAAACACTAAGAGATGACTCTCATAAGACGATAGAGTTGCACAAGGTACTGTAACAATAGATAGAGGATGAAAAGTCAATAGAAATGAATCATAATGTGTATTGATATTGCACATATGATACAAAGGACTTTTGGAGGACTTCTTTCACTTCAAGATAGTACAATGTATACTCAAAAGATTAGCTAAATTGCATATTGCTCTACTACACCGCGATTAGCAATGTGATGTTCATAAACACCTTTTGATTTTGATGTGGTTAGATCTTCTACCTAAAAGGTAGTCCTAATTCTCTTCATATCTTGATTTTACCATTGACTAAGATAAGCTCAAAGCTTAACCTTTGAAGTCTTCAAACCATATGTTTATGCCAAGCAATAAGAGAGAAATCCTATGAGCATTGAACAATCTCTTACGCTTGCTTCTTGCACAAATAGCTCCCCTCAAGCCTAAGATGCTTGATTCTTCATTTCTTCAACACTTCTTATAATCCAATCATAGCTTTGAACATGTTCAACTTAATTCCATCTGATGCCTTGGTCATCATTTTTGCACATTGTTGGTGAGTGGATACATATGATGACTCAATTTATTTACTTGTGATATTTTCTCTGAAATAGTGATAACACACTTCTATGTGCTTGGTCATGACATGGTAGATTGGGTTAGATGCAAGATGTAATGAAATAATTTTGTCCCCAAAAATGTGAGGAGTAGAGGACTTGAGACCTAAATCAAAATACAAGGTCTTGATCCACATTGCTTCTTGAGGTGCATTGGCTAATCCTCTATATTCAACTTTAGTTGATGAGAGTAAAATAGTAGGTTTTTTCTTTGAAGACCATGAGATAAGTTTTGTACCTGCAAAGGTGAGCTATACTGATGTACTTCTCTTGTCATCTTTACAACCTACCCAATTTATATCAGAGAAGAGTTTGATATCTATGTCAGATGTGTATGGGTAATACAAACCTTCATTGATGGTTCCCTTCAAGTATTTGAGTATCCTCTTAGCTAACCTTGATGTGATATTTCCTAGGAGTGTGCATAAATTGACTTAGGATCCTTACACTATAGCAAACGTCAACTCTTGTCAAGGTGGCGTACTTCAAATTGTTTCCTTCAAGTATTTGAGTATCCTCTTAGCTAACTCCATGTGAGATTTCCTAGGAGTGTGCATAAATTGACTTAGAATACTTACATTGTAGCAAATGTCAACTCTTTTCAAGGTGGCATAGTTCAAACTACCCACTATCATGAGCACTTAGCTTCTTATTCATCTCCATGGGTATACCTGCAACCTTTGAGTTTTCCATCTCGAGCTTAGCAAGCATACCTTTGATATATTTCCTTTGAGTGAGATACATAACCTTTTCTTTATACATTACTTTCAACCCTAGGAATCATGTAAGTTGCCCTAGGTCATTGATTTTTAATTCTTCTTTCATTTGAAGTTTGATCCTCCTTATGCCTTCAACATCATTACTTGTGATAATTATATCATCAACATATACAAAGAGGAATATGACTTGAGATTGATTCCTCTTGATGAAGAGTGAAGGTTCTGCTTTGCTAACCATGAATCCTTTATCCTCCAAATAGGTGACAAGCCTATGATTTCCAGCCCTTTTTGCTTGTTTCAGATCATACAAGCCTTCCTTAACTTGCATACATGTTCAACGAATGATGAATCTTCAAAACCAGGAGGTTGAGCCATATATACCTCTTCAAATATCCAACCATTTAAAAATGCATCCTTTAACATCCATTTGATAAATCTTCCAATTCTTAGATGCTGCAATGCTCACAAGCACTCTGATATTTGGCATATTTGCCACAAGTGAAAAAGTATCTTCATAGTTAATCCCTTGTGTTTGTGCATACCCTTTGGCCATAAAACTTGATTTATACTTGTTGATAGTTCTATTAGTGTTTTTCTTTACCTTTTATATCCACCTTGATCCAATTATCTTCATATATGAAGTCTTGGGTACCAACTCCCAAGTATGGTTTTCTTGTAGGACTTCAATCTCTTTCTCCATGGCATTCATCCATTCTAGTTTCTTCTTTGCTTCCTCATGAGATGAGGGATCTTTAAAGTTTGAAACTTGTGCTAAATAGATAGAGTGTTTAGTGACCACTGATGTATCATAGCCATCCCTCTCTTGCTTCTACTTTTATCTATTTGACCTTTTGATGGTTTGCTGATGGGATTTTGCTACATCCCTCAACTCCTGCACTTTAGCTTTACCTTTGAGTTCCAAGAGCTAACTTCTCTCCTTGGAGACTTCTTATCATCTTCAAAGTCACTTGATGCTTCAAGTGTGTGTTCATTCTTTCTTGACAGAGTTGGAAAGTCTCCCTCTAGGTCATAAGGTAGCTTGATTCTCATGCAATCATCTTCAACCCATGACTTTTTTTCATCAAACACAACGTCTTGACTTACTATGAACCCTTTATTTCTTGGATTATATAATATATGACCCTTTTCATTAAGGTCATAGCCTATTTTTGGAGTTCAAAGTTTGTGGAAGCACGTGAACAACACAAGGAAGAAGAAGAACAACTTTGGCATCCAAAATAACTTCAAAAGTGACATCCAATGTTTCTGCCAAAGTTCTAAGAAGGCGCATGGATGCTAATTCAATGGAGTATGATGGCAGAAGTAGAGGTAGTTAATGCTCATATATGGTTATGTTGATGCAAATTTAGAGGAGCAGAAGAATGTGTCAAATATTGCATCTAGTGGGAACAATATTCCATATTTTTAAGTCTATTTCTACTTCCTCATGGCTACCTCTCAAGGGAGCCCAGTCTTCAGGTTCACAAAATAAGCTATTCTACTTGGAATGGTGACTTGCATGAACAAGTGTATGTTTTTCAGCCCCATGGCTTTGTGCAGAAAGGGCATGAAAACCAGGTGTGTAGGTTAAAGAAGGCATTCTATGGTTTAAAGCAAGCACCATGTGCGTGGTATGAAAAGATACATTCCTATCTCATTGCACATGGTTTTGAGAACAGTCCAACTGAAAGCACCTTATATGTTAAGTGTGCTAATGATGTGCTTATGATCATTGTTGTGTATGTTGATGGCATGCTGCTCACTGGTCCTCATGACAGACATATTGCTGATTTTAAGGTTGATTTACATGCCTCATTTGAGATATCTGATTTGGGGCATTTGCATCACTATTTGGGCATTCAATTTATGCAAGTTGATGGTGGAATGGCTTTGTGTCAAATGAAATATGTTGACACATTATTGTAGCATTTTGGCCTTGAAGACCGTAAGCCTATTGCCACTCCTATGGAGACAGGTTTATGATTGAGTCTTGATGATGCTGGAGATGCATTTTGATGACGTTCTCTATCAGTAAGCTCTTGG
The DNA here is from genome assembly GCA_020310875.1 of Ceratopteris richardii. Classification (NCBI taxonomy): domain Eukaryota; kingdom Viridiplantae; phylum Streptophyta; class Polypodiopsida; order Polypodiales; family Pteridaceae; genus Ceratopteris; species Ceratopteris richardii. The sequence goes on along the minus strand of CM035443.1, from coordinate 98,421,873 downwards.
ATGCTTGATTTACTTATGGATTACTCAGCCAAATATTCAGTTTGCTATCTCACAGATGAGCAGCTTTATGCAATTGCCTAGGTGTGGAGCATTGGCAGGCAGTTAAGCGCAACTTTTGCTACTTGAGTGGTACCTAGTTACTTGGATTGTTTTATCCCAAGGGGGAATCACTATCGCTAGATTTGCATGCTTTTTCTGAGAGTGATTGGGCTGGATGTTATGACACTCGTGTATCCACCAGTGATTTTTGCTTCATGCTTGGTAGCTCATGTATATCTTGGTTGAGCAAGAAGGAGCCTACTATGGCCACTTCTAGTTGTGAGGCTGAGTATAGGGAAACTTTCACTGCGACTGTTGAGTGTGTGTGGCTCAGACGCCTTATGGCTGATTTGGGTGTTGGTCAGTCTTCTGCCACCACCATCTTCACTGACAATTAGAGCGCATTGGCAATTATGAGGAACCCTATGTTCCATGCTCCCACTAAGCTCATTGAGGTGCATTATCATTATGTCAGGGAGAGGTTCTCTGCTGGGGAGATCAGCTTGGATATGTGCCCATGCAGGAGAACATTGCACACCTTTTTATGAAGGCTCTGCCTAGGGAGAAGTTCGAAGCTTTCTGCAAAGCTTTGGGCTGACTTCCATTTATGGATTGATTCCACATAGCTTGGTGCTTCCTTATACATGGGTGCCAGCTCCTTATTCACCGCATCACTCCTAGGGGGGATTTGTTGATATATTTAGGTAGTGATGTGTGTGAACACTCTAGGACTACCAGGGCACTTTTTTCCTTTTTTAGGAGGTTTTTTCCGCTAGCTTGTATATACACATATTGCCCTAATGGGCTACTTATCTTTGTACATTCTAGTGGTAATACATTCAACATTGTGTGTTGTGCTCCAAGCTTCTTCTTCTTCCGTGTGCTATTCACGTGCTTCCGTAGACGTCTAACTCCAACAATTCTATCTCCTTGAGATGTCACACATTTTTGACATGCACCCATCCATAATAACCTTCGAGTTCTCATTTTTTTTTTTCTATTACATCCTCGATTTGTATGTCATCTACAACATCTTTCTCACTTTGAGAAGCTTGATCCCGAACTTTATCATCAATCTCTATAGGAGCTTCTTCTTCAACTACATTCCCTTGAGAGATTTGTTAGCCATCACTATCAAATGCACATGAAATTCTGACGTGTTTAGGAGATGAACGCCAAAGAGATTCCCATGCATCAAGAAAATTCCACGTTGAAGGAGTTCTTTCCATAGAGTTTTGTTTTGTTGATTCTTTTTCTTATGCTTTTTTGTTTAATATCTCAATTCAATTACAAACTTGAATACAGCTAAAAGACACTCCACACTCCTTGTTCAAAGAATAGACTCCCTACTCCGAATTTTTAAGTGAAGATTTCCACGTTTAATGCGGACATATACATCTTCAAAACATTTAATTAAGGTGAATTATGAGAATCCTCCCACATTACTCCTCTACTTCTCTAATTAAGGTGATTGCGCATCTAGATACAAGGATTCATAGTCACCATTTACAAAATTATAATACAATGCCATTGGCCCCCATGGCCAAAAATAGACACATACAAAAAAAATACAAGCAAAACACACACACGCACATACATACATACAAATATATATGTGTGTATAAACACATACATAAATAAATACAAACAAAGAACATGCATGCATACATACACATGCACACACATACATATAAACATGTACACTTATGTACATATACCTACATATATATGCACACATATACAAAGATATAAATATAAAGTAAAGGTATAGTCCTATGTTTTTTCACCTTTCACAAATCACAATCTTTGCATTTCAAACAAAAATGAATTTAAATGCTGAAAATAAATAAAATACATGGGAAACAATGAAAACAATCTTACCTTAGATTTTGAAGTACTTTTGAATCATTCCAATATGACTTGCAAAAAGAAACAATATAAAATAAAAATACGAGATATGATAGCATAAATAAGTGAATAAATGAAATATAGAAAATAAGATAAGAGAATGTGGTACGTGCTATAAAATAAAACAAAATAGTATAAGAAAGAAAACGAGGATAAGAAAAATAATATGCGCATGCATAGATTGCAAAATAGAAAATAAGACTTGCAAGATTAAAAAGAGGTACTCTATTGCAAAATAAGAGAGAGAGGGTATTGTATTGCAAAATAAGAGAGAGAAGGTATTGTATTGCAAAATAAGAGAGAGGGTACTCTATTGCAAATATGCAAGATAATTGGAAATAAACAATGGCTACATGCACACAGTACATGTATGCTAAAATCTTGGATAATTTACATATGAAGTAAACAATATGTGAAAAAGAGTTGCCTCATTTATAGAGGATTAGTACTTGATTTGATCATTGTTTATTTTCTCTCTAGAAATATTTAAAAAAACACAAACCCATTTCGGGTGACCCGAATGGATTGGTGCTAATGGGCATTAGTTTGTTGGCAGTTTGAGTTTTGGATCACCCAAACAAGGCAAAATGTCCATGAATCCCGACAAGGATGCCTCATGTGTGATGGGTATCGGGGGAGTGAAGTCGTCTTGGGCAAAGGGCAATTCTCATAGGAGTCTCATAGGGATCAAGAGCTTAGATCACTTTTGAAGTGACATGCAACATCTCTATGAGATGCATAAGATACTCCTATCATTGGACTTCAACTCTTTTAAAGGAAGTTTGGGTTGAGGTAGAGCTTTGTGGATTAGCTTGAATTAATTGAAAATACAAGTGAAGCTGAGCTTAATACCCATGGGACGCTCCATATTTCACAAAGCAAGGGTTAGATGCCTAGCACCGTTAGGATTAGAGAGCTCGAAGGCCCATTAGGGTAGACCTTGGGAAGGGACAACCCTAAGGCTCATCATAGATATTTGGTTTTGACGAGTCTGAAGATCGAAGATGTAATCCACCTGGCCCATAGGCCGCACTACACTAAAAGGAGTCCCAAGGCCAAAGCCAACAAGATTGAAAGCCTTTGTTTCATTCTACCCATTAGGTAGGGGGTGTCCCCAATAGTGCATCAAGATTGAACCCCCACTCCGAAAGCAGTGCGCTAATCCACCATGCTCAACCTGCTCAAACACTTTTGAGTGATTTTATCAACTTTTAGATCACCAATTTTATGTCCACATGGTGATTCGGTGATTGAATTTTCAAGACTTCATTGGACATCAACATAAAATATAAATATAAATAAAAAATACATATAGACATATGTACAAAATAGCAAAAAATATATAGATTAATATTTTTTAATAGCATAACTTTATGTACATAAATAAATAAATTTAATAATAGAAAAATCAAAATATGAATTAAAAATGTATATGTAAAATAAAATATAAGTATAAAAATATAAATAAAATATCAATAGATATTAATAAAATAAGGCATGCTAGGAAAATAAAAAAATTGTAAATAAGCAACATGTTTCATTATATATATATATATATATATATATATATATATATATATATATATATATATATATATATATATATATATATATATATATATATATATATATATATATATATATATATATATATAATTTACATATATAAATTTATAAAAAAGAAATTAACCTATAAACATAAATGAGCATGAAAAATTAAAAACAAGAATACACATTTTTATGACCAACTCAAAATACAAATAATAACATAGATCGAAAATGCATTGTAAATATATATGAACAAATGAGAACATTACATAGATAAAAGTTTAAATACTAAAATAAATCATTCATAAATATAAAAACAAACATTGAAATTAACACGGAAAGAAATTCTGATTTTTCAATATTATATATATATATCTCACACACACACCCATATATATATATATATATATATATATATATATATATATATATATATATATATATATATATATATATATATATATATATATAATTTACATATGATTGAAGTGCAGGTGACCCAAAGGGGTCAGTCCTTATGGCCAACTACTCTAATGCCTCACATCATTCATGTCACCCAAAAGCATATATAGTACCATATTTGTAACCAAATCCCCTCATATCCAACATATATCAAGCAAGCTTCGCATCATGTAGTGGAACAACAAATCGAGGAGATTCTATGCGGAAATCACTAAAAATCGTATGTTTATCCCTTCACCTATGTATTCACATAGAAAGGTGAGACCTCATCTATTGCAAATGTCTCTATCACCTTATGTGGACAATCAGTTTCGATCAGAGTAAATATTAACTAAATAATAAACAAAGTGGACTTTGTACACATGGAAGAAAGACAATGCTTGGTAGCATCTTTGAGATCTTGGGGTGAGGAAGAGGGGCTCAAAATCTCTTTAGCTTAAATAATGGAGGGGATTGGATGGATTCTATGAAGCGGAGCTTTCTAGCTCCTTGCAATGTGGCTTATCTTTTTGGAAAACATTGCAACACTCCTCTATACTTGTTTGTGCAGACTTGTAGAAGGATACAAAAAACAGAGAACAAAGAGTACGAGTTTATTGTATGTAGGTTTCTCAAATGGATAATGTCAATGCAATTCATGGTTGACTACGCCACTATATGTTTCTTTAGAAAAAACATATACAAGAGTGTTTGGTGGTCATTTGACCTTTCACATAGACATTAGGAGTAATAATTTGTAATAATCTCCCACTAAAGGTGAATATGGTTGATATAACCTATGGAGAAAAATAAAGAATGAAAAAGAATATTTGAGTATGCGTATATGACCTATACCTCCCATCTATTGGGCATGTTAAACAATGCGCAAGGGAGTATGTAAAATAAGATCAAGTGACCCCCATCAAGTGATAACATTGTCTAAATCTATCTTGTGGTAGAGATTTTGTCATAGCATCTACTACATTTTTCTTGAGTATAAACCTTCTCAAGTAAAATGCATTCAATGGCTAAACTATCATGAATAAAGTGACACTACACCTCAATTTTCTTGTTCATTACATGATAGACCATATACTTAGTGAATACAATATCACTTTGACTATTACTGAGTATTACGAGGTACATGTTGAGGTATCTCCATGTCACATGCCAATCTAGAAAGCCACAATGCTTCTTTACATGCCTTACTCTCTACAACATACTCTTCTTTTGTAGTGGAAATGTTTGTACATTCTTGAAGGCAAGAACTCCAAGAAGTAGCACCATTAGTGAAGTAAAAAATGTACCCTAAAGTAGACTTTCAATTATCTACACAACCAACATAGCCATAGTCTGTGTATCCAATAAAAGATGCATCATCTCTACCGAAGTATAGACACATATCCTTAGTGCCACTCATATATCTCAATATCATTTTGACTTCTTTCCACTGCTTCTTTCCAAGATTTGATATATATGTGCTCACAACTCCCAGTACAAATGTAATGTCTGGACTTGTAGCTACCATAACATACATGATACTACCAACAATAAATTGATAAGAAAATTTGGCCATGAACTCATTCTTCTCATTGAATTTGGGACAATCATCCTTGCTCAGCTTCACATATGTAGGTAATGATATACTCAATGTCGTTTCACCATGCATATTGAATATATGAAGTACTTTGGCTATGTACTCACTTTGAGGCAACTATATGCATCTTTTACTCCTATCATGAGTAATGCACATGCCAATGATTTGTTTAGAATATCTCCCACCCTTCATGTCAAAATTTTGACTCAACTTAGTCTTCAAGAGAGAAGTCTTTTGAGGATTTATTGGCAATCAACATATCATCAACATAAAGTACCACGCTGCCATGTGAACATCTCTTAGAATAGAGATAATGATCCTTGTTGATTCTATAATAGCCTTGGGACTTCATAAATGCATGAAACTTTTAATAACACTATCAAGTGATTGCTTAAGACCATACAAGCTCTTCTTGAGCTTACATATTAGATTTTATTTTCTAAGAATTGCATAACCCTATAGTTGTTCCATATAGATCTCATGTGTAAGATCTCCATGCAAGCAAATAGTTTTCACATCCATTTGGACTAGTACCAATTTATTCCTAACATCCTAATAACACTAATGAAGCTAAATGCTTCAAGTGCAGATGAATATGTACCAAACAATTGAAATACTACGAGTTGGAACTCTGCCATTGGAGTGTGCAACAAAGGCAAGAGGACATTGGTTAAGGTATGGACAATTGGCATAGGAGAACCTCTGTCTTGTGACCATTTGTATAATGGATAAGGAATATTAACTCACAATGACGAGTGAAGACTTCTACATCTTACATCAAATGCCATTCAACAAGAAGTTTGGAAGCAAGAAGGAATTGATGTGTATCTAAAGATGCCAATTCACATGCACAATTTTGGAAGATGTGATCAGTTCATGAATACATTACATGCCAAAAGCCACTATAATAGATTTAAAGGAAGACTAAGGACAATGGCATGATAGATCTTGAGGATGAAGATCATGAAGCAAAGAAGAGAACATTTGGGGATATTAAAGGACTAGATATATAAGAGACTATTAGACTACTCCATCAACACTTCCAAGCATTAACAGATACACAACAAACTCACACTTGGTTTCTTCTTAAAGTAAGCTTCAAATGGGGTTTGGTTCTTCAAAACATCTGAGAAACCTCTATTCTGAATGTGTACTACTGTCTGTACTGCTTCACCCCAATACTTTAGTGGAAGTTGCTTTTGTCTAAGCATAACTTTGGCCATTTGAATCACACTTCGACTCTTTTGTAATGCAATACCTTGTTGAGTATCTTGCTTGGCTTGATACTTGATTCCATGTTGCTTCAAGTACTTGGAGAAGTTTTGGTTGACAAAGTTACTATCTCCATCAGATCGGATGATCTTCAAAGAACTTGGAAAGTCTTCTTCAACTGTTTTTGTCCACTCCTTAAACTTGGAAATGGCATCTTCTTTATGCTTGAGTGAATAAACCCATGTGTATCTAGTGAAGTCATCTACAATCAAGAAGAAGTAAATTGACCCACTTAGAGAAGGTGTACTCATTGGTCCACAAATGTCAATATGGACTAATGCTAAGGGTTTATTTGCAGAAATGGATGCTTCTTTAGGCAAAGAGAAAGATGTTTGCTTGTCACATGCTTTGCAATTCAATTCCACTTGTGCGATCCTGGGTAGACCTTTGGCAAGATGATTGGAAGAGATCTTAGCTAAGCAAGAGCTATCTACAAATCTACAATGACACAAGTTAAGACTTGAATCCTTGGCCATAAAACTTGAAAGCTTGTAGAGGCCCTTATCTTCATATCCTTGAGCTATCACTTCATTGGATTCACGATCAATGACTTGAACTGTGTTGTGATTGAACTGAACCGTCCTATTGCACTTTGTGATGGCTTTGATTGAAAGAAGATTCTTACAGAGGCTTCGTACATAAAGAACATATTTTAATGATTTGGCCTCGCCTTCAGAGTTGATGACTTGAACTTTTCCTCTCCCTTGGATTTCAATGCACTTGTTATCTCCAAGGTAAACTTGTCCTTGATGATCTTCTAACTCATGGAAATCATCTTTGTCATGGCACATGTGGGATGAAGCACCACTATCAAAAATCCATTCTTTCTTGGGAGTGGTTGCCATAAGTGCTTTGTGTTCACTTGTGAAAAATAGGTCTTCACTTGTGTAGTGAGAATGGTGTTCACTCTTGGAATTAGACTTAGACTTGTCCTGGTTCTTTTTCTTGAAGCAATATTTTTCAATGTGGCCAGGTTTGCCACAAAAATTACAAGTGAACTTCTTCGATGAATTATGCGATCCTTGCTTAGATCCATTGCTAGCATGATGACTTGTGGTTTTGCCCTGATTGAATGGGCCTTTGGCCTTCATGGCTGACTCTTGTGAGGAAGTCGATTTGGCTCGCGAGTCGTGAAGGAGCAATAGTCGACGAATCTCTTCCCAAGATAAGACTTGGCCGCGATTATACAAAGTTGTGAAAAATGTCTCGTACGACTTAGGTAACTTGTTGAGAAGTCGAATGGCCATCTCTTCACTAGAGATCTGCCTACCACATAGTGCTAATTTATGTTGGTAATCCTCAAATTGGGCTATGACCTTGATAATTGTGTCGTGTGGCCTAATGGTCAAATTATGAAACTCGGCCTCTAATGCATATATTTTTGAAGGGATCTTGTCTTCATACAAAGCAGCTAACACATCCCAAGCATCCTTGGACGTCTTGCAGCCGTGATATGACCTTTCGTCAGTTCGTCGCAGGCAAGTAGTAGCTGACCTAAAGCTCTTTTGTCCTTGACATTCCACACATGCCAATTGTCTAAGTTGGTATCCCTATTGGGTTTCGGGTCTGTCCCGTCTACTACCTCATGAAAAAGATTCGTATAGAGATAGGCGTGCATGACATCTTTCCATAGATTGTAATTTTGTCCATTGAGGCATTCATCCTTAGGCATAAAAATAGGGGTGAAAGATGGTAAAAAGTTAGCCATAGATGATGAGCTACCTTCACTTTTGGTCATTACCAAGCTTTGAAGATAAAGTGTTTAGAAACACTACCAAAATCTTCGCCAAACGCACAAGCTTTGAAGATAAAGTGTTTAGAAACACTACCAAAATCTCTTGCCAAAAATGTTGCTTCAAAATAATTGCAAAGCTTGAAATGAACGACTCGATACCACACTAAAAATTCTGCGGGAGGGGGGGGGGGCTTAGAGTAGCCCTGCACTTGCGGAAACTCTGAGATGATTCGACTGCGAGAGGAGAGGGCTTAGATGAGTCTGTTGCACACCGATTGAGCCTTAGAGTAGGCTTGGGAACTTAAGAAACTATGTGGGTGGGTTTAGAGTAGCCTCCAACCCAAAAAGTGCACACACATTATACTTTTCTTCTTATATTTTGAGTGTACAGAGATTGGGGGCACTTAGTGCCAAAATGCCGTGAGAGATATTCCCTTATGAGAATTACAAATGAGGACTTATCAAATTGTTAAAGGTGGAGTTGGAAATCCTGGAAATGTAATGCTTAGGAATGGTGCCACCACAATAGCGTCAATTATCCTTGAGAAGTTACAATAATTTTGTTGAGGGGGTAAAAGAAGTGAATAAAGGTAATATAACCTGCATAATCCCATTCTTGACATCGCTCACATAATCTCCCATAATCCCATTCTCGACATCGCTCACAGAAACGAATACTTTGAACCAATGATATCATACATCATATGTATCCACGATCGCAATGTATCTGAGAGATTGTCATCATGACTGATGTCAGCACATTAGTCCTCGGCCACGTCCAAGAGATAAGATGGGTACATTATCCGTGCAAAATCTGAGCGCTAATCACTGTTGGTGCTCCAGCTGTTCCTCTGATTGGGAGATGGCGTATGTTTTCTTCCTCTGCACGCTCAAGTTGCCGCATCCTCCTCACCCCAAAGCCTGCCGTCGATTCGGCTACGGCCGCCCAACTCCCTCAATCGCAGCAGTCCCTACAGGCTTAAGCTTCAAGAACTCTCGATCAAGGACACGAGGATGGCAGAGCATTTGCCTTGCATGCTACTACGGTTTTGCGTATCAGCACGCACCCAGTCTTCCTTCAGCATTTCTCAACGAAATTTCTCGAAGGGTTGAAGTATGTCGAGTCTCATGAATGGTTTAAGCCTGAGGGTGATTAGGGTACGATGGGGTCTGGTGGAGTGCCTCGCTCTCTCTCTCTCTCTCAGCAACACGTAGACCAACAATAGCGATATGTTATCTGATTGACGTCGGATCAGTAGACATTAGGGTTCTTGCCCGTCTCTCAGTTAGATCGCACCTCCACAGTTTTTCAATTCGTCTGATGCGTGATTGCTCGGTCAGTCTGTTCTTGATGTGGTGCGTGTGTTTTCTCTCTCTCCTCTCTTGCTTCTCTTGCGCTATTCCAAGGGGCTCCGTTCTCTCCCCGTTGCTCTCAAATCTGAGGTTGGACACACTGTAAGTCTCCCTCTAGTCCACTGCCAATGGAGGGGTAAGTTTCAACCCACAGCTTAGAAGCGGCTGTCGATCACTTTCTATAGATTAAAGCGCTTCAGATTGTAGATGACAGGGGTTACTCAGTCTGCTTCCCTCCGTGCTCTCGTTTGAATCCTTAGCCATAACAAAACTAGGTATGGCAAGGCTGTACCCGAGTTGTGCAAGGATTATGAGAGACTGACTGCTTAAAGTTGGCCTAATGAATGAAGATGACTAGAGGTCAATAGCATAAGGATGTAGCTAAGCTTACAATGCCCAAGAATCTTTCCACTGTATCATCAAAAGTGTTAAAAAGACTTCATACATGCAGACTATACTCTGTACCATAGCTAAAGTGTTTATAGACACTTCAAATAACGTGAACTGTTATCACTTCTGCATATGTGTGCTTGAAAATGACAATATATCATGCTCAATTAATAGAGAGGGTAAGAAGGGGGGGAAATGGAATAAGGTTGTACAAAAGGATGAAAAAGAAAGGGTGGGAGGGTGGGCAAATGGGCAAAATGAGGCCCATAGAGCACAAAAGTGATGGCAAAAGCTTCTCTCTAAGATGAGAAAGCAAAACCACCACCACCACTCAAGCACCACCAAAATGACCACCAAACACACCACCAAGACCTCCACCTAGTGCTCTGATACCATGTAGAGAGTACGTACGTGGAAGCAAAATGAAAAGTAAAGTACTCTCACCAAACAAAGAATGTGTGAGACACAAAATGAGTAGACCATGAAATGGGTAAAATCATGTGGATTAGAAATGAGCTTGCCAAGAGCATGGAGTAGGCTCCTCAAGCTTCTAACCAAGTAGAAATGAGTGGAGAGGCCCTCCTTATATAGATTTGGGAGGGGCTCTCAAAAGTACATCATATGTGGGATAAGTCTCCTGAAAGGAGAATGAATACAACTGGTAGAAGCACATGGCAAGGTACCCAAATACAAAGGAGATACAATATAAAATGGAAATAGACTAGAAATGGAGTGCCTCCTGGATACAGAATGGAGATGCACTCATGCAGATACAAATGTAGATGAAGTAGGAGCAATCATGTCGTCAACATATACAACATTGTACAATGATGTTTTATCCCATGTTCAACCAGAAATACATGAAAGTGAGAAGACATATATTCCTCCCCTCGATCAGAATGGAGGGTGCCCATTTTACATGACATGTTTTTAGCCACCAAAAACTATTTGAAGCACATAAACACTTCTGACTGCTTCCAATGAATATACCCATGCATGCATGGAAAAATCATCGATGAAAGTCATGAAGTAAAGATAATTTCCAAAAGAAGGTGTCTGCATAGGACCACATGCATCACTATGAAAAAGCTGCAATTTCTGAGTAGCTCGAATTGAACCATCTTTTGCAAATGAGGAATGCTGGATTTGCCCAAAATATAGCCTTCACATACATGTTTATGTTACACTTATGTGTTCCTCGAGTAGCTTTTATGTGAATCTTTTCCCTATACATGGGTACTTTTTTCTCTAGTGCTAGCTAGAGGTTTTTTCCCCATGTTACCACATAATGATTCCCTCATATGTGGTGGTACTTTGTACTTAGGGATATTATTCAACTCTTACTTCAGTTCAGTTCATCGTCAATAGAGAGGGCTATTCCAGCCATCCGTTTTCTCCATGTGTCTTTCTACATTTGTGCTCCTTGTGTGTGCTTCTCGTGTGTCTCTCACACTTCTACACACACCCAACAGTGGTATCAGAGCATGTTCAACTCCTTCTCAAGTTTTGATTTTTCGCGTCATGGTGCGCGTGCACTTTTAACAGTGCAAATCGACTTCGGAGCATAGAACAATGAATTTCAATAGCTAGAAAACATTTCCAATAGTTGGATTGGAGTTTTACACCCCTTTCAAAGCCATTCATGTAGTCAAAATTGCCATCAGAGTGACGGTTTGTGAGCTGAAATTTCAGCATTCATTTCATCTTTTGTCGAAGTAAAGATTTTGTCACATTCTTGTTCCTTCGTGATTTGGCAGGCAACAATGACTTGTTTGGCATGCTTCAAGCTGAAGATAAGCTTGATGGGACCAACTATCCAATGTGGTCTTACATGATGAAGCATGTTCTTGTTGCAAAACAACTTTGCAACATAGTGGCAGATGTAGATCAAAGACCCGTAGGTTCTTCTAGTTCATAGTCTACTATCACAAATGGAGCTTCTTCTTCAAGTATAGTGGTTTCTCCTTGTCCACCTACACAAGAGCAGCTTAGATGGGATGGAAAAGATGCTCAAGCTCATGGATTGATTGCGCTTTCTATGAAGCATCATATAGTTCCACACATTCGGTCATGTTCTACATCAAGACAAGCATGGGACACTCTTGCTTCTTTGTATGCCGTGCATAATGAAGCATGTGTTGCATACTTGAGGAAGAAACTTGAGGATGTATGTATGGCTGAAAATGAGTCGATGAATGTGTATGCGACATGCATCAAGGACTTGAAAGAGCAATTGGCAAACATAGATGATATTATTCCCGATATATCACTCATTTCTACATTGAAAGGATTACCGGAATCTTTTCAAAGCTTTGCTAGTACACTTTGTTTGGTTGCAAAACGGAATCCTAATATGTATGCGCTTCATGAGGGAGCGCAAACACTTGCTATCTCACAAAAGGGGAAAAGCAAGTATGGTTCAACTTTGGGTTCATCAAAACCAAAGCCTCAACCTTCCTCTTCCACTCATTCCTCTAATGATGCTGATTTGCAAAAGAAGAAGAGATGCAAATATTGCCGAAAGGCTGGTCATACTATTGATGAGTATAGAAAGCTTGCTAAGCACAATGAAAAGAAGAAGAAATCCGGCATGTCTGTTGCTGAAAATTTAGCAAATGCAAAGAATGATGAAGCTAACATGGCTCAAGATTTTGGGCATGTGTTGTCACATGTCATTATGATGCATCTTTGCATTCTAAATGTATGGTTGAGAGTGAGACTGATTCAAATTGTTTCTTTGATAATGGTGCTTCAAATCACATAATATCATGCAAAAGATTTTTTGCATCTTTGAAAGATGCACCCAAAGGAGGACATGTGGTGTGTGCAAACAATGCCTCTTATCCTATCATTGGAGTACGAAAAATTGAGCTTACAGTTGCAAATGGAGGTGTGATTCTCTTGAAAAATGCATTGTATGTGCATGTATCAAGAAGAACTTAATTTTAGTTTCATTGATTGCCAAAGCTAGACTTCATGTACACTTTGTTGATGATAAGTGTATGGTTCATGATTTTAGCAATGCTAATATTATCGTGATGTCCGGTACATTATGTAATGGTTTGTATCGCATGGATACATACAAGACGCTACCGCTTGCCAATGCTTAGTGCTAGGGCTATGCATGAATCGACTCAATTGGAAACTACATATTGTATATCCAACCTTGTGTTGCATGCATATATAAGACATCCCATAGCTTGTTGATAAAGAGAAGTGTCAAATGAATCAATGGAATCCTCAATTGAGAACCTGAATCGTGTCTCAACTAGTGTGGAAACTAGCTTGCAATCCTCAAAGTCAAAACATTGAAGTAGTTTTTCAACATACTTTGCTTGATGCATAACAATTCCCCCCTCAATGGATACAAACTGGATGCCAAGATAGTAGCTCAAAAGACCAAGATAAGTGACATCAAAAGTATGCTGCAAATCAGCCATAAGAATGTCAAGTTTTGCATCACATGACCCAGTCAAGAGTATGCCATCGACATAAAGAACACTGTAAGATCAGCCCCATCTTTGTGTACGTAAAGTGTGCTTTCAATTGGAATACATGTGAAGCCAAGAGCAATCAAGTGCTTATGGATTTTGTCATACCATGCATGTGGAGCTTGCTTGAGACCATACAAGGCTTTATGCAAGCGACAAACCATATTCTCTTTCCCTTTCATGGCGAATCCAGGAGGTTGCTTCACATAAACCTCTTCTTGCAAATCACCATTCAAGAAGGCTATTTTTATGTCCAACTGATGTACTTTCCAACCTTGATGGGTAGCCAATGCAACCACGGTATGAATGGTAGTCATGCATGATGTAGTTGCAAAAGTTTCGTCATAGTCAATGCCATATTGTTGCACATATCCTTTGGCAACCAATCTAGCTTTGTAGTGATCAATGTACTTAGACTTTCTCTTAATCTTGTAAACCCACTTTGTACCAATGACATTTTTTCCTTTTGGCAATTCACATAACTCCCAAGTACCATTCCTATGTATGGAATCCATTTCTCATTGCATAGCACTCATTTATTGTGGATCATCACATGCATCTTCAAAAGTAAGTGGCTTTTCATTGCATGTTGTTGCAATAAGAGAATAGTCCACAAAATTACTTGATGCATGGTCAGAGCTTGATCTAGTTCTACCAAGTAAAGGTGCAGTCAATTTGCTATCCTGCAAAGTTTCTTTCCACCACTTTGGCATAGTTTGTTCACTCTTGATAGACATGCATTCATTATGTAATACATCATCAACACGTACATCATGCATGGGCTGAATTTCATGCTCATTTTCAGCCATATTTTGATGCAAATTTTCAGCCATAAGTGGCTGGAAATTTCCAAAAGCTCTGACAATTTTTGGCTGAACATTTTCAGCCATGTTTGGCTGGAAATTCTTTGCATTTTCAGCTCTATTTTGCTAGAAATTTTCAGCCCTTTGAGCCTCAGTTGGCTGGTCTACATGGCCATAGTCATGCACACCATTTTGGAACAAAGGCATGAGTGTATCAAACACATCTTGTGAGCTAACTGTTCGTTGTTTTTTGCATTCAAGTAGAGAAAAAACTGAATTTTCAAGAAGTATCACATCTCGACTCACAATAATTGTGTTTGTCAATGGATAATACAAATGATATCCCTTATACAAATGATATCCCTTACTTTTTAGCACTATAACCAATAAATATTCATTTCTTTGCCTTATCATCAAGTTTGTGATGTTGTTGTGATGGCACAAGAGCATATGCCAAACAACCAAACACACACACATGACTAACCATAGGCTTATGAAAATTCCAAGCCTCATAAGGAGTGATGACTCTCAATGCTTTTGTGGGGCAGCGATTCAACACATAGTTTGCACACATGACTGCTTCCATCCAAAACTTATCACAAAGATGCTTTCCTTTAACCATACATCGTGCCATTTCAAGGAGAGTTCTATTTTGATGCCCAACAACACCATTTTGTTGAGGTGTATATGGCATTGTACATTGATGTGAAATATCTCTTTCATGAAGAAAAGCATTAAACTCATGTGACATGTATTCACCACCACAATTCATGCATAGAGTCAAGAGCTTTTGTGAAGAAAAAATTTCACCCATAGCTAAAAATGCTTTAAAGCAAGAAAATACCTCATTCTTTGCATTCATAGGATACACCCATGTATGGAGAGTAGCATCATCAATGAAGGTAACAAAATATACATGCTTCCCAGAAGATGGAGTCTTGACGGGACCACATACATCACTATGAACAAGCTGCAATTTTCTTGTAGTGTGTGTATGACTATCTTTTGGAAAAGAAGCAGAATGCATTTTTCCAAGAATGCAACCTTCACATGCATGTTTTTGTTTAGATATCTCAAAGGCACTTTGAGTTTAGGTCTCTTTTATGGAAGAGATATTCAACCATGCTTGCATGCTTTTACAGATAGTGATTTCGCTAGTTGTCATGATACTCGCATGTCCACTAGTGGTAATTGCTTTTTCCTTGGAGACTCATGCATATCTTGGTTGAGTAAGAATCAACCTATAGTGGTGACATCGAGTTGTGAAGCTGAGTACATGGAAATTTTCAAAGCTACAGTGGAGTGTATATGGCTGAGATGCCTATTGATGGATCTTTGCATGGAGATTGATGTTGCTTTGCATATTCAGAGTGTGTTGGCTACTCATGCACGCAGCAAACATATTGAGGTTCATTATCACTATGTGAGAGAGCGCTTTCATGCAGGAGATATTGATTTGGTATATGTGCTTACACAAGATAATGTGGCAGACATATTCACCAAAGCTCCTCCATGGGAAAAGCTTGAAGCTTTTTGCAAAGCTTTAGGCTTATTACCTTGTGGGGACTGATCTGTCACTCCCTGTAAGTGTTCACATCATTCGCTCTAGGGGGGGTTTATTACACTTAGGTGTTCCTCAAGTAGCTTTGATGTGAACCTTTTCCCTATACATGGCTTAGAAAACTATCCATAGAATCACCTTCATTCATATGCTCACTCTCCAACTGTTTTTGGAGGTAAGCAACACGAGCCTCATTCCTAGCCTGGTACAATGTGGTAAGTGTATCCCAAGCATCCTTAGCTATTCTAAAAGATTGAATGGGAGGAATAATGGCATGTTTGACAGACAAGGCTATCAATGCATGTGCCTGAGCATCTTTGCCATCCCAACAAATTTGCTCTATAGTAGGTACAACAAGAACTCCAACATGAACAGGAACATGAAAAATATCGTCATCTTCAATGCCATCTGCAGCTCCTACATACAATAGTTAAGCATCGCTCAAGTTTCGGACCTTCAAGCTCTTCCCTCCTACCATGGTAAGGGGGAACAATAGTTCTAGATGCCATGCTCATGCCAAGTTCTAAACATCTACCATATAAGGAAGCAATAATCTCATCTGCTAGCCAAAATACACTTCTATCCAAACTGATAATTGCCCAATCATCAATGATTCCACCTTCAACTAAGCATGACTCATTCATGTTCCATGAGCCAAGCCTGGGAACAAGCGCTCTCTTTTTTTTTTGTAGGAACAATGTCACCAAACAAGAAGAAAGATGTTAGTATCAATAAAATAATGTACATACATCAAATGTGTCTCATGTGCCTGGGACTCTCAAATGTGTCTATGCATGCTCGTGTAATGTGGCCCTATATTAATGCATACTTTGGAAATGCATGACCTGAATGGTGCAAAAGATAAGGTTATGCCAAAGGCACATGGTTGTCACACGTTGAGGCTTCTAATCTTACTTGGGACATTGATGCAAGCTATACTTAGAGGTTTCCATTGGACCTCGAGATGAAAACTAATCATTCCTTCGTATAGGGATCCATTTGAGAACCATGTTTGGCTGCGTAGATATCACCTTCGGCTTCTTCAACTATGTTTGCAAGTGTAATAGGATGTTTTTCAACACCCTGCACAATATTCCAAAATCCTTTTGCAACCAATACATGATGCGTCATACAAACCCACAATGGGTAATTGGTACCCTCCAACTTATCCTCAACAACCAACATATGGAATACATCAGTGCTTTCAGCCATGGCCACTTACTAACATACCTTGATGCAAAAAGTTGATTGTATCTCAAAAAGTTGAACAGAACTACCCCGTCAAGTTTTTCTAAACATGTAGCAAACTTTGAGACGCTTATACTGGCGAACCAAAACTTGTATATATCTTTGGCACAAAAAGATGAAATAGCCTGCATAAGCACTATGATGGTGCATTCGGAGACCGAAATGAGCTCAGATCATGATTTCGGCACCATAAAGCAAAGATGTTTTGATCTCCTAATCATCTTGAGTATGCTCGCCAAATTTCGTGTTATTCTGAGACTGTGACCGGAGGGATGTCGATAATGCCCTAGATGATGCAGCGACCTGCTCTGATACCAATTATTGGAGTTTGAGGTCTGTGGAAGCACATGAACAACACCAGGAAGAAGAAGATGCTCGGAGCACAAAACACAATACTGATTGTATTACCACTATAATGTACAAAGATAAGTGACCCGTTAGGGCAATAGGCGTAGATACAAGCTGGGAAAAAAACCTCCTAAAGAGGGAAAAAAGTGCCCCAACGGTCCTAGTGTGTTCATACACATCACTACGTAAATATATCAACAAATTAAACCCCTTAATCAATTTAATGACCTATTCATGATGGTTAAATTTTACCTTTAATCAACTAGAAATTCCATAACCAATAATTACTCTACGATGTGACCAAACTCTCCCTTTCTGCCATCATTTACCTTTCTTTAACATCTTGTTCTTTGTTATATAGCTACAATGCAATCCCATGTTATCTCCTTATCTCTATACCTTTGTAACAACTTCTTGGAAACATCTATCCATGCAAATGAAACCCCAAAGAGCTTTTCCCATTTGGCCTCGGCCCCTGTCACATGAGAATCTAGTTTAATCATAACTAGCCACACATAAAATATCCATAAAATCCTATGTGCTTCTTCCAATCATTTTTGGCCTTTGTTGAACCCTTTTCCCTTTCTTTTGATCTCATTTTTTCTTACTGCAATTGTTGGATTAATCAGTTAACTATTCCTTCTCAGCCTTACTCTTATTCTTATGTACATTACTCCTGTAAAATTGAGTATACCTATCTACTCAATCACACTTTTCTTAAATTATCTTAAGTATCCTTTGATCCTTACCTCTGTCATATGACTTCCAATTGATGCCTTCTAGAAGCCTAAATTGACCCTTTATGTCATTGATCTCATGCTTAGCTGATGCTTTCCTCTCCACAAAAAGTCATGTAAAAACTCAATCAAGAGCTCCTTTGCTCACGCTTGCATTCCAAACCCATCAACTACAATACTTTAAGGTTGTCCTTCAACATGAAAGCATCTCCATCAACATAGACAAGTATGAGAAAACGTAGAAATGATGGAAAAAAATGTAAAATGATGAAAATAAGAACAAAAAATGTAAATACTGTAGAGAGTTCCAATTCCTATACTAGTCCTACATATTGTTAAGATCACTTCCTCCCTTGATATCACCTCCAACCGCTAGACATGTTTGAAAATGAGTTTACAGCTTATGTTCCAAGAGAGAGAACCACTAAATTGATTAAGAACACTACATACATAAATTCAAGCAGTCTCTTAACATCACAAAAGCAAATGGGGTGAAGAACATGTATGTCCACTTCAGCATAGATGTGAACATATTAATTTATTTTTAAATCGAAGAAGAAGAAATGAGGTAGTGCAATCAAAGGCAGATTTTATGGATGGCTTAAATATGAAGCCTCCAATAATATCTCCCCTAATCTTTGTTAGACGCTTTATCAACAAAATGAAAGCAAATATAATCATAATTAGCATGCAAAAATTATGATCATGCAAGGGGAGTGAGAAGCAAATATTAAGTCAGTCAAAATCCCTAAGAGTGGGTGCATGAGCATGGAACAATAGAAAGATGAAGAACACACAAATTGGAGAAGCATTAACATTATGTCAGGGATCTATTGGAGAGATCAGTTTGGCATATGTGCCCACGTAGGAGAACATTGCAGACCTTTTCACGAAGGCTCTGCCTAGGGAGAAGTTTGAAGCTTTCCGCAAAGCTTTGGGC
The DNA here is from genome assembly GCA_020310875.1 of Ceratopteris richardii. Classification (NCBI taxonomy): domain Eukaryota; kingdom Viridiplantae; phylum Streptophyta; class Polypodiopsida; order Polypodiales; family Pteridaceae; genus Ceratopteris; species Ceratopteris richardii. The sequence continues at coordinate 98,402,462 of CM035443.1, read as the reverse complement.
TTACTTCCTTTTGTGGATTGATTCCACATAGCCTGGTGCTTCCTTATACATGAGTGTCAGCTCCTTGTTCATCGCATCACTCCCAGGGGGGATTTGTTGATATATTTAGGTAGTGATGTGTGTGAACACACTAGGAATGTTGGGACACCTTTTTCCCTCTTTAGGAGGTTTTTTCCCTCGGCTTGTATATACGCCTATTGACCTAATGAATCACTATATACCAATGGTAAAGTTGGACACAATTTGAAGGCATAAGATTTACAAAAGCTTTGATGAAACACGGCAAGTATTATATCTAAAGGAGTGATGCTCTTTCATAAGGAACTTTACGTAAAACTTTTTGTAAGTAAAACTTTCCTCAGGAGGATTTCTCTTTGAAGTTAAATCACCCTTCATAGAAACTTTTATCATCAGTAGAGATTTCCAATGCATGACAATTCCACAAATACCTAAATATTCTTCAAATCTGAATGTACAAAGATGAGTTACCTATTAGGGTTATAGACATATATACAAGCCGTGGGGAAAAACCTTCTAAAGAAGGAAAAAGTGCCCTGAGAGTCCTAAGATTGGTCACATACATCACTACCAACGCATATCAACAATTCTTATGATAGTAGGCCATGGAGAGGAGTAGAGTGGATGATCTTCAATAATTGGTCACACATGACTTGGAAACAAGCATCAAAGGTAGAAAGCGTAGTATGTATATTGAATTTATGGACTATAATACGAGGAGATGTTTGTCCAAAGATGGAACTTATCAACCGTTTAATCACATTTGAGTGATCCTCACTTATATGAGTGCTAGCCATCCCAAGTAGGAGAACTATGAATAATTTAAGTGAGTTTCTTTCTAGACATTCCAATAGCCATTCCCAATTCGTAATAGACACAACACAAACTTGGTATCACAAGATCATTAAGGCATCACATAAAGTTCTTTTCTCAGGATTCAACCAGTTGATAGACTCAAGGTCCAATTGAAGTCGATCCAAAGGCTTCATAATCTTGTCCCCCTAGCTGGACTTGAGCTCACGACCTATTTTCCATATTTTAAGTGCTTAATTGCTACATCACTTTCGGCACACTTAGCCTATATCTCTTTTTATAAGGATGTTATATAATTTTAATTGCGGTAAGAAGAGGTTGACTTTATGAGCATTTTCACCACTAAATCTGCATACGTGGCCATGAGTGGTGGACAAAATAAAAGACTTTTCACGTCTATGTAAGGATACCAGAACTAAGGGAATGCCTTTACCTTGAAAGAAATCTGCCGGCCGAGTGAACTTTCTCGATGTTTGGAGCAAAGGTTTGGTTTTGATTCCCTATACGCGTAGTGTGTGATGACGAAGACGGCCAATCTTATTGATATCGGAGCAAGGAAAGCTACCTTACGCATGAGATTGAACACGGGAGCGGAAGCCGTGATGTCCCCCACATGTTCCACTGCATTCTCTGTTGTTACATGCAATACAATTAACGAAAGATTGCCGAAACTCTCCCGACCTTCCGCCGTTTCATCAACTTCCTGGTACGTAGGTCTATCACTCGTCTCGACTTTCTATGCAACGTCATTTTTCAGGTGAGTTTACTTAATGAAGTAACTGCTTGTAGAATTATTTTATGAAAATCCAGCGCCTTATATGTCTGAGCAAAATCGATGTGGAGCTCTTAGATAATTAATTTCCAAAAGTCTCTCCCCCACGTCGTTAAGTCACATGCGTCTTTCATCACAGTCCAGCGACCATGACAATTCTTGAGAATTTGAACTCCAGGAAATGAATATCGAACAGGTTTAATGAGGACATATGGCTGACCATTATGGAATACTTAGGATCGAAATCGCTGATACGCCTGGCGCTCGTCTCCCGGACGTTTTATCGTTTAATAATGGTAGAAAACTCTCATCTATGGAAAATAATCTGTCAGCGAGATTTGAAGATACCTTTGGACGCCTCTTCAAAGTTTGAATGGCATCGATTGTATGCTGCCGCCGTCGGTAAAATATTGATTCCCTAGATAAGATTTTGCTTTCCTGTTCGACAAATTCCTTTTTCTTTTTTTGGTTGCCATTCTTCTTGAAAAGCTTCTAATGAGACTTTTCTTTTTCAGATGGAAGCCACACCTACAAGGCCCGTCATTCAGACCAGCATATAGGTAACGATGATAATGAACAGTCGGATATCTCAATATAAAAGCCATTATTTCGACTGGTGAGGTTTTGGCCTACTACTTTTTCCGAGGTTGCAGATTGGGTGCGAGTGGGAACTTTCCAGATAGAGTCGGGTGAAGCGTTGGCTTTGGGAGATCTTTCAACCTTAGTGCCATCTCAAGTTGATTCAGAGCAGAACGAAGATGGGAAAAATGACGCCCTTTCGCGAACGATGTTATCGAATGTTCGAATCGGAAGCTGGATTGCAGGTGAAAATCTAGAGGAACGAGTGAGCTGTGAAAGAGATTGAAAGTTTTGAACGTTTTTTGAAAATTTTAGTGCTAACGAAATCATTTTGTCTTTTTTAACATGTATTGACTCTTAACTTTCAGATCTCCATCTAGTGAAATGCGACATCTGCGATGAACCAGATTGCAACGGTAGCGATTTCTAACACCTTCACGGTACACACTAATCAGATCCTTTCTCGACTGATTCTCCGTTTGTTCTTTACTAGGAACAATGCAAGTATTCGATGCTCGTTACTGGGAGCTCCTCTTACATGACGAATACAAGACAGCAGTTTGGAATTTCGAAGAGCTAGAAGAATATATAGTTCCCCTTTCTTTTGACGTTGCGTCTGTTGGTATTGTGGATGCTCAAAGACTGAACTGCGAGAACACGAGAGGTCAGAGTTTGAAATCGAAACTCGATCTATCTACAAGCGAAGATCTCTGTCGTAACAATAACGAAAATAGGCACTTAGAGTAGAGACACTGTAGAACGTTTCAAATGCTTCCCAATGCGATCGTATAACGCCATGTTGCATTGCAGAGATCCTGAAACTCAAAAAGTGGATATATCCGACCTCGATTGGCTATCCAGCAACAGCTGTACAAAAGTACGCGGCTGCAGCAAGCACAAACATTACGGATACGGAATGTGCAAATGAAGGTAGCTGTCAACTTTGCTTGACTTTGCAAAGCAATATGGCAAGATCTTATTAAAAGTATGTCCCTGTTGCAGGTCTGCTGGTAAAAGTATACAGCATGAAAGCAAGGAGCGGAAGCATTGTCGCGATTCGTATCACACAATGCCTTGCTCCAGGAACAGCTTATCCAAATAACCCTCGTTTTGGAAATGACGAGGAAGCAAATTATTGAAAGTTTATAATGTCACATGAGTGTCAAATCTTGGACGTTCATATCAGCGTTAACTTTATTCTCAGAATGCGATAAAACTTTACAAATTTCAAAGCTCTACTTTTCAATGTTATGCGCTTTGATAGCTTTGCCTATCTAAACCATCTCCTTGGTTTTAGGTACTTTTCCTAACATATGTGAGAAATAATTATAATTTCTAATTTCTCACACGCTTTTGCCTTACTCTGTTCAATGCAATAATGTTTATTATGATTTCGTATAACTGTGTATTTGTTTGATCAGGTTTGCACAAACGTTTGATTATTCATTCCCTATTTTTTTTCCCTACAACATCCAACAACATGCCATTAGAGAACCAGGTGTGAACTTTTTCGCGTGAAGTTGGACTGGCCTTATTCACAAAAAAATGCCTTTTAAAAGCTAAAAATTGGCTGTAGTGCATAGAAACATCTTCAATTTACAATCTAAGAAAATTGTAAAAGTTATATAAAAGTATATTAACTCAATAGAGGTTCAAGGATTCCTCAACTTTTATACCCTGGAGGGAACTCCCATTAGAACTACATGTGAAGTTGATCTTTACGTACAAATTTGACCTTAAGTGAAAAAAGTTATGGAAATTTTGAACTTTTTTATAGGTCCTTTGTTCGGATATTTCTTGCATCTCTTCAGCCATTCTTTCTTAATTTCCATTGCTTTCTCAAATGCTCTGCTGAAATCTCCCCCCTCCTTTCTTTCTACCATCTAAGTAGAACGTTCATTGGCATGGTCATCTTCATTGCTTATCCTATACCGCTATTTTTTTGTATTCGGCATGTTGTTGTCACTGAGCTATCTGACTAACTAGATGTAGAATCCATTGGGTGGCATGTGGTGCACCATAGGTCGGAATCAAGTTGATTTTGTGTTGATGTACTTCACATGTTGTGAGCATTATTTGTATATGAGAAGTTACCTTAGAGCTTCATTTGTCGTTGGAGAAGACTCTAAAGAATGTTTCTTTGAAATTTTACATGTAATGTAACATAAGTAGTGAAGTCTAGAGAAATAGTCCATTGCCATGTTTTATTTGGTATGAGGTCTTTCTGAAGTCAAATAACAAAGCTTTGACTCCTAGATGAAAGCTTAGCTTCTTAATTTGAGGTGCCTAATTTGTGTTGATGGTAGTTAAGAAGAATTTGATCATTTTGAAGATCATATATAGCATCTCGCATGTGGGAATCTAATATGTTACATGTTAGTTGTTGCTAGAAATCCATTGTACCAAGCATGTACTCTATTGTCCCTAGTTTCTTGTATGCTAGTACAAATTTGTATGGATAGTATGGGCAATGTGATTTCATTATCTCATATCTTTTCCATGTGTGCTTGCATCCACCTTAGAGAATAGGTTGGAAGGTAGCTAACACAAATATGGGTGGAACCCCACACTTTCTATGAAAAGGGGTAATCTATAAGAAAAAACTTCCTCCATTGAGAATTCATAAGCTCAACTGATCCACATGGAAATTTCTTGACATCTTTAAGAGTTCTCATGAAAGGTGATGTGATAAAAATCTTTTGCATAGTGTGTGCTTTGATAATTGTAGGGAAATGGGTAAGGCTAATATAATTGTGCCAAATTAAACTTCAACATTTCAAAAAGCAGCTCGAAGTCTATGGCCTCATTTTCAAAATCAATACACAATTTATGCATCAATTAGAATCACTTTATGATCTTGATCCACTAACGGTCTTGGGCCCATACTAGTGGATCTTTGTCTAGATCCTCCACTCATGAAATCATTGTGAAGTCAAAACAAGATGGTGTAAGTGGCATATTAAAGAATTTTTAAATGGCCTCAAGTGAGGAACTCCTCGTGATCTTTGCACGCATGAACCTTCGGGTACTCATGATGAAGATGGTTGCAATATTAAGGCCTCTTTCAATTCCTCAATGAACTTGTCTTTGTTCAATAGATCATGCTCTAAAAGTTGAATCTATAATGAGTGAATGCCCCTAAAGATGAACCCCCATCAGAACGTGAACATAAACGCCACCAACATAAGCCCCACAGAGAACCTGACTCTCAAGTAAGGACCACATCCCTGAAAAACATGCCCAAGACTATCTCACAAAATTAGTTCAACAAGGTAGTGTATCAAGGGGGAATCACACACCTATGCATTCTACTCCCAGTTGAGCAAGAGATAGAGCCAGTTTAGATAGAGTAATCGAAGATCGTCCATCCAAGCTTCCACTTCTTCCTTGGTGAATATGCAGATGTAATCATAGATATGCTCCCACCTAGGCTTCATCCTTACACAATGTCCAACATTGGATAGATACTTTGTCGGACCAACCAGCCCCATCATGAGCTCCATATAGGATGAACGAAACTGACTTAAAAAAGAGCCAAAGTGACAACTACATGAACTAGAGGAACAAGGGTACATTCGATCGAGTAACTCACCGTATGGGGCAACCATTCTCTTTGTGAAGAAGAAAGATGGCTCATTGCACTTATGCATCAATTATCGGGCCCTCAACAAAAACACGATCAAGAGTAAGTACCCGGTCGTGGTCATGGAGGAGCTACTAGATCACCTTTCAAATACTTCATGGAGGAGCTACTAGCAACTCCTCTTATCCTATAATGGGAGGTGGAAATATCATTTTGACTATCATTGATAGTAGTTCTTTCACATTCTTGGATGTGTTATATGTGAAAAGGATCAACAAAAATTGGTTGTCAGTTCCAACATGAACCAAGATTGGCTTGGTTGTCAAACTTTTCAATGATAGATGTATAGTTCATGGTCTCTCAAATGGTGTTGTTATTATTTCTTCTAGAATTTTATGTCATTGGATTGTATAATCTCATAGACTAAGTGAAATTTATGAATGTTTCAACATATGTTGTTCAAGATTCCCAAGCTATCTTAGATGCAAAGCTTTGGCATGCACGCTTTTTTCATCTGAATTTTGTTAAGTTTCTATGCCTTAAGAAATCTATAATGGTATCCTCACTGCTTAAAACGGAGGCACCTTCTAACCATGCCTATGAAGGCTATATTTTGGGCAAAATGCAGTGTTCATCCTTTCCAAAACATGGTTTAGTTAGAGCTACTCATAAGTTGTAGCTTGTTCATAGTGATGTTTGTAATCCTAAGCAGACACCTTCATTTGGGAACTATGTATACTTCATGACTTTTATTGGTGAATCTTCTAAGAATGCATGGGTGTATCCATTCAAAGTAAAGTCTAAAGTGTTTATGTGATTCAAACAGTTCTTAGTTATGATTGAAAATATGTCACGATGTAAATTGGTCACCCTCCATTCTAATCAAGGGGAGAATACATGTCTTCATATTTTAATGTCTTTTCAGCAGAGCATGGGATAAACATCAGTGTATACAGTGTTTTAGCACTTCCATTAATTGGATTTGTTGAAATAAATGGTGTATACACCTCCATAAAATGGATTTTCTAAAAGAAAGAACAAGATTCTCATGGAGATGGCGAGGTGGATGGTCAAAAGTTACGCTTTATCACATAGCTTCTGGTTTGAGGATGTTATGTGTGCAAAATATGTACTTAATAGGTGTCCCACCAATGCACTATAATCATTCACTCCATATGAGACATGGCATGGTCACAAGATATCTAGCACTCATTTGTTTTCTTCATTGTTGGTTGTCTAGCATATGCATTCCAGCCTGAACAACAATGAAGAAAATTGGATGATAAAGCAATAAAATGTATTTTTGTTGGGTACAGTCTTGAAAGCAAATGCTATCATTTGTATCATCCATAGAATAAATGCATTCTAGTTAGCCATGATGTTGTTTTAGTGGAAGATGCAATTCAACCCTTACTTTCATGTACTAAGGAGACATCATTTAGCTCAAAAGTTGTGTATGACACTTTGCTACCTCTTTTTACAGATGGAAAGTCAAGTGTTGGTTCAAATGAGGCAATTTCTCAACCCTCACAAATTCAAAATGGTGATGCAGGTCATTCCATTTTTTATGCAGATTTACATGATGCACTAATTGATGAGAGGGCTAACATAGAAGATGCAAAAACTATGCCTAAATGGCTAGTTCAAACTTTGAGAGATAGCAAATTAGATGCTAATTCTTTGTCATATTGTACTCATTTAGTCTCTCATAGTGCTTGCTTTGCATCAAATTGATATGCAATAGCTACCTCTAGTCTTTGTGATGAGAATGAGCTTGCTTCTTTTTATGAAGCACGAAATTTAGAAAACTTGATGGCTAATATGCAATTAGAATATGGTGCTATTATGAAGAATGGTACTTGATCTTTATGTGATTTTCCTCTGGGAAAAAAGTTCATTGGCATTATATGGGTATACAAGTTGAAACATAATTCTGGTGGAAGAGTTGATAGGTATAAGGCTATGCTTGTTTATGAAGATTACACTCAAGATCGAGGCATTGATTTTGAAGAGATCCTTGCTCCCCCATGTCAAATGACCACTGTTCATAGCATTTGTGCACTTGTAGCTCATCATGGTTGGAATGTACATCAATAAGACATTAAAAATTCGTTTCTAAACAGTGGCTGACATGAAGAAGTGTATGTATTTTGACCCTGTGGTTTTGTGTAGAAAGAGCATGAAAACAAAGTGTGGAGGTTGAAAAACCTAGTATATGATTTGAAGCAAGAACCAGGTGCTTGATATGAGGAAATACATGCCCACTTTCTTGCACATGGTTTTGAGAACCCTCTGATTGAGAACAACTTATATGTTAAGCTTGCAGATGATGTACTTCTGATCATTGTTGTATATGTTGATGGTATGCTTCTCATTAGTCCTAATGAGAAGCATATTGTTGAATTTAAGGCTAATTTGAATGTCTCTTTTGTGATGTTAGATTTGGAGCATTTGCATCATTATTTGGGATTCAATTTATTTAATTTGATAGGCGAATATCTTTGTGTCAAACAAAATATATTGACACATTGTTGCAATGATTTGGCCTTGTAAACTACAAAACTATTTCCACTCCCATGGAAATAGGTTTATGTTGAGTATTCATGATGTTGTAGATGCATTTGATATTGTTCTCTATTAGCATGTTGTTGGATACTTGATTTACTTACACATAACTCGACCTGATATTGAGTTCTATTGTCTCTTAGATGAGCAGAATTATGTATGGCCCAAGTTTCAAGCATTGGCAAGCAATTGAGTGCATCTTTCGCCAATTGAGTGGTACCCAACTAATTGTATTGTTTTATCCCAAGGGGGGTCATTATCGCCAGATTTGCATGATTCTGCTAACTTAGATTGGGTTGGTTTCTATGAAATTTGTGTGTCCACTAGTGGTTTCTACTTCATGCTTGGTAGCTCATGCATATCTTGGTTGAGCAAGAAGAAGCCTATTTTAGCCACTTCTAGTTGTGAAGTTGAGTATAGGGCAACTTTCACAATGACTATTGAGCGTGTGTAGCTCATACACCTTTTGACTTATTTGGCTATTAGTCCATCTTCTGTCACCACCATCCTTTCTAACAATAAGATTGCATTGGCAATTGTGAGGAACCATGTTCCACACTCACACAAATCACATTCAGGTGCACTCATTATGTTAGGGAGAGGTTCTCTACTAGTGGGATCAATTTGGCTTATGTGCCCATGGATAATGTTGCAAACCTTTAAACAAAGGCTCTATCTAGGGAGAACTTTGAAGCTTTCTTCAAAGCTTTGGTCTTACTTCCTTTTGTGGATTGATTTCTTTCCAGATAGTTTGCACTTCCTTATAAATGTGTGTCAGCTTCTTGTTCCCCACATCACTCTCAAGGGAAATTTGTTGATATGTTTTGGTAGTGATGTGTGTGAACACACTTAGGAGTATCATGGCACTCTTTTCCATCTTGAGGAGATTTTTTCCCTTGGCTTGTATATTTGGCTATAAACCTAACGAATCACTTATCTTTGTACACTTTCACCTTGTAATACATTTTGTATTGTGTCATCATCCAAGCTTCTTCTACTTGTGTTGCTCGCATGCTTCCCTAGACCTCAAACTCCAACATAATTGATATGGGAAAAATTGCACGAAAATGACCATGTACACAATGTACATGGGATTCCATGGGAGAAACTATTTGGGTCTCTTCAATTATGCCTTCCAATGCAACTTTTGAGGAAAAGGTGGATGTAAGGGGAAGAAAATGCTATATCATAAGAATTAGGGGATAATTTTAGTGGTGTTCTAGCAAAGTATAATTGAGTATTTTAGATAGACCAAAGACAGAGAAGCTTATGAGATGAAAATTGTTACACTTATGTGTTCTTGTAGTAGCTTTGGTGTGAAACTTTTCCCTATACATGGGCACTTTTTACTCTAGTGCTAGCTAGATTTTTCCCCATGTTACCACATACATGATTCACTTATATGTGATAGTAGTTTGTACTTAGGGATATTATTCAGCTCTTACTTCAATTATGTCCATCATCAATAGAGAGAGATATTATAGCCATCCAAATTCTTCATGTCTTGCTATGTTTGTGCTTCTTGTGTGTCTCCTACACTTGTACACACACCCAATAGTGGTATCAGAGAAGGTTCATCTCCTTCTCAAGTTTTGGTTTTCTGTGTACCGGCATGCATGCACTTTTAACAATGTAAATCAACTTCAAAGCATAAAACATTGAGTTTCAGCAACCAATAAGCATTTCCACTAGTTGCACTTGGGTTTTGGCCACATTTTGAAGCCACTCATGCAATCAAAATTGCCATCAGAGTGAAAGATTGTGAGGTTAAATTTCTGCATTCATTTCAACTTTGATTGAAGAAAAGATCTTGTCACATTCTTGTTCTTTAATGAAATGGCAAGTAGTAATGACTTGTTTGGCATGCTTCAAGTTGAAGATAAGTTTGATGAGACCAATTATCCAATGTGTTCTTACATGATGAAACATGTTTGTTTTGCAAAACAACTTTGGAACATATTGACAAATGTAGATCGAAGACCCACCAGTTCTTCTACATCACAATATATTGTCATAGATGGAGCTTCTTCTTTAAGTAAAGTGGTTACTCCTTCTCCACCCACACAAGAAGAACTTAGATGGGATGTAAAAGATGTTATGATCATGCATTGATTGTGCTTTCTGTCAAGCATCATACAGTTCCACACATTCAGTCATGTTCTACATCAAGATAGGCATGGGTCACTCTTGCTTCTTTGTATTGCCGTGCATAGTGAAACACATGTTGCATACTTGAGGAAGCAATTTGAGGATGTATGTATGGCTAAATATGAGCCTATGGATGTGTATGTGACATGCATCAAGGACTTGAAAGAGCAATTGGCAAACATAGATGAGATTGTTCCGGATGCATCACTTAGCTCTACATTGTTGATAGGATTACCATAATCCTTTCAAAACTTTACCACTCTATTTGGTTGCAAAAGGGAATCCCAATATGTATGCATTTGATGAGCTTGTGTCTCTTCTTTTGCAAGGTGCAATCTAGAGTGAATAGGAATGGTTTGATTGAGGGAACACAAGAACTTGCTATCTCATGAAAAGGGAAAAACAAGCTTGATTAGCTTTGGCTTCATCAAAACCAAAGCCTCAACCTTCCTCTTCCATGCATTCTTTTAATAATGTTGATTTTGCAAAAGAATAAATATTATCTAAAGGTTGGTCATACTATTGATAAGGGTAGAAAGCTTGCTAAGTGCAATGAAAAGAAGAAGGAACCCGGCATGTCTACTACTGAAAATTCTTCAAATGCAAAGAATGATGAAGCCAACATGGCTCAATATTTTTGGTTGTATGTTGTTACATGTCATTATGATGCATCATTGCATTTTAAATGTATGGTTGTGAGTGAAGCTGATTCGGATTGGTTCTTTGATAGTAGTGCTTAAAAGCACATAACTTCATGCAAGAGGTTTTTTGCATCTTTGAAAGATGCACCCAAAGGAGTACATGTGGTGTGTGTGCAAACAATGCCTCTTATCCTATCATTGGAGTAGAAGAAATTGAGCTTATGGATGCAAATGGAGGTGTGATTCTCTAGAAAAATGCATTCTATGTATCCGGTATCAAGAAGAACTTAATTTTAGTTCCTTTGATTGCCAAAGCTAGAATTTATGTACATTTTCTTGATGATAAATGTATGGTTCATGATTTCAAGAATGGGGATATTATCGTAATGTTCGATACATTATGCAATGGTTTGTATCTCTTGGATACATACAAGAGGGCTAGCTCAAATGCTTTGGTTGCTCATAACCTCCATGGTTGAAATGTGAATTTTTCATGCTCCTTATGGTCACTTGAACTTCAATGGTTTGTTATACTTGCAAAAGAAGGACATGGTTATTGGTTTGCCAATACTTGATTCCATTGAAAAGCATGCATGTGAAGGTTGTGTTCTTGGAAAGATGCATGATGCTTCTTTTCCAAAAGATACTCATATGCACACATTTCAAAAGAGGCATGCAAATCACCTTTAAAATCAGTAGTATGTTTTTTATTAGGACCAAAGAGTAGAATGTCATCAAAAAATACAAGAATGATCAAAAGCACATCATTTGCACACTTAACATATAAGATGCTCTCAGTTGGACGTCTCTCAAAACCATGTGCAATCAAGTAGGCATGTATCTTTTTGTACCAAGCATGTGGTGCTTGCTTCAAACCATATAATGCCTTTTCCAGCTTGCACCCTTTTGTTTTTATGCCCCTTCTGCACAAAATGATGGGGTTGAAATACATACACTTTTTCATGTAAGTCACCATTTGGAAATGCACTTCTTAATGTTGAATTGATGTAGATTCCAACCATGATGAGCTAGAAGTGAACAAATGCAATGAATGATGGTCATTCGGCATGTTAGAGCAGAGGTCTCATCAAAATCAATGCCTCTGTCTTGAGCATAACCTTTTGCAACAAGCTTAGAATTATACATGTCAATTGTTCCATCAATCTTACGCTTCAGCTTGTATACCCATTTAGTGCCAATGGCCTTTTTTCTTGGAGGCAAGTCACATAAAGACCAAGTACCATTCTTCATAATAGCATCATATTTTGATTGCATAGCAGCCATCCAATTTTTTGAATTTTGTGCTTCACCAAAAGAAACTCGCTCATTCTCATCAGAAACACTAGGGATAGCCATTGCAACCGGAGACTACAACCGAAGAGGGAAGAAAACCTCCTAAAGAGGGAAAAAAGTGCCCCGGCGGTCCTATATATGTATGTATGTATGTATGTATGTATGTATGTATGAATGAATGAATGAATGTATGTATGTATGTATGTATGTATGTATGTATGTATGTATGTATGTATGTTTATATATATATATATATATATATATATATATATATATATATATATATATATATATATATATATATATATATATATAGAGAGAGAGAGAGAGAGAGAGAGAGAGAGAGAGTTAGAGTTCGAGGTCTACAGAAGCATGCGAACACAAGGAAGAAGAAGAAGAAGCTTGGAGCACAACACACAATACTGAATGTATTACAACTAGAATGTACAAAGATAAATGACCCGTTAGGGTTATAGGTGTATATACAAACCAGGGGAAAAAACCTCCTAAAGAGGGAAAAACGTGCCCCAGTGCACCTAGTGTGTTCATACACATCATTACCTAAATATATCAACAAATCCCCCTTGGGTAGTGATACAAGGAACAAGGAGCTATCACTCATGTATAAGGAAGTGCCAAGCTATGCGGAATCAATTCACAAAAGGAAGTAAGCCCAAAGATTTGCAAAAATCTTCAAACTTCTCCCTAGGCAGAGCCTTTGTGAATAGGTATGCAATGTTCTCTTATGTAAGCACATGTGCCAAACTGATCTCTCTAGCAAAGAACCTCTCCCTGACATAATGATAGTGCACCTCAATGTGCTTAGTGTGAGCATGGAACACAGGGTTCCTCACAACTGCCAATGCCCTTTGACTGTCAATGAAGATGGTGGTGGCAGAAGAGTGACCAACACGCAAATCAACCATAAGGCCTCTATGCCACACATGCTCAATAGTTGTTGTGAAAGCTGTCCTATACTAAGCACCACAACTAGAAGTGGCCACATTCGGTTGCTTCTTGCTCAACCAAGATATGCATGATCTACCAAGCATGAAGCAAGAATCACTGGTGGACACACTAGTGTCATAGTAGCCAACCCAGACAGAGTTAGAAGAAGCATGTAAATCTAGCAGGTGATCCTCCCTTGGGATAAAACAATCCAAGTAGCCGGGTACCACTCAAGTAGCGAAAGATGTGCTTAACGGCCTGCCAATGCTTGACACCTGGGCAATGCATAAACCTGCTCACCTATGAGATAGCAAACTGAATACCTGGCCAAGTAATGCATATGTAAATCAAGCATCCAATAGCCTACTAATAGAGAACAACATCAGATGCATCTCCAACATCATGAAGACTCAATTGTAAACCTGTCTCCATAGGAGTGGCAATGGGTTTACAATCTTCAAGGCCAAACTACTGCAATAATGTGTCAAGATATTTTGTTTGAAACAAAGCTATTCCACCATCAACTTGCATAAATTCATTGCCCAAATAACTATGCAAATGCCCCAAATCTAACATCTGAAATGAGGCATGTAGATCAGCCTTAAAATCAGCAATATGTGAGCAGCATGACATCAACATACACAACAATGATCAGAGGCACATCATTTGCACGCTTAACATATAAGGAGCTCTAAGTTGCACTATTCTCAAAACCATGTGCACTCAAATAGGCATATATCTTTTCATATCAAACACATGGTGCTTGCTTCAAACCATGTAATGCCTTTTTCAATCTGCACACTTGGTTTTCATGCCCTTTCTACACAAAGCCATGAGGCTGAAAAACATAAACTTCTTCATGCACGTCACCATTCAAAAATGCAATTTTAATGTCCAACCGATGTACATTCCAACCATGATGAGTTGCAAGTGCACAGATGCTATGAACACTAGTCATTCCGCATGTCGGTGCAAAGGTCTCATCAAAATCAATGCCTCTTTCCTGCACATAACCCTTTGCAACAAGCCTAACCTTATATCTGTCAATTGTTCAATTAGTCTTATGCTTCAACTTGTATACCCACTTAGTGCCAATGGCCTTCTTGCCCGAAGGAAAGTCACATAAAGGCTAGGTACCTTTTCATGATAGCATCATATTCTGATTGCATAGTAGCCATCCAATTTTTAGAGTTTTGTGCTTCATCAAACAAAATAGGCTCCTTCTCATCCCAGAGACTAGAGGCAACCATAACATAGCAATTTGATGCAAAAGGGGCACTTTTAGAGCTTCAACGAGTAGGATATGATAGAGGTGCATCTAATTTGTTGTCACGCAAAGTCTGCACCAACCATTTTGGCATACTTTTTGCCTCCTCAATATTAGCTCTCTCATCAACAAGTGCATCATGCAAATCTCCATCAAAAATGGAATGATTTGCATCATCACATGAAACTTGTAAAGGTTGAGCACTTGCCTCATTCGGACCAGCACTAGACTGTCCACCTATAAAAAGAGGTGCCAAAGTGTCATACATGCCTTTGGAGCTAACTAATGTCTCCTTTGTACATGAAAGTAATGGCTGAATAGCATCTTCCACAAAAACAATATCGTGGCTAACCAAAATGCATTTAGTCTATGGATGATATAGACGATAGCCTTTGCTTTCAAAACTGTACCCAACAAAAATACATTTCACTATTTTATCATCCAATTTCCTATGTTGTTGTTTAGGCACTAATGCATATGCCAAACAACAAAAAACATGCAAGTGAGCAACAGATGGCTTGTGACCATGCCAAGCCTCGTATGGAGTGATAGACTGCAATGCTTTAGTGGGACACCTATTAAGTACATATGCTGCACACATGATAGCCTCAAGCCAGAAACTATGTGGTAAAGCCTGACTCTTGACCATACACCTCGCCATCTCCATGAGTGATCTGTTCTTTTGTTCAAAAACTCCATTTCATTGAGGTGTATACAACACGGTACATTGATGTTTTATCCCATGCTTAACTAGAAATGGATTAAAGTCAAAAGACATATATCCCCCCCCCCCCCGATCAGAGTGAAGAGTGCCCATTTTACATGCTAACAGGTTTTCAGCCAAAAGCTGCATTTTGCCCAAAATATAGCCTTCACATACATGTTTACTAGGTGCCTCAAGTTTGGGTAAAGAGAACACCATTTTAGATTTCTGTAGGTGTAGTAAGCTAGCAAAATTTATATGACCAAAGCATGCATGCCAAAGAGTTGCATCTGACAAAGCCCGAGAATCATGTACTACACATGCTGAATCATTCACAAATTTTTCATAGTCTATGAGCTTATACAACCCACAACATAAAATGCTAGAAGCAATAATCACATCACCATTTGACAGATCATGAATTATACATCTGTCATCAATAAATTTCACAACCAAGTCAATCTTAATGGCTAAAGCTAAAACTGATAATAGTTTCTTCTTGATCCCTAGCACAAATAAAGCATTTGACAATATAAAAGAACCACCATTAGCAGTAGTCAGAATGATCTTACCGACTCCCATGATAGGATAAGAGGAGTTGTTGGCACATGTGATAGCATTCCTTGTAAACTGAAGAAACAGCATTGTTGTTGGTGCAATTCACAAGCCTACACATTTGGCTTGTAATACATACACATATGTAGATGCATAAGAACCAATGCTAGTGGCTAATTACCACTTTACCTTTTGTAAAAGTCATATTTGACTTGGAATCTTTGTAAGCACCTACCAAAAAGAACTCGTGGAAAAGTTAGCTTTGATTATGGAATATCTCCTAGGATGTAGGAGCATGATTATAGGGAGCCAAAGTTTGAATTCAAATTCAAACTTTGAACTCAACTACTATAAAAGTGATCATCAAAAAGTTGTGGGGTATGCAAGTCACTTTCCGAGCTCCTCAGTCCCATTTCTGAGTGTGTGTGAGGCCTAGACTCTAGCCCACACCTATCTACACCATTAGGAAATGATCTTCATGCCTATAGCATTACAACATTGTTCATTAATACATATATCTACATTGTTCATTTCTGAGTTCTCTGTCATAGTGTCTGAAAGTCCGTCAACTTGTGGAGATCATATCGCACTCATTATTCAATCAAATTCAAATATCTATAGCTTGTTGGAACCAACTTAAAGTCATCTACATGCTATCAAAATTTGAAGGATTTCTATTCAGCCATTTCAAAGAAAAGTCCATTGAGGTGATCACTGGTCAAAGACTGCAACAGTCCTAAAAAATCGAGGGTAAAGGTTTACTTGCTAAATTGATTTCTCTGAGCATAGTTAATCTTTTTAAGTCATTCTACTTGGAATAGTTAGCTTGCTAAGTTAATTAAATACCCCTAAAAGGAAGTTTTCCAATTCCTACTGTGTTGGTCATACTGAGCAAAAGATACAGCAGGTATCTAGTCAAAAATAGAAGGTTGTCTTGAAGAATTGAAGTTCAAAGTTGTCTGCTTTGATTCTATCTTTTCATACATCATTTTCAAAGTGCATAGCTCATTTTATGGTGTCATTGGAAAGCTAAGAAGGTCCTTTTATCAACTCTGAAGCATCAAAGGGCTGGTACAAAGCAAGATTTGGGAGTACCTACTCATCCTCTTGAAGTGTCCATCCATCATTCCCAACAGTGGTATCAGAGCAAGTTAAGGTAAAATGGGAGATGGTTTTCCTTCATTTATTGATAAATTGGACAGGAACAACTATCAGGCATGGTCTCTAAGGATGAAGACATACCTACAAGGAAGAAGTCTTTATGGATACATCTCAAGAGATGAGGAATTGCCCTCATTCAAAATCAGAGGACTACCAACAAAGGAAGAACATGAGAAGCTCAACACATGGTGTGCCAAGGATGCATTAGCAAGGTCTTACTTACTCAACTCCATCTCTGATTTTCTTTTGCCACATATTAGAAACTATAACACATCACAAGAGACTTGGGAAACCTTGTCATCTTATTTCTCTTCCAACACAAGGGCGAGAAAAAACCAATTGTGGATTGAATTCACCACACTAAGGAAGCAACCTAAGTAGGCTATTTCAGAGTTTGTGACCAAGATTAAAGATGTAGCAGATCTGTTAGCAAGCATAGGAGAGGAGATTGAAGAAGAGCAGATAGTAAGGCAAGTGATCAATGGGATTAAAGTTGATGGCAAATGGGAAAGCTTCACCACTGCCATGGACCTATACATGGATATGCAAATTCTAGATCTTACCACTCTCATGGGACAATTGTTCACTCATGAAGCCAAGCTCAACAAGAATGGAGACACATCCAAAGGTAATAGCTCTTCTACCCTATACACTGATAAAAGTAAGTCTAAAAATAAGGGCAAGAACAAGAAGATAGAAGATGAAGACACTACCTCCCAAGCCAACTATGCAGAGAGAGGTAGATCATCAAGAGGAAGGGGCAGAGGAGGTAAGCAAGGAAGGGGGAGATCTTATAACTCCTCACCATGCAACATTTGTGGTTTATCAAATCATACTACATATGAGTGTTTCAAGAATTACAAGAATCAGAGAGGAAGAGGATATCAAAGAGGTGGATACTCATAGTCAAGAGGCAGATTCAACCATCATCAAGGGTACAACAACAACTACAACAACAACTACAATGGCAACTACCAAGGAGCATTCAAATTCAGAAAAGACTACAACAACTACACAAAAGAACAAGATTATTCACTTTTGATCATGAACATGACTTCAAAACCAGGTACAAATGATGACCATCTCTTCCACATTGACTCAAGATGCTCAAATCATGTGGCTGGCAATGTAGCTCTACTCTCTGACCTTGAATAACCAAAAGGTAAGCATCAAGTACAAACAGGTGATGACACCAAGCACTCAGTAGTTAAAGTTGGAAATGTTAAGACTTGTGATCGAAATCAAAACTTGTTGAGTAGGGTACTATATGTACCAACTATTACAAAAAACTTGATGACTGTTGGACAGATTGTGGAAAAAGTTTGCAGGTCAGATTCAATCAATTTGGAGCATTTGTGGAAGATCTAAGGCATGGGTTCAAGAGAATAGCTAAAGGAGAAAAATCAGGTAGACTTTTTACATTTGAGCTAGAAGATACAAAGAATATTGCACTATACAATTATAAAGATCAAACACTTTCAGAGCTTGAGATTTGGCATAAGAGATTAGGGCATGTAGGAGAAAGAACCTTGAAGCAAATATGCAGGGATCAATGTGTAATTGGAATACCCAATGTTTCCAAACAACACATGATATATAAATGTGGTGCTTGTCAGTTTGGAAAGTCTCACAGGTTACCCTTCTCAAGGAAAGGCTACATGCATGAGGACTACCTAGAACTTATTCATACAGATGTATGGGGACCAAGCAAAGACCCTTCAATTTCAGGATCAAGGTACTATGTATCTTTTATTGATGATTATAGCAGGTGGACTGTATTGTACTTCATGAAGCACAAAGATGAAGTGTTCAACTGTTTTAAAAAGTATCTTGCACTTGTTGAGAATCAGACAGGGAAGAACCTAAAGAGGCTAAGGTCAGATGGAGGAGGTGAGTACTTCTCCAATGAGTTTGAAGCCTTCTTGCATGACAAGGGAATCAAGAGAGAAATCACCACAAGGTATACTCTTGAACAGAGTGGGGTAGCTGAGAGAAGAAATAGGTTGATTGTTGAAACAGCTAGGTCAATGTTAAATGAAAAGAAATTACCTAACTACCTATGGGCAGAGAGTGTTTCTACTGCCACTTACCTTATAAACAGGTTACCATCTAAGTCCCTTGATGGGATGACTCCTTATGAAGCATGGCATGGGAAGAGACCCTCACTTGATCATTGCAAGATATTTGGATGTGTAGCATATGTACAGATTCCTTCTCAGATAAGAGGTAAGCTAGACCCTAAGGCTGAGAAGTGTATCTTTATTGGATATTGTATCTTAGAGAAAAGTCCGTCGAGGTGATCACTGGTCAAAGACTGCAACAGTCCTAAAAAATCGGGGGTAAAGGTTTACTTGCTAAATTGATTTCTCTAAGCATAGTTAATCTTTTTAAGTCATTCCATTTGGAATAGTTATCTTGCTAAGCTAATTAAATACCCCTAAAAGGAATTTTTCCAATTCCTATTACGCTGGTCATACTGAGCAAAAGATACAGCAGGTGTCTAGTAAAAAATAGAAGGTTTTCTTGAAGAATTGAAGTTCAAAGTTTTCTGCTTTGATTCTATCTTTTCATACATCATTTCCAAAGTACATAGCCCATTTTATGGTGTCATTGGAAAGCTAAGAAGGTCCACTTATCAACTCTGAAGCATCAAAGGGCTGGTACAAAGCAGGATTTGGTAGTACCTACTCATCCTCTTGAAGTGTCCATCCATCATTCCGAACAATTGCAAGATAATATGTTTGGTTGTCCCACTATCAAAGTACCAAACATCTGAGTCCACTATAGGCATACACTATTCATGTGAAGATGGATTAAACTGCAAACAATAGTAAATGCCCATTCTTCATTCTACACAAGATTAGCAGACTCTGTTTTGGGTGCACATGCTCTATGACAACCATTCTAGCCTCTTTCTTCTTTGCCTCTTTAGCAACCAATTTTGGACAAGTCTTTATGGCATGATCATTTGCTTTACAATATTTGCAAAAAATTTCAGCTTTTTTGTTTTCTTGTCATCTCTATCATCCTTCTTTGATTGAGTAGAATTAGTAGATTTCTGCTTACTACTAGAAGAGCTCCATTTACCTTTTCCCTTCTGACTAGCCATGAAAGCTTGATCTGCAACACGCATAGTGGACTTGTTCTGCCTAAATTGATCTTCCTGCAATAGAACACAAACTAAAATGTTAAGGCATTTGGATTTCCTTTCATCATCAAATGAAGAGTAGAAGAAAAACTTTGATATGAATTAGGAAGACCATTTAGAACAGTCTGCACAAGTGAATTGTTAGGCATGACTTTATGATTAGAAATCAACTATTCTTTCAAATCTTTGATCTTCGTTAGAAATTTGTCCATGGAATCACCTTCATTCATGTGCTCACTCTCCAATTGTTTTTGGAGGTAAGCAACATGAGCCTCATTGTTTGCTTGGTATAAAGTGGTAAGTGTATCCCAAGCATCCTTAGCTATTTTGCAAGAGCAAAACTAAGGAATAATGGCATGTTTGACACACAAGGCTATCAATGCATGTGCTTGAGCATCTATGCCATCCCAACAAATTTGCTCTGCAGTAGGTGCAGCAAGAATCCAATAGGAATAGGAACATATAGAATATCGTCATCTTCAATGCCATCTGCATCACCTTCAACAACTATGTTTGTAGGTGTAACATGATGTTTTTCAACACCCTACACAATATTCCAAAGTCCTTTTGCAACCAATACATGACACATCATATAAGCCCATAATAGGTAATTGGTACCATCCAACTTATCATCAACAGCCAACATACAGAATACATCATTGCTTTTAGCCATGGTCACTGACTAAAATACATTGATGCAGAAAAATGACTGTATCTCAGAAAGTTGAACAGAACTACCATGTTGAGTTCTGCTAAACTTGTAGAAGACTCAAACCCTTATACTAGCAAACCAAAACCTATATATATATATATATATATATATATATATATATATATATATATATATATATATATATATATATATATATATATATATATATATATATATATATATATATATATATATATATATATATATATATATATATATATATATATATGTTTGGCACAAAAAGACAAAATTGCTTGCATAAGCACTACGATAATGCATTTGGAGGCTGAAAAGAGCTCACATCATGATTTCGACATATCTGATTGCACATGGTTTTGAGAGCAGTCCAACTGAAAGCACCTTATATGTTAAGTGTGCTAATGACGTGCTTCTCATCATTGTTGTGTATGTTGATGACATGCTGCTCATTGGTCCTCATGAGAAGCATATTGGTGATTTTAAGGCTGACCTGCATGCCTCATTTGAGATGTCTAATTTCGGACATTTGCATCATTATTTGGGCATTGAGTTTATGCAAGTTGATGGAAGAATATCTTTGTGTCAAACCAAATATATTGACACATTATTGTAGTGTTTTGGTTTTGAAGACTGCAAATCTATTGCCACTCCTATGGAGACAGGTTTACGATTGAGTCTTCATGATATTGGAGATGCATTTGATGTTGTTCTCTATCAACAAGCTGTTGGAAGCTTGATTTACTTATGCATTACTCTGCTAGATATTCATTTTGTTGTCTTACATATGAGCAAGTTTATGCATTGCCCACGTGTCAAGCATTGGCAAGTGGTTAAGTGCATCTTTCGCTATTTGAGTTGTACCCGACTACTCGGATTGTTTTATCCCAAAGGGGGATCACTAGCGCTAGATTTACATGCTTTTTCTGACTATGACTGGTTTGGTTGCTATGACACTCATGTGTCCACCAATGGTTTTTGCTTCATGCTTGCTAGCTCATGCATATCTTGGTTGAGCAAGAAGCAACCTAATATGGCCACTTCCAGTTGTGAGGTTGAGTATAGGGGAGCTTTCACAACTATGGTTGAGTGTGTGTGGCTCAGATGCCTTATGGTTGATTTGGGTGTTGGTCAGTCTTTTGCCACCACCATCTTCACTAATAGTTAGAGCGCATTGGCAGTTGTGAGGAACTTTGTGTTCCATGCTTGCACTAAGCACATTGAGGTGCATTATCATTATGTTAGGGAGAGGTTCTTTGCTAGAGAGATCATCTTGGCATATGTGCCTACGTAGGAGCTTCTTCTTCTTCTTCCTTGTGTTGTTCACGTGCTTCTATAGACCTCGAACTCCAACGCTTTCTAGAGGAACAAAATTTAGACTTCATACTTCTAATGATGCTTGCATCCTTAAAGATATAGAGAAACCCATTGATAGTTTTGCTCTCTTGGTAACATTCAATATTGTGTGTTTTGATCCAAGCTTCTTCTTCTTCCTTGTGTTGTTCACATGCTTTTGCAAACCTCAAACTCTAACAATTGGCATCAAAATGAGTCGCTGCTTCATCCAGGGTGGGTGTTGTCAACACCCCTCCAATCAGAGTCTCAGAATCGCATGAAAATTGGTGAGCATACTCAAGGTGATTAGGAGTTCAAAACAACTTTGTTCCATGGCATCAAAATTTTGATTTGAGCTCGTTTCGGCCTCTAAATACACTATCATAGTGCCTATGCATGGAATTTTTTTCTTTTGTGCCAATCATATATACAGGTTTCGGTTTGCTGGTACAAGTGCATCAAAGTCTTCTATAGGTTTAGCAAAGCTCGATAGGGTGATTCTACTCAACTTTTTGAAATATACTCACATCATGGTATTTAGTAAGTTGCCATGGTTGAAAGCAATGATATATTCCATACATTGACCGTTGAGGACAATTTGGATGGTGCTAGTTACCCATTATGGGCATATATGATGTGTCTTGTATTGGTAGTAAAAGATTTGTGGAATATTGTCTAGGGTATTGAGAAACGCCTACTAAACATGTGAATACAATCATTGAAGGTGATGCAAATGACATTGAAGATGATGATCTCCAGACTCCTATTCATGTTGTAGTTCTTGCTATAGCTACTAGAAAGCAACTTTGATGGAATGGCAGAGATGCTCATGCACGTGCATTGATAGCCAGCTTGTCTGTCAAATGTTCCATTATCCCTCACATTAACTCTTTCAAAACAAAGGATGCATGAGATACACTTACCACTTTATGCTAGGTAAGAAATGAGGCTCATGTTGCTTACCTCCAAAAATAATTGGAGAGTGAGCATATGAATGAAGGAGATTCTATGGATAGTTTTTTTCACAAAGATCAAAGATTTGAAGGAGCACTTGATTTTTGTTGATGAAGTCTTGCCAGATAGTTGACTTGTGCAAACTGTTCTTAATGGTCTTTCATATTCATATCACAGTTTTGCTTCTACTCTTTGATTGATGACAAAATGCAATCCAAATGCCTTAACATTTGAGGAGTTAGTCTCTATTTTGTTGCAAGAATATCAGTCCAAGCAAAATAGTTCCATTATGTGTGTTGCAGATCAAGCTTTCTTAGCTAGTTAGAGGGAAAAGGTAAATGGAGCTCATCAATTAGTAAGCAAAAATTTACTAATGCTGCATAGTCAAAGAAGAAAGACAAAGATGAGAAGAAAATAGAAAGGAAAAAATAGTTTTGCAAATACTATAAAGGAAATGATCATGTCATAAAGACTTGTCCAAAAATCGTTGTAAAAGAGGCAAATAAGAAAGAAGTTGGAATGGTTGTTGCAGAGGCCTCCATACTTGAAAAAAGTCTACTAATCTTGTGTAGAATGAAGAATGGGCATTTGTTAGTACATCCACCTATGACCCATCTTCTCATGAGCAATGTATGTTTATAGTAGACTCAGATGTTTGGTATTTTAATAGTGGGACAACCAAACATATTACCTTGTAGCACATCTTCTTTAGTTCACTTGAGCCTACCCTTATAGGGAATACTATCACATTCACTAACAACTCCTCTTATCCTGTAATGGGATTTGATAAGATCATTCTGACTACTGTGGATGGTAGTTCTTTCACATTGTTAGATGAAAAATCTGTTGTCAGTTTCAGCAGAAGGAATTTGCTAGAGTAAGGCACCATATTTCAAGATTAAGTTATGATAATTTTATTGAAAGACATTTTGCATATATGTCAAAAAAAAAATCTACATTTGAAGAGGAACAGGATAGAAGGGAGTGGAATGAAATTATGGGAGATAAGATCAATGCTCTAGAGGAAACAAACATGCAGCTTAGTGCCAAAGAAGGATTCAATTAAGGTAACTCGTAACAAATGGGTATACAAGATTTTAGGGTATGGAGATTTAAAGCATGTAGATTATGTATCGAAGTCAAATAAATCCTTGTATGGTCTCAAGAAAACACCTAGGCATTGGAAATAGAGGCTTATTGAATATCTTTTTAGATGTGGATACCGACCAAGTGATGCAGATCCCTCTCTGTACCTCAAGAGAGAAGGACAAAAATCGGTCTTGATATGTATATGATCTTATTACTAATGGGATTCATGATGCAAGTATCAAAAAAATCAAGAAAAAACTTAGGAAGGATTTGAAGATTTATGATCTTGGAATTCTCAAGTTTTTTTCTTGGGATGATTTATGTCAAGGAAGATATATAGCTAGCTCAATGGAAATATCTACTAGATGTACTCTATATGTTTGGGATGAGTGGATGCAAGCCACTCACATAGCCTATAGAACCAAACACTAAGATATGTGCATGTGAAGGACAAACACTTGAAGATGTTACATTGTAGAGAATAATTACTATTAGCCTAAAGTATGCTACAATTAAAAGACTTGATTATATATTTTGTAGGTCTCTTATCCAATTTTGGAGTGCACTTAGTGATGAACTTCTAGACTTGATAAGAAGATTACGCATATAAATCAAGAATTCAATCAATAAAAGATTATTATGCCCTTATGAAGATGAGACACATGCAAAAGGATTCAACTATTCTTATTGTGATAGCTTCAAGGAAGACATAAGGAAATTAGGCTATATGTTTATTCTAGGCTCAAAGATTATTTCTTGTATTTTGAAGAAGCAACCTAGCTATTTATTTTAGAGATTCTTAGTAAAAAGCCTTAGATCTTGCGACATGTGAGATTATGCATCTTAAGAATCTAATCAAGGACTTGGATGTATAGGTTGAAGAATTGTCTTTGTTTGGGGATAACATTTCTAGCATCTACCTATAAATTTTTCATGCACGGAGCAATCACATAGAGGTCCACTACAACTTCATCAAGAAAATCGTTTTTCAAATGAGGTGGAAATTAAGAACATCAAAACTAGAAAGTAGGTGGTTGACGTTATGATCAAGTTTGGATTGATCAAATCAAAGAAGTTATGGACATGAAGGAGATCAATTTAGGCTAGCTCACTTGAGCTTGAGAGGCATTGTTTGAATTATTGGACAATTATAATCTCAAGTATATGAATTGGGTCCAAAGAACAAGGCCGGATCATCAAGAACGCTTAGGAGAGTCAAAGGGAGTCGTGATGTGAGTCACAACCAATAGAAGCTTAACACATGAAGAGGATCAGACACACTTCTAGATGGAAGTTCGATCTCAATTACCAACCTATATTTTTCATCTATGTAGGAGATCATTCAAAAAGATGTCATGCATTCTTCCATTTTCTTTAGTTTCTGATTAGTAGCTTATTATTATAATCGTATTCTTGCTAGCTTAATATAACCCTTGCTTGGTTATCTCTGTATCTAGGTAGAGAAATTTGTACACAAACCTCTTTATAGACTATAATTGATAGCCTATCTTTTTTGTCTTATTTGTATTGATCTAAGGATCATCTTTATAATTCATTTATGTGTTTTTAGTTCCTCATATTGTGTGCATGGGCCATCATAACTCTTAGGTTCTATCTGTGCAACACCTCTTTGTATATTAGACTTGTGTTTATGCATATGCATGTATACTACGTGTGGACCAGACATAGTCTATCTCGTGAGAGATGAATGATAGACCTTGTTGAATCTAATCAAAGTGGTTCAAAGATTTTTAGAAAGATTATATGATTTAATTAGGGTGTTCAAGTGCACTAAATTATTCATGAGCGAATTGGGAGGAATCCAAATTTTTTCTCATTGTGGTAGCCATTTGCAAGATCCTAGAGAGGTTCCATTGTGTTTTTTATGCTACCAATAGTTCATGTTCTCCATCACGTTGTCAATTATTTGCATAATAGTCAGATCTCATTGTTAGTTGCAAGTAACACTTTTTCACATAACTTTGGGATTATTGCCTTTTCATTATTAATTTAGTCCCCTGACTGGACTTCATTATAAATTAGTGCTAGTTTCTTGTTCATCACATAACTTCTTGTTAAATTTATTTAAGCCACCATGCTATATAATTGGTCTACTTGCATTGGTCAAGGACCCTACATGGGTCAAGGACTAATTCTTGAGCGAGCCAAGGTTGTAGCACGGGTCGTCAAGGTTATTCCACCTCCGCAGAGTGGCCATATGTCACTCTGGCACAATGGGGAGTACCAACGTGAGGAGATCCACCTCATTATTGTCCATTTGTAGAGACCTGAGGTTGGTATGATGACCATGAGCAAATGGAATGCACAAGTGTGTGAGTGAGAAGCACGCTAACATGCACACACATACACACACATGTGCATACAAGGTGAGACAAAGAGAGAGAGCAACGGAATCTATTGCTTACCTAGTTTTCATATAAAGTTACATCGATTCTCGAAAAATCCAACCTCAAAATTGAGCTTTCTAGATCCTTTTATAGTTTTTAAATAGCTTTAGCCTTGTTCAAACTAAGTGTCTGGACTAATTAAATATTAGGTTCTCTAGCTCATTTGAAGGCTCAAATGGACTCAAAATATTACGAAAATTGGTATGTAGCTCCTTAATGCAACAAAATGCATTCCATTCTACCAAAAATGGGATTTACAATGGGATGTAGTGATAACAGTCACTATTTGTCGTATATTTGATTTGGAAAAAAGAATTATTGACCTCCTCACTAGATCTTCATTGACTTCCTTGTTTGATTGGCCCTTGTTGACCTTCTCTTTGACTTTTTTCTCTCTAGCTCCCTTGCCTCATGCTACTTTGGTGCATTAAGCCTCCTTGACTTTTAACAGACCCCCTCTCTTGTGTATGTCATCCCTAATAGACCCTTGTATTGGGTGGTGTTCTATGTAATACTGGATGACTTTAGTGGCTAGTTCTTGCTCCTTGAGATGTTAAATCTATCATTAAGCGGTCCCAATCAATTGGGCACGAAACCTCGAGATGTGGCTTATGCAATTATTCTACAGAAAGCTAAGAGCTTTCTGTAGTGGAGAGCTTTTTCCACTACATAAAGATGTAGGAGGTGTATGGGCCGTGTGACAAAGATTTTAAAATGATACTCCTAGAATCCCATGGAGAAAATTACCTCAAAAGTTTGCTTGTAGCAAGTAGGTAGATACTTTATGTGTGTGTTCCAAGCATAGGCACTGCTTACTAAAGGTGTGGTACTCATATCATAGACTAAATTGAAGTTTCCTTCATTGAAACCCAGTGCAAAAATGTATGGGTCCTTCACATGACAAAAGGTTTTGAAGATTACCATCATGAGTTCAAAAATTTTCATGCACATCTTGGCAACTATATCATGTACATTCTTTAACCTTGGAGTCCAATGATGAATAGTGGAAACCATGTATGCGATGGTGGGAGGTCCATGAGGTGGAGTGGAGTACGGATAATTCAACCAGTTAGGACATCCAAGATTGTTCCTCACGTTTATGGCAAACGTTGGGCATGTGCATCAATATCATGGAATTGGAGGATAGCATTGATTGTATTTGATGTGCAATGGTGTCATTGACCATGTTCATATCATTTCTGGATAGGTTTCAAGGAGATGTGCATGGCAATTGGGTTGGAATATGGTGCCCCCTTGAACCCACTCAAGGAGCTCTTTGGGTTGGAATTGAGTAGCAAAGGTGAACTCCGAGATTGTGACTCTTTTGATTTCGGCATTATAGTCTGCCAATAACACAAAATCATAATATTACATTTACGGCATATATTGCAACTCAAAAGTTGTAATCAAGTGTCTATGGGATAAGTTTTGAAAATAGTCTAATTTGAGCACTCTTTCTTCAAGGTCGACCATTGGATCAGTTTGAATGGTCACGTGGTCATCATGAGTCCATCCAAACTCCTCAACTTGTTTAAGCCATTGGTGTATAGTTGCTACATATGTTTCTTGACCCTCTTATGTGATTGGACCTCCTGGTACCAATTGTAGTTCATATGAATCCTCAAACATTTCTTCCACTAGAATCTCTAGTAATTCTTTGGGTTCAGGTACCTTTGGGGGAGATGGGGCCTTTCATATTGTAGGATCTTGGTTTGTAACTCCACTATTTGTTTCTATAATTTCTTGTGGAGTTGCAACTAGATGAAGAGTTTCTAGAGCCTGAGTACTAGTGGATGGTTGCTATCTTTTTAATTGATTGAGCTCTTCTTGCAATCAATCACATGAGTCCAAGAAGCTCGCATGTTCCTTGAGAAGTATTTAGATAGTATCAGAGGGAATTGCCTAAAATCTTGAGGGATTGGTCGTTGCTCTAAGTATACTTTCCATGACTACTTCTAAATTATCCTGATTTTATTGTTGGAGGCACTTGTTTTCTTCTAATGTCATTGCCATATGTCTCTTCAGGGCCATGTTGCATTGCAGCTTGCCATTGCACTCCATCTGTTTGTACAACATAATTTCCATATTCTTTATGGCTTCTTGATCAACATTTTGCATCTTGGTGTCAATTTCAAGATGGGCCTACTATAGAGTGTTATATTGCACTTGTGGGGTCTTGTTTTGCTCTTTTGAGGTGAGCAAGTATTCTTGGAATCAAAGAGATTCAGTAATAATTGCTACATTGTGATCTTCAAGTTGTTGATACTCTTGTCTTGATTGTGTTACAAATTGAATCATTGTATCAAATGCATTATTTACATTAGTGGATGCAATATTTATAGTTCAAAATGCATGGGGTTGAGAAATGGGGAGGAAAACATTGGACGATGTGCATGATGGTGTTATGGGTGCAGGTGATGTTGGTGGAGGGGGAATGGAAGATTGTGCAAGTGTGGGGGGAGGGGGTGGTGCTGTGGGTGGAGATATGTCCATGGGATCGTACATGAGTGTGCATGTCCTTTCCACCATAAAGATAGGTGTGGTAGGTGTAGTGCTCATGGTGTTAGTGAACAATGAAGATGGTACAAATTGATTAGGAATATATGAAGAAGATGGTGGTGGCGACTGGAGCATGGCTTCCATGAAGGTAGCCAACAGTGGGGGTAGGTTAGTTGCAAGTGACTGAGGTTAGGATAGGGAGGAGAATATGGAGGAATAGGAAGTCATGTTATGATGGATATGGGTGGGTTGGAATGCCAAGATTCGTAGAATGCCTTCAGTTGGATGTAGGTGTCCTTGAACCAGGTGCTTTAATGGGTGGCCTATGGTGGTTTCAAGTGGATCTAAGGAGGTAGTGTATAATGGGTTGGTGATGGAAGAAAATGATTCTGCATGGGAGACCGGGGCATGGAAACTAAAAGAGTGTTTTGAGATGGTGGTTTCAAGGGTCATTACTGTCACTTTCACATGAGGTGGGGATTGGGGTAGGGTATGAAAAATTGTTTCTTTGACTTGAGTGGTTTTGATGACTGTGGTTTGGGTTTCTTGGATCCCCCATGGGGATGGAGGGTGTGGAACTGACATAGGTGAGGTTTGGACAAACATTTCTACGATAAGATCAATAGTGGTTGTCAATGTTGCTTCTTGAGTAGTGGTGGCTTCCATTTGTGAAATCAATATTTGGATATTCTTGTGTGTTCATGGCCTAGTGTTGATTCACCTTTGGTTGTATTGAGGGGATGGTTGTTGCACCATGGTGTGGCTATAGCTTTGACTGTTCCACATGTCTCTACTAGAAGATGGAAGGATTCGATGAACTATGGGTCGACACCCTCTTCTCCCAATATCTGATTGACTAATAATTGACTCATATGGAGAGAGTTTGCCCCTTTCTTGTACACTTAATATCGTGTCATATAACCTTTGAAGTTGTGCCATGTAAGCAGGGTCACCTTCTTCTTCTTCATCATCTTCTCTTTGCTCCTTGTCTTCTTCTTCTTCTTCTTGCTCATGCTGCTATTCTTCCTGGTGGTGTTGTTGTTCACCACCTTGCTTCTCGTTTTTCTTTGGAACCTATATCCACATCTCTGAGGAGCTGTTCAAACTCAATGTTGCCTAATTCCTCAAGACCAATCCCTCCAAGAAACTCTAAATTTGATGCTACTAGTGGGACTATTAGTTGAGTTTCATATGTGCTTCTCCTTGTTAGTCAAAGTATGAAGGTGCATACTACATGTTCTAGTGCTGGAGAGATATCCAATGTCAGCATACCGCCTCATGGTTGTGCACAGGGTATCAATCCTCTCATTATTTTGATGGGGGTGTTGATGCTTTTCTACTTTTGAGCTGTTGAATTCTAATCTAGGATAAGGCCCTCTGAATAGGGATATCATAAGCCAAGCATCTATAGTTGATATGCTTGAAATCACAACATCCATTCAAGATGTTCTTGCAATTTCATCTCTAGTTGGTCACATGAATCTGATCAATGATCCAAAGTGGGAGGTTAATAGTCAAGTTTTGAATGTCTACCAAGTATAAGCTAAACCAAACTTTCTTATGTGGTCGGGTGAACCTATTCTAGAATGTTGCATGCACATCCTGAGATGGATAGCAATATTTGGGGTCATACCTACAATATCTTTAGGTTTGTTCAAGTTCCTATTTTTCATACTTTGTAGCACTAACATTTCCTTTTCTATGGGGACATGCATACTTTGCATATTCAAGGCTTCCAGAACTAAGTTAAGGGTGAGTTTGAATGTCTTTAATTCATTCCCACGTGGCAGGCACGGAATAACAAAGATGCTAGCTATCTTTCGGTCCTCATTATGCTGCAAAGTGTTTATAAGATAGTAGCATCACATGAAATCTTGTTTAGGTAGCCATGCACTAAAGTATGCAGCTAAGCCTACCATGCGCCATATACTTTGGAGTTCTTTGGCATTCTACAATCTCTCAAAATCATGCATTAAGAATTGATACTTCCCCCATACATTATTAAACTCGCATTCTACTTCCGAGATATATGTTGCATGTCCTAAGGTTCCTACCATCTTGTTGAACAAATGAGAGTGGGGATTGACTTCTATTGTGTGCCCCACAGAGGGATCATGAATGGGTATCGTCAGTAGGTGTACCTCTAGTCTCTCCTTATATATTTCAGCAATAGGCAAGGTTTTGATATTTTTCATTTGGTGGCTAGTGGCTACTTGGGAACTCATGCCTATAGCTTTAGCCATGATGATGGAGGTAGTTGATGTTATGTGGATCTGCTAAAAGAAGAAAACCACATGAGTATTGTATCACAAACTAGATGAGACCTTGTCCCCTTTACAATACCAACGTGACATCCTTGAGTGTTATCGAGTTATTGTGTGGTATGTGTTAGGTGATCGTGGGTGGAAGTTAGTAAGGTTAGTGGATAATCCTAGATGCATACTTGGGATATGCAATGAGCTCTGAATGCATCTAATATTGTACAAGGGTGTTTACGTCATGGGTTCATGGGGTTTGTTACATGATTTGACTCTCCATACTTCCCTTAAGGGATTACAAGGTTTGCATGTAAATACATTAAAGGGTTTTAGTGATGACTCCACCTAGGCCTGGAACTTTTTAGGTACCCATTTCCAAATGATGCTAGTTTTTCTTTCTCATGAATATGTGCTTACAATATCTTTTCTTATCAGTTTTTATGGGGTGGGAGTAGACAAGAACTGATTCAACCCTAAGAGCTTATGTGTGGGTTTTTGCTCTTGTAAGTAGGTCTTAGGAACCCAAATTTTTATAGGGTTGTGGTCGGCCTTCATCAACTACTTAGGTACCCAAATGGGGAGTACACATTGTGAATGACATCTTTGATGTACTGCCGTTGATCGCTTTGGTTTCATCAACTACTTCGTATGCGCTAGTGGTCCTAGCAAGGGAGGCGATGGATGCTCACCCTCGCATCTCTAGATCTGCTTCACACCATGACTCACCTTGCGTCAAGATGTTTTCTATTTTTGGGATTTCATGGTCTTCCTAAGTTGCTCTGCATGTTTCCTTGCTTAAGTTACACTGAAGATTGGCATCTTTGGAAAAGAAGGGAGTTCTATCTTCTCTTCTGCACATTCTTGAATGGCCACATCCTTTTTCATCATAGATCTTTGGACAAGAACAACATCTTTCTCTTCATGTTCAATCCTAGAAGGAATAGGATTTGGTGCCATTCCTATATTGTTGATGGTGCAACTTCTTAGTTCTATCATGACTCATTGATTATTCACCCAAACTTGAAGCAATCCACTTCTTAGGTTTAAGTTCATTGCATGATCATAGATCTAACCAAGGATGAGAGGCTCAATAAGATCATCATGACACACGAGCACTTTGATTATCATATGGACATCTTGGATGGAGATAGGAAGCTCCACCTTGCCCATGCAAGGGGTTTCCACTCCTCCCAATCCTACAAGATAGCCTTCGATAGGATTAATGCACAATTCCATGTCCTGATAGCAAGAGAATCCAACATGGCTAGTGGCTACCCTTGATTCAATCAATGCTTTGATTGTCTTTGTAGTCATGCTATGGCCTAGTTCTGCGGTTACAAAAGGGTGTCTATCAATTATACGATGAGAGGTAACACTCTTTTTCTAGCTCATATTCATATGATACCTTGGAGCTTCATGATTCACGTGTCGAGGCTAATCTATACCTTGTCTTCTTAGCTTCATACATTGGTGTTGGAGCAAGACAATCAACAATTGATGATTATATGAAGGTGAGGAATGAAGACTTGAAGTAAAGATCAAATTCTAAAGCATGAAGTAAAGTGGAAGTTTAGGAAGAGATGTTCTACATACACATGTGCAATACTTTTGTAAATACTTTGATGTAATGACAAATCTACACTCATATGTATATATACACTCGTATATAGTCGTGATACGTATGAGAGATGATATATAGATGAGATATAGAAGAGAAAATTACAAGTTGAATGATGAATATTCATCAGATGTATTTCTGTTCATAATAGAAGATGTTTTGAAGAAGTACCAACTTGATGTTTTCAGTCTCTCTCCTTCTGTGCTCAATCACCTTTTGTGTGTGTCTAAGTCCATAGTTAATGCATCTATGGTCAATTTTTGAGATTCCAATTATAATCAGACTGAGAGAATTTTGTGTAGGAACATTTATATGTAAACAGGTGTTGGGACACTACTGAAATAGGCGCAATCTCGATGATCAAAGAATTGATTAGATCTCAGTCTACAGTGTAAAGTTTTGCACAAGTAAGCATTCAAAATTTAAGTTGGAAGGTAACACAACCTATTTCTAAAATCATTTGATCAAACGGGTCTAGTTTGTGAGAATCATGCATTTAAAGTTGCATATTGAAAAGTTTCTTGCAAAGAAAGCATGTTTCAGACATAGGTTTACTAATTGAAGTAAATCTGAAGTTTTGTAAATTCTTTTGGAGAATTTTCACTTCAAATAAATGCGCAAATATGAGATTATTGTGTCAAAGTTAGATAAGAAACTATAATCATTTCATAAGTCAATGAATGCATTTTGTGAAGCAAACTTTTTTATAGTCATAGTTCACAGTAATGGTGATAGCTCATAAATTGATTAAAGTTTTCCAAAATTGAAGAAGTTTATAAGTTATACTTGATATTGAGGTGTTCTAAATTCGAGTATAGCTTGTGTCTTGGAGATTAATCATCTCCAACAGTGGTATCAGAGCAAATTTGATCAAAATTGAAGGAAAAGAAGGGCCCAACTGCTACAAACATACAAAATTCAAAATTTGAAGATTCAAAAGGAGAAAGTGTGAAGGGAAAGCTAAAGGAAGACACACAAGAGAAATCAAAAAGATCAAAAGGAGTAAATTTCGAAGCAAAGGTACATCCATTAGTTATAATGTCGGTTTGGGTGAGGGACATGGGAGTGGGAAGCTTTTTACCAAAAACTATTTCAAAAGGTGCACGACCAGTAGTGGTGTGTGAAGTGTTATTGTAAGCAAATTGAAGTAATGGCAACTTTTCATCCCAGTTATTAGGATTATCTAATGAATAACAACGCAATAAATCAAGAATAGTACTATTTGTAGCCTCACTCTGTCCATTACTTTCAGGATGAAATGCAGAGCTAAAATCTATTTTAGAACCAAAATGTTGAAATAAGGCAACCCAAAAATGATTACAAAACCTAACATCACGATCAGATAACATTACTTTAGGAAATCCATGATGTGGAAAAATGCATTTAATGAATAATTTTGCAGCTTGAGGTGCAGTCAAAGTTCTTCTACATGGAATGAAGTATGCATATTTACTAAACCTATCAACTATTGTCCAAATCATATTATTATGTGATGAAGTGATAGGAAGACCTGTGATAAAATCCATAGAGATTTGTTCCCATGGTTCATTTGGAATAGGAAGTGGCATTAATAATCCAAATGGTTTACCATGATGACGTTTGACACGCTGACATACAATGCATTGAGAAACATAATGTGCAATGTCTTTTTCCATGTGTGGCCAAAAGAAGAAATCTTTGCAAGCAGAAATGGTGCTTTGTATGCCTCTATGACCCATGTAAGATGGTTCATGCATTTCTTTAATGACAAAATCTTTAAAAGCTTGGGTTATGCACAATCTATGTTGAAAATAGAGAAAACCATTATGAAATGTATAATGTTCATTAGATAAAGATGCAGCATTGTTGAAGTCATGCCATGCACGTGAAAAATACAAATCAGATGCATAAGTGGAAACCATTTCTTGAAAAGAATGAATTTGGATGGCAGAAACATTATTCAAAACAACAGAATGCAAAGGAAAACGGCTAAGAGCATCCGCTACAACATTAGCTTTACCAAGATGATATTGTATCATGGGTTGGAAATTTTGAATGAATGATGCCCACTTAAGATGCCTATCAGAGATTAAGGGCTGACTTAATAAATGCTTAATAGCCTGTTGATCGGTTTTGATTAATACTTCAGAGCCCATAACATAGTGTTTCCAAATTCGCAAAGCATGCACAACTGCTAACAATTCTTTATCATACGTACTATAATTCTATTCTGAGAGCTTAAGCTTTCTACTCTCAAATGCAATGGGATGGTCATTTTGCATTAAAATAGCACCTATTCCTGAAACGCTAGCATCAGTAACAACATGAAAGGGTTGTGAAAAATCAGGTAATTGTAAAACAGGTGCATGTGAAAGTGCATGTTTAAGTTTGTCAAAGGACTGTTGTTGGGTAATTCCCCATGCAAATTTTATTTTCTTTTTCAAAAACAAGGTAAGAGGCAATGCTAAATAAGAAAAATTTCGAACAAACTTCCTATAGAAACTAGCCAACCCAAGAAAAGAACGAACATCATTGACTGATTGTGGTGTAGGCCATTCTATGATAACTCTAATCTTTTTCGAATCCACATGCATACCTTCACTTGAAATAATATGTCCTAAATATTCTAGCTTACGTTGAAAGAAATAACTCTTTTCAGGATTAGCATAAAATGTGTTCTCTCGTAACAAATGAAAAACTCTTTCAAGATGCTTTTCATGTTCACTATCATTCTTACTGTAAATAAGTATGTCATCAAAGAATACAAGAACAAAAACTTGGTAATCAAGAAAAATATTGTTCATCATTCGCGCAAATGTAGCAGGGGCATTAGTAAGTCCAAAGGGCATTACCATAAATTCATAATGGCCATTTTAAGTTCTAAATGCAGTCTTAAAAATATCACTTTGTGTCATACGAATCTGATGGTAACCCGATTTAAGATCAATTTTACTAAAGACACGAGCTCCTCGTAACTTATCTAAGAGATCATCTATTCGAAGAATAGGGTATCTATTCTTGATCGTGATCTTGTTAAGGGCTCTATAATCAATGCACATTCGATAAGTTTTATTCTTCTTCTCTACTAAGAGAACGGGTGCTCCAAATGGGGAAGAACTAGGCCTTATAAGTCCTTTTTGTAGTAGGTCTTTTACTTGATTTTCTATTTCCTTTTGATGTAGTGGGCCATGTCTATAAGGTGCTTTATGAGGAGGAGAACTACTAGGGACTAAGTCTATGCTATGGTCAAAGGATCCTCGAACTGGTGGTAGTTCAGAGGGATATTCAGACATAAAACAATCCTTATAAGTACTCATGAAAGGTTTATATGCATCTGGAAGTGTATGAGTATAATCATTGATGACATTGACAAAAACGATGCATGAGTTTAATCCTTTCCTAAATGCACGTTTTACTTGAGTGTGACTAATCAATGGAAATGGCTGGAAATCATGCCGTGCAGACAAAGTAATGATTTGACCTTTGAAAACAAACTTAAAGGTATGAGTATGGTAGTCAATACGTGGGTTATAATGGTGACGAAAAGGCATACCTAGTATAACATCATAAGATTGCAAAGGTGCAATTAAAAATGTTCGTGAATCAACATAAGGGCCTATGCTAATCATAACATCTTGCACTTCTCGTGTTACATTATAACGACTACCTTGAAATGCAGCTTTCACTTTATACAAAGAAGGAAACGTTTGTAATTTAAGTTCTTGTACTAATAAATGTGAAATGAAGTCATGTGAACTACCATCGTCATGTAGACTTTTAACTAGTTTGTTATTTATTGTACCCTGCATGCAAAGAAGAGAGTGTAGAGAGATATCGTTACCCAAGGTACTTAAGTCCTTCTCTAGTGATTCCTCTGTCCAAACAGGAGGAATTTCTTCATTATAGACCTCCATGTTATGCAATCAAGTTGTAGCCTGTTTCATATGAAGAGGTTGCAATCTGCACCTTATTTTTGTATGTCCAGGTTTATCACAATTCCAGCAAGTGATTTGTGGTCGCTTCTGTTGGGCATTCACTGCTGAAGTTTGAAGGGTAGGTGGTTTGGTTGGTTGGAGAGATGAAGCAATGGGTGGTGTTGAGTAATTGGATTGTGGAGGACGAGGAAAACTAGGGTAAGATGGGGCATTAAAATTACGCTTCATAGGAAATGAAGGTTTAACAGGAAATGGTCGTGGATGTGGTTGTTGTAGACGGAGTGACTTGGTTATGGACTGGAATTCTTTTTCTGCATCATAAGCAAAAGATATAGCCTCGTTGAGGGTTGTAGGTCATAGGGTGTGAAGCTTAGCTTGGATTCCCACCTCCAAACCATCTTCGTATTTCTGCTGCAAGATATCCTCTGATACATCTTCAAGCATTCGTACAAGTAGTAAATTTTGCCAGAACCGCTCTGTGTAGGTAGTAACCGTATCACCCTCCTTCCATGTAAGGGTCGTCCATGCTCGTCGAACATGCAAATGGTATTGAGGAGGAAGAAATGAATCCTTCACGTTTTCTTGAAAAGCCTTCCAAGTTGGTGGACGCTCCGTACTGTGCCGCAGGACATTCCACTAGAGTTGTGCTTTACCTACTAAATAGTTAGTGGCAAATTTAACTTTTTCACTTTCAGCATACATTTCATCGGTATAAAAATCATCAAACTGCGACAACCAAGAAAGTACTAAAGGCCCATCCTTTCGGCCATCAAATCGTAGAAACTGGTAGTTTCTATTACCAATCTTTGAATGAGTAACATCAGATTGGGCAGACACAATAGCTTTTACTACTCTCGTAAGGTTGTCTTCCTCAGCTTGCATCTTTTGGAGGATTTCATCACGTTGTCGGATCTCGTTCTGAGCTCCTTGAAGCTCATGCCGCAAGAGCTGTAGTTGTTGTTCAAGTGTTACCGCAGGTAGAGGTGAATTACTGTAATCCTCCATGCTGTTCTTGGACCCTTGCTCTCAACCTTGGTGCATTGAACCTTCTTGTTTGCAACCTTGGTGTCTCGATCCCGTGTTCTCAACCTTGCTTGGTATCTTGAACACTCAATCAAGTGCCACCCAAGGATTTTGAAGGAATTCACACTTCCAAGCTAGCTCATTGGAAAGTCCGTTCCGAGAACTTTCCAACGGTATATTACACGCCTCAATCCGACCTACGGATTGAGAGATACATTTGATTCTTTCTTGGGTCCAATCTTGAAATCGACGTGCGCGCCTTCCACAAGTAAGAAAGAGAGAGAACTTGAGTACAACTCCAAGAGATGGTGGAGTGGTCAAAGTACTTCCCTTGAAAGTAGGAGGTTGTGGGTTCAAATCCTCCTACCTTAGGGACTCTAAACCTCTCTATTACCACTCAAAAATTAAAATTGCCTCGCGCGTAGCCAACGGCTGCCAACGGTCGCCAAGGGAGCCTTGGGTGCCAATGTTGACAATGTATTGCCTAAGTTCTTTGCCTTAGTCGACGCCTTGGAAGGAGTAAACGTAGGTGAAAACGTAGGTGAAAACGTAGGTTCTGGTTCTGGAACAGGAAGAGAAACAGAAACAGAAGGAGTAAACGTAGGTGAAAACGTAGGTGAAAATGTAGGTGAAAATGTAGGTGAAAACGTAGGCAAAAACGTAGGTTCTGGTTCTAGAACAGGAACAGAAACAGAAACAGAAACAGAAACCAAAACCGAAGACGAAGACGAAACAGAAACCGAAACCGAAACCGAAATCGAAGACGAAGACGGAGACGGAGATGGAGATGGAGATGGAATCGGAATTCAGAATCGCAAACAGAGAACAGAACCCTCTATATTGACGCGTGTAGAGCTCTGATACCACTGTTGTCAGGATCTTGCTCACGCGCATACAGAGATTACGGACGCAAAAAAACACACAAAAATAGAGGCAACAAGAGACGAGACCGAACGCAAGATTGGGTGCAATCTCCCCCCATGCACTCTATTTCGACAGTCCACAGAGTGCATGTATTTATAGGAATTTTGATTACGTCGAAAAGAGTGGTTACAAGAGGGCGGCTTTGAAAAGCAAGCGTGAAACTAAAAGTTGATAACTTTTACAGAAAGCCATTGCTTTCAATAACAGAAACTACGGTCTACAATGACCCTTATGCTAACCATTACTTTTCTAACAATAGAACCTTCTACGCAGGTTTATTTACAAGCTAAATAATAATTATTCGGATTATTGAT
Source organism: Ceratopteris richardii (assembly GCA_020310875.1). Classification (NCBI taxonomy): domain Eukaryota; kingdom Viridiplantae; phylum Streptophyta; class Polypodiopsida; order Polypodiales; family Pteridaceae; genus Ceratopteris; species Ceratopteris richardii. Next base: position 98,363,244 of record CM035443.1, on the reverse strand, counting down.
GTCCGCCCTTTCACGCCTTGCACGCTCCTCACGAACCTTCAGCTGCTATATCAGAAACATCAAAAACATATTAATACATTAATAATATAACACTTTAGCAATGCATTGTTCAATAATATACAACAGCTATACTCATGAGAACTCTGATTGTTGGCATCTTTGCCACACAAGAGAAAGTCTCCTCATAATCTATGCTTGGGTTTGAGCAAATCCTTTTGCCACAAGCCTTGCTTTATACCTATTTACTGAACCATCTGAATTCTTTTTTACCTTATAGATCCACCTAGATCCAATGATCTTCATGGATGGTGTCTTGGGAACTAGGTCCCATGTCTGATTCCCTTGAAGAGCTTCAATTTCTTGTTCCATTGCTTCTCTCCACTTTGATTTCTTATTAGCTTCTTCAAATGTTGATGTCTCCTTTGAGTTGATATCCTAAGCAATATAGGCTGAATGCTTAGTGACCAGAGAGGGTCAATTCCATACCTTTTTGGCTTCTTCTTTTCCCTAGTTGATCTTCTTATTGTTCGTTGAGAAGATTCTACAATATCTCTCAACTCCTACATCTTCTCTTTGCCTTTGTTGTTACATGCCTTGATGTTTTTCTTTGGTGTCTTCTAATCATCATCAGAATCACTTGTGTTTTCATATAGGTAATCATTTACCTTTTGCATTGTTGGAAAGTCCTCCTCTAGTTCATAAGGTAGGTTGACTTTCCTACAATCATCTTCAAACCAAGAGTTGTTCTCATGAAAGCCAACATCTCTACTAACAATAAAACCTTTAGTACTTGGATTATACAACCTGTACCCTTTTTATTTAAGTCATATCCAATAAACACACATTTCGATGCCTTAGGATCCAATTAACCTCTGATTTGAGATGGAACATGTGCATAGGCTATGCATCCAAAGATCTTGCAATGATCAAGACTAGGTCTTCTTCCATTCCAAGCTTCATAGGATGTCATCCCATCTAATGCCTTTGATGGGAGTCTATTAATGAGATAGGTGGCTATAGACATAGCCTTTGCCCATAGATAATTGGGTAATTTTTTCTCATTAAACATGGACTTTGCACCTTCAATTATGGTCCCATTTCTTCTCTGTGCCACTCCATTCTGCTCTGGAGTGTACCTAGTTGTGATAGCACTCATGTATAACGAAGTGCCAAGCTATGTGGAAATCACTCCACAAAAGGACATGAAAAGGTCTGCAATGTTCTCCTACGTGGGCACATATGCCAAGCTAATCTCCCCAGCAGAGAACCTCTCCCTGACATAATGATAATGCACCTCAATGTGCTTAGTGCGAGCATGGAACACAGGGTCCCTCACAACTCCCAATGTGCTCTGACTGTTAGTGAAGATGGTGGTGGCAGAAGACTCACCAACAGCCAACTCAGCCATAAGACATCTGAGCCACAGACACTCAACAGTCGCTGTGAAAGCTGCCCTATACTCACCCTCACAACTAGAAGTGGCCACAGTAGGCTGCTTCTTGCTCAACCAAGATATACGTGAGCTACCAAGCATGAAGCAAAAGCTACTAGTGGACACACAAGTGTCATAGCAACCAGCCCAATCAGAGTCAGAAAAAGCATGCAAATCTGGCAGTAGTGATCCCCCCTTGGGATAAAACAACCCAAGTAGCCGAGTACCACCCAAGTAGGGAAAGATGCGCTTACGCCTGCCAATGCTTGACTTCTGGGCAATGCATAAACCTGCTCATATGCGAGACACCAAACTGAATATCTGGTTGAATAATGCATAAGTAAATCAGGCATGCAACAGCCTGTTGATAAAGAACAACATCAAATGCATCTCCAGCATCATGAAGACTCAATCGCAAACCTGTCTCCATAGAAGTGGCAATAGGTTTACAGCAGTCAAGCCCAAAACGCTGCAATAATGTGCCAATGTATTTCGTTTGACACAAAGCCATTCCACCATCAACGTGCACAAGCTAAATGCCCAAATAGTGATGCAAATGCCCCAAATCAGACATGTCAAATGAGGCATGCAAATCAGTCTTAAAATCAGCAATATGCCTCTCATGAGGACAGTGAACATCATGTCATCAACATAAACCACAATGATCAAAAGTACATCATTGGCACGCTTAACATATAAGGTGCTTTTAGTTGGATTGTTCTCAAAACCATGTGCAATCAAGTAGGTATGTATCTTCTCATACCAAGCACGTGGTGATTGCTTTAAACCATATAATGCCTTCTTTGACCTGCACACCTGGTTTTCATGCCCTTTTTACACAAAGCCAAGGGGCTGAAAAACATACACTTCTTCATGCAAGTCACCATTCAGAAATGTAATTTTAATGTCCAATTGATGTAAATTCCAACCATGATGGGCTGCAAGTGCAGAGATGCTCTGAATAGTAGTCATACAGCATGTAGGTGCAAAGGTCTCATCAAAATTAATGCCTCTTTCCTATGCATAACCCTTTGCAAAAATCCTAGCCTTATACCCGTCAATTGTTCCATCAGGCTTACGCTTCAGCTTGTAAACCCACTTAGTGTCAATGGCCTTCTTGCTAGGAGGCAAGTCACATAAAGAACAAGTACCGTTCTTCATTATAGCATAATATTCAGATTGCATAGCAACCATCCAATTTTTTGAATTTTGTGCTTTGTCAAATGAAACAGGCTCATTCTATTCAGAGAGACTAGATGCAGCCATAGCATACCAATCTGATGCAAAAGAGGCACTATGAGAGCCTGATCGAGTACGATATGATAGAGATGCATCTAATTTGCTATCACGCAAAGTCTGTACTAGCCATTTTGGCATAGTTTTTGCCTGCTCAATATCAAGTCTCTCATCAACAAGTGCATCATGTAAATCTGCATCAAGAACGGAGTGATCTGCATCATCACATGAAACCTGCAAAGGCTGAGAAGTTGCCTCATTAGGACCAGCACTAGACTATCCATCTATAAAAAGAGGCAGCAAAGTATCATATATGTCTTTTGAGCTAACAAAAGTCTCCTTTGTACATGAAAGCAATGGCTAAATAGCATCTTCCACAAAAACAACATCACGGCTAAACAGAATGTGTTTAGTCTGTGGATGATACAGACAATAGCCTTTACTTTCAGAACTCTACCCAATAAAAATACATTTTACTGCTTTATCATCCAATTTTCTACAATGTTGTTCAGGCACTAATGCATATGCCAAACAACCAAAAACACACAGATGAGCAAAAGATGGCTTGTGATCATGCCAACCCTCATATGGAGTGATAGACTGCAGTGCTTTAGTGGGACACATGTTAAGTACATATGTTGCACACATTACAGCTTCAAGCCAGAAACTATGTGGTAAGGTCTGACTCTTGACCATACACCTTGCCATCTCCATGAGTAAACTATTCTTACGTTCAGCAACTCCATTCTGTTGAGGTGTATACAACACTATACACTGGTGTTCTATCCCACGTTCATCCAGAAATGCATTAAAGTTAGAAGACATATATTCCCTCCCTTGATGAGAAAGGAGGGTGCCCATTTTACATGCTGATAGATTTTGATCCAAAAGCAAAAATTGTTTGAAGCACATAAACACTTCGGACTTTGCGTTGAGTGGATATACCCATGCATGCCTGGAAAAATCCTCAATGAAATTCATGATGTAAAGGTAATTTCCAAAAGAAGGTGTCTGCATAGGACCACAGACATCACTATGTACAAGCTACAGTTTCTTCATAGCCCGAATTGAACCATCTTTTGGAAAGGAGGAACGCTACGTTTTGCCCAAAATACAGCCTTCACATACATGTTTTCTGGGTGCCTCAAGCTTGGGCAAAAAGTACACCATATCAAATTTCTCTAGGCGTAACAAACTAGCAAAATTCAGATGAGTGCCAAAGCTTTGCATCTGACATAGCCTGAGAATCATGTACTACGCATGCCGAATCATTCACAGATCTTTCATAGTCTATGAGCTTATACAACACACGACATAAAATGCCAGAAGCAGTAATCACATCACCATTAGATAGATCATGAATTGTAAATCTGTCATCAACAAATTTCACAACCAAGCCACTCTTGGCTAACGTGAAAACGGATAACATATTTTTCTTCATCCTTGGCACAAACAAAGCATCTGACAAACTGAAAGAACTACCATCAACAGTAATCAAATTGATCTTACCAACTCCTATAACAGGATAAGAGGAGTTGTTGGTGCATGTAGCAGTATTCCCTGTAGAGGCAGGCTCGAGTGAAGAGAAGAAACTACACTGCGAGGTAATATGTTTGGTCGCCCCACTGTCAAAGTACCAAACATCTGAGTCTACTGTAGACATGCATTGCTCATGAGAAGATGGGTCAAAATTGCAAACAGTAGTAAACGCCCATTATTCTTCTTGCACAAGATAAGTAGACTCTGTTTTTGGTGTAGAGGCCTCTACAACAACCATTCCAGCCTCTTTCTTCTTTGCCTCTTTAGTAGCCAATTTTGGACAGTTCTTTATGATATGATCATTTCCTTTACAGTACTTGCAAAACAATTTTTTCTTTTCTGATTTCTTTTCATCTTTATCTTCCCTCTTTGATTTTGCAAAATTAGCATAATGAAAGCTTCCCTTCTGACAACATGCATAATGAAAGCTTGATCTGCAACATGCATAATGGACCTATTCTACCTGGACTGATCCTCCTGCAATAGAACAGAGACTAACTCCTCAAATGACAAGGCCTTTGGATTGCCTTTCATCATGAACCAAAGAGTAGAAGCAAAACTCTGATATGAATCAAGAAGACCATTCAAAACGGTCTGCACAAGTGAGCTATCTGGTATAACCTCATCAGGAGAAATCAACTGTTCCTTCAAGACTTTGATCTTTGTTAGAAAATTTTCCATAGAATCACCTTCATTCATGTGCTCACTCTCCAACTGTTTTTGGAGGTAAGCAACATGAGCCTCATTCCTAGCTTGGTACAATGTGGTAAGTGTATCCCAAGAATCCTTAGCTAATTTGCAAGAGCGAATGTAAGTAATAATGGCATGTTTGACAGACAAAGCTATCAATGCATGTGCCTGAGCATCTCTGCCATCCCAATGAATCTGGTCTGCAGTAGGTGCAGCAGAAACCGCATCATGAAGAGGAATATGCAGAATATCATCATCTTCAACACCTTCTGCATCAGCTTCAGTACCTGCAATTGTAACATTTGTAGGTGCGATAGAATGCTTTTCAACACCCTGCACAATGTTCCACATTCCTTTTGCAACCAATACATGTCGCATCATATAATCCCATAACGGGTAGTTGGTACCATCCAACTTATCCTCAATAGCCAACATACGGAATACATCAGTGCTTTCAGCCATGGTCGGTGACTAAAATACCTTGATGCAAAAAATTGATTGTATCTCAAAAAGTTGAACAGAACTGCCCAGGCAAATTTTGCCATACCTATAGCACACTTCGAGATGCTTAAACTGGCGAACAAAAATTGGTATATACCTTTGGTACAAAAAGACAAAATAGCCTGCATAAGCACTATGATAGTGCGTTCAGAGGCTAAAATAAGCTCAAATCGCAATTTCGGCACCACAAAGCAAAGTTGTTTTGATCTCAAAGACACGCTGAGTATGCTCACCAAAATTCGTGTGATTCTAAGACTACAACCGAAGGAGTGTTGACGATGCCCCTAGATGAAGCGGCGACCTTCTCTGATACCAATTGTTGGAGTTAGACATCTGTGGAAGTACACGAACAACACAAGGAAGAAGAAGAAGCTTGGAGCACAACACACAAGATTGAATGTATTACTAGAGAATGTACAAACATAAGTAGCCCATTAGGGCAATTGGTGTATATACAAGACAGGGGAAACAAACCTCCTAAAGAGGGAAAAAAGTTCCTTGATGGTCCTAGTGTGTTCACACACATTACTACCTAAATATATCAACACACACTAGGCAATAATCCTAAATCGTTACGAAAAGCTTCAAACTCTTCCCGTGGAAGAGTTTTGATGAATCTGTCTGCCACATTATCTTGTGTAGGCTCATATACCAAATCAATATCTCCTGCATGAAGGCACTCTCTCACATAGTGATAATGCACATCAATATGTTTGTTCCATGCATGAAACAATGGATTTTGTGCAACATCCAATGCACTCTGACTATTAGTGAGAATATGCATAGAAACATCAATCTCCATGCAAAGATCCATCAATAGGCATCTCAGCCATATACACTCCACTATAGCTATGAAAACTATTGGAAACAATGTCAAAATAAGTCCAACATCCGAAATCGACAGCATTACTTTATGTAGTCTTTGGGAGATTCTATAACCAAAAGTGTGTGGGCTTAGTGATCTATAAGAAACAATTTGAAAAGCAAACAATTGGCTTTGGCTCAATTCCCATTGACACAAACATGTAGCAAGTAGAGATTTTTTGTTTTGATATGGAGAAGATTTTTCATGGAGCTTTTCTTCAATGTCGATTTTTCAAGGAGAGATCACAATTGCTTTTGTTTTAATTTCATGGCAATTGTCGTTTTGTAGAGTGCTTTTCATATACATCATAAATCTATAAAAGAAAGCACAACGGTCATTGTATAATAATCAATCTAAGCTACACACAATCTTTGGAGGAGATCAAGGAGGTGCTCTACAAGGAGGAATTTGGAGGAGGCGTGCTCTACTCTTGGAGTTATTTGGAGGAGTAAGTTTAAGTCAACCATCAACATCACTTGCTGATATACTATGAGTAACAAGTCTATTTCAGTCCTCACTTGTTCATTCACTAGTTTCTAATTTAGGGTTAATCAAAATTAGGGTTTGATGTAAAATAGTTCTAAACTATTCATATTCACACATATGTACACACTTCCTACCTCTTAGGCGCTATACAAATAGTTTCTTGTATCTAGTTCCCTATTTTTGCCTAGATTCCATCATCATCAGTTTGTATTATATTCGCACATCGTAATTTAACATTGGAATATAAGATATTGTAGGTGAGCATCCTAGCTTATGGTAAACTTTGAAAATTTGTATATTCTCTCTCTATCAATCCCTCATCTATTTTTTAGTATTAAGGTGCGTATGCTAAGGTTCATGTGTTGGAAGATCCTATAAACATGTGATTAATTGTTATTGAGGCCCATCCCACTTCCAACATGGTATCATAGCATAATTAACATACACCCTTAACAAGATGAGTGATTATAGACTTGAGAATGAAGACAAGCTTGAGGGAATGTTTAACTATCCAATGTGGAGTCTTATGATGATGACGATGTATTAGAGGACTTATGGAATATTGAATGGCACTTATCCAAGGCCAAGACAAGTTGGAGAAGATGTTGCTTCATCTTCTAGAAGACCTATTGTTCATATTTCTTCTCAACAAGAGGTTAGTGAAGAAGAAGAAAATACTTCGTCATCAGGAGTCTATACTACTACTAGATTACTTCCTACAAAAGAGCAATCTAGATGGGATTCAAGGGATGCACAAGCACTTTCATATATTGCTATGGGAGTCAAGAGACATATTATACCCTAAATCAGGCCATGCAGAACCTCTCATCAAGATTGGTTGGAGTTGGAGAATCTTTGTCAGAGCAAAAAACCTGCTAGGAAAGCTCATCTTAGTAGACAACTAGCCAACACAAGAATGAAAGTTGATGAGTCAATTCAGTCACATATTTGAAGCTCAAAGATTTACAAGATTAGTTACTCAATGTGGGAGTAAATAGTCTAGATGAAGAGATGGTAAACACACTTCTAAACTCATTTCCATCCTCATTTCATGCTTTTTTTACTTGTCTTACTCTTACTACAAGAGATGGAGAACTTTCATTTGAAGAACTACAACTCCTGTTACTTCAAGATTAAGATCAACAAAAGGTTATGGAAGAGAATGATGAAGCCATGTTATCATTCTTGAAGGAAAAGAGCAAGAAGGAGACGAAGAGTCAGCAACCCAAGAAGAAAAGTAAGTCTTCTAATCCTAAGTCTTCTAGACCTTCTCCTAGTGGTTCCTCTACACCAAAAGAAAAGTTTTCTACTACATCTGATTCAAAGAAAGGAGTATGCCATTATTATAAGAAACCAGAATATCATTACATAGTAGTGTTATAACTTATGGAATATGTTGAACAATGCATTATTGGAGTGTTACATTATTAATATATTAATGTGTTTTTGATGTTGTTGATATAGCATATGAAGGTTCGTGAGGAGTGTGCATCGATAATCTGAATTATAATTTATTTAGTTTGTAAATAAACCCATGTAGAAGGTTCTATTCTTAGAAACAATTAGAAAAGTAATGGTTAAAATAAGGGTCGTTGTAGACTACGGTTTTTGTTATTGAAAGCAATGGCTTTCTAAAAAGTTACCAACTTTTAGTTTCATGCTTGCTTTTTGAATCCGCTCTCATGTAACCACTCTTTTCAATGTAATAAAAAATTCCTATAAATACATGCACTCTGTGGACTGTCGAAACAAAGTGCATGGAGGGAGATTGCACCCAATACTGTGTTTTGTCTCTTCTCTTGTCGTGTTTATTTTTCAATGTGTTTTCAGCATCCATAACCTTTGTGTGTGCATGAGCAAGATCCTGACAACAAGTAGAATGCAAAACAAAGATTTTTAATGAGAAGAAGAAAGCATTAGGTAATAGTGTTGAAGATGTTCCAAAACCTAAATACTCAAATAAAGAATCTTATGCATGTATAACTATTCAAGAGGTAGCTTTTGATCAAGCATCATTAAATGCAATCTCAAATAATCCTTGGAATTTTAATTATAGAGCTACTAAACACATGAAAAGTTGCATAAGGGTATTTTCTTCCCTTTCTAACTCTTTGGATAGAAGAGTGACCATTGCAGATGCTCATGACTTAGATGTTGTTGGTGTTGGAGAAGTGAAATTTAAGTCAAGAGGAGGTGGAAATTTCCCCATTTATAATGTTCTTTATGTTCTAGTCATGAAGAAGAATTCGCTCTCTATCTCTACTTTTTTGTCATATGGTTATAAAGTTATTTTTAAGAAAGATTCATGTCAGATCATCTCACCTAATGAGGAGCATTGTCTACTTCAAGGTGTAAAAATAAGTGGCATGTTTGTATTGTCCAAAATAATTCGTGATAATGTTGCTTGGTCTTCTATACCTAAGGAAAACATGAAGTTATGGCAATGCTAGGTTTGGTCATATTAGTTACACAGTTCTAAACCATATCAAAGATCAGGGTATGGTGGAGAGTTTGCCTACTTTTGCTTTATCAGGTGATGCATGAGTCATGTGAAGGATGTTTTGAAGGAAAGCTTCACAAACTTTGTTTCAAGAAGCATGGACAAGGAAGTTGCATATCATACATTCAAATGTGAATGGTCCAATGAGAATAGATTCTATTCAAGGTTTCATGTATTTTGTTACTTTCGTTGATGATTTCTCAAGATATTCATGGGTTTTTTGTCTTAAAGTGAAATCATAAGTTTTTTCCTACTTTTAAGAAATTTTTAGATATGGTTGAAAATGAAAGTCAAATTTTTGAGAAGTGATAGAGGAGGAGAGTACATGACTAAAGACTATAAGTCTTTTCTTGAAGACAAAGATATCTCTCATCACTCCTATATAGATTACATGCCACAATAGAATGGTGTTGCTTAGAGAAAGAATATGATACTTTTTGCCTTGATGTGTAGTATGATGTCATCCAAAAAGCTTTCTCCCAAGTTTTGTTTTGATGTAATACATACAGCTAATCACATTTTGAATAGGTCTTCCATAAAAGCTTTAAATGTCATTACACCTTATGAAGCTTATTATGGGAAGAAACCCAATGTGAGTTAACTCAAAATTTTTACTTCTCTAGCTTATGTTCACATTGAGAAGAAAGATCATGGTAAGCTTGATGTAAAATCCACAAAGCTATCTTTATTGGTTATGCAATTGAAAGCAAAGGATAGAGAATATGTGTTCCAAATACAGGTGATATCCTGCTCTCACAGAATGCATATATTGTTAAAAGTCAGATTTATGATAAGAAGGAACGAATTCTAGATTTCAAAAAAGCATATGACTATGCATTTTTTAGAAGAAATTTGGATTCTTATAGTCAACCATACAAGGGGAGTGATGATATTTCTCAAACCCTAAGAGATGCACTTGATAAAGGTGAAAAGAGAATTACATTACTTACATCAGTACCTAGTCCATCATCAGTACCTAGTCCATCATCAGTACCTCTTGATATTTCCACTTATGAAGTTGGAGAAGGTTCTAGAGTTCCAAAAGAAAGAGACATTGAAGAGCCAAAAAGGATTCCACCACTTTTCAAGGATACTCCAAAGTGGTTACATCAAACCTATAAGGACACAGTGGTATAAAGAAATACACTGGAAGAACCAGAAGTCAAACAAAGGGACAACAAACAGACCAAGTAAATTATGTAGAACATTTTGACATTCATAATATTTTAGCTCTTACTTCAATTGAGAATGAATCAGCTAGTGTTCAAGATGCAATACATAGTCTTGTATAGAAGAAAGCTATGCAAGAAGAGATTGATTCTATTCATAAGAATCAAACATGGAAGCTTTGTGAGTTACCAAAAGGTAAGAAAGATATTGGTGTTAAGAGGATCTTCAAAATCAAAAGAAAAGCATATGGTATCATAGATGGGTATAAAACAAGATTATTTGTCAAAGGTTATGCACAAAACAAAGGTATTGACTATGATGAGACTTTTGCTCCTACATCTAGAATAATAGGAGTCATGACAGTACTTTCTTTAGCTTCATTCTTTGGTTGGAAAGTATACCAGTTAGATATCAAAACTGCATTTCTTAATGTTGATCTTCATGTAGATGTTTACATCCAATAGCTAGAAGGTTTTGAAGAGATAAATAATGAGCATTTAGTATGCAAGCTTATTAAAGCTTTCTATGGACTAAAACAGGCACTAAGAGCTTGGTATGAGAAGATACATATTTATCTTCTATTTGTTGGTTTTGAAAAGTCAGATGCAGTTCCTACTCTTTATGTTAAAGCTAAGAAAGATGTTTTGATTATTACTATCATATATGTTGATGATATGATCCTAATAGCTCCCAAGGATTCAGACCTTTAGTATTTTAAAGCACAACTTAAGCATTCATTTGATGTGAATGGTTTAGGTATTTTGCATTATTATCTTGGGATTGAGTTCAAGTACAGAGATGAGTATATCTATATAACACAATAGAAATACATTGAGAAATTATTGGAAAGGTTTGAGATGACATATTCCAAACCTATCTAGACACATATGGATGTCAATGTGTCATTACAATCAGAAGTAGATTTAGAACCATTTGATACTACATTATATAGTCAAGCAGTTAGTTGCTTGATATATCTATGTAATACACATCTGGACATTTAGTTTGCAGTTTCTCAAGTACCCAGCTTCATGCACAATCCACTGAAGATTCATTCAAAAGGAGTACAAACAATTTTCAGATATTTGAAGGGAACTTCCAATTATGCTATGGTATTTTCAAAGTCTTCACATTTTTTACTTAAAGGTTTTTTAGATTATGATTGGGCACATGATGAAGACTCAAGAAGGAGAATGTCTTATCTCTTTGTTATCCAAGAAACAACCTACAATTGCTATATCTTCAAGTGAAGTAGAGTATAGGGCTGCCTTTCAAGCTACAAAAGATTCTAAGTTTGGCTACAAAAGATTCTGAGTTATCTTGATGCACAAGTTCATCTTCTAGTTCATATATTTTCAAATAGTCAGAGTGCTATTTCTATTGCAAAGAACCCTTTTCATCATGCTAGAACTGTTGTCAGGATCTTGCTCACGTGCATACAGAGATTACGGACGCAGAAAAACACACAGAAAATAGAGACAACAAGAGACGAGACCGAATGCAAGATTGGGTGCAATCTCCCCCCATGCACTCTGCTTCGACAGTCCACAGAGTGCATGTATTTATAGGAATTTTGATTACGTCGAAAAGAGTGGTTACAAGAGGGCGGCTTTGAAAAGCAAGCGTGAAACTAAAAGTTGATAACTTTTACAGAAAGCCATTGCTTTCAATAACAGAAACTACGGTCTACAATGACCCTTATGCTAACCATTACTTTTCTAACAATAGAACCTTCTACGCAGGTTTATTTACAAGCTAAATAATAATTATTCGGATTATTGATGTCCGCCCTTTCACGCCTTGCACGCTCCTCACGAACCTTCAGCTGCTATATCAGAAACATCAAAAACATATTAATACATTAATAATATAACACTTTAGCAATGCATTGTTCAATAATATACAACATGCCTCCCAGTTGACAAGCAACTGACCTCAGTTGATAAAATAATTCAACACTCTAACAATTATAATGCAGTGTTCAACATATTCCATGTGACAATCCAACAATGCATTGGCTATTTTATATTTCAATCCAACAATGCATTGGCTATTCTATATTTCAATCCAACAATGCATTGGCTATTTTATATTTCAATCCAACAATGCATTGTTCAACAGATTCCATAAGGTATAACATGCCCCGCAGTTGAACAAGCAATTGACCTCAGGTGATAAAAGAATAAACATAGATGGCCAGTCACATGTTTCATCACTGAATAAAAATAGGCATGTGCCATGTAAAAAAAATACATGCATGGAAATGTTCATGGAGTTGTTACATTAATGTGTTTGTGTATGATATGCAGAAATTAAGTGGTCATAATGAGGTGTTAATTGTGTTTTATGTATCCATTGACATTCTTCAATAGAGTGATTTTTGTACTTAACCAAATATCGATGATATTGAGTACCTGGGCGTGTAGTAGTGACATCATAATCAATGATTTTCCCAGGAACTAAGATTTCAGATTGTTCTTCAATTAAAGGAGGGTCATCAAGAATAGTACTATTTGTAGCCTCACTCTGTCCATTACTTTCAGGATGAAATGCAGAGCTAAAATTTATTTTAGAACCAAAATGTTGAAATAAGGCAACCCAAAAATGATGACAAAACCTAACATCACGATCAGATAACATTACCTTAGGAAATCCATGATGTGGAAAAATGCATTTAATGAATAATTTTGCAGCTTGAGGGGCAGTCAAAGTTTTTCTACATGGAATGAAATATGCATATTTACTAAACCTATCAACTATTGTCCAAATCATATTATTATGTGATGAAGTGATAGGAAGACCTGTGATAAAATCCATAGAGATTTGTTCCCATGGTTCATTTGGAATAGGAAGTGGCATTAATAATCCAAATGGTTTACCATGATGACATTTGACACGCTGACATACAATGCATTGAGAAACATAATGTGCAATGTCTTTTTCCATGTGTGGCCAAAAGAAGAAATCTTTGCAAGCAGAAATGGTGCTTTGTATGCCTCTATGACCCATGTAAGATGGTTCATGCATTTCTTTAATGACAAAATCTTTAAAAGCTTGGGTTATGCACAATCTATCTTGAAAATAGAGAAAACCATTATGAAATGTATAATGTTCATCAGATAAAGATGCAGCATTGTTGAAGTCATGCCATGCACGTGAAAAATACAAATCAGATGCATAAGTGGAAACCATTTCTTGAAAAGAATGAATTTGGATGGCAGAAACATTATTCAAAACAACAGAATGCAAAGGAAAACGGCTAAGAGCATCTGCTACAACATTAGCTTTACCAGGTTGATATTGTATCATGGGTTGGAAATTTTGAATGAATGATGCCCATTTAAGATGCCTATAAGAGATTAAGGGCTGATTTAATAAATGTTTTAATAGCTTGTTGATCGGTCTTGATTAAGACCTCAGAGCCCATAAGATAGTGTTTCCAAATTCGCAGAGCATGCACAACTGCTAACAATTCTTTATCATACGTACTATAATTATGCTCTGAGGGTTTAAGCTTTCTACTCTCAAATGCAATGGGATGGTCATTTTGCATCAGAACAGCACCTATTCCTGAACCACTAGCATCAGTAACAACATGAAAGGGTTGTGAAAAATCAGGTAATTGTAAAACAGGTGCATGTGAAAGTGCATGTTTAAGTTTTTCAAAGGACTGTTGTTGGGTAATTCCCCATGCAAATTTTATTTTCTTTTTCAACAAGGTAAGAGGCAATGCTAAATAAGAAAAATTTCGAACAAACTTCCTATAGAAACTAGCCAACCCAAGAAAAGAACGAACATCATTGACTAATTGTGGTGTAGGCCATTCTATGATAACTCTAATCTTTTTCGGATCCACATGCACACCTTCACTTGAAATAATATGTCCTAAATATTCTAGCTTACGCTGAAAGAAAGAACTCTTTTCAGGATTAGCATAAAAGGTGTTCTCTCGTAACAAATGAAAAACTGTTTCAAGATGCTTTTCATGTTCACTATCATTCTTACTGTAAATAAGTATGTCATCAAAGAATACAAGAACAAAAGCTTGGTAATCAAGAAAAATATTGTTCATCTTTCGCGCAAATTTAGCAGGGGCATTAGTAAGTCCAAAGGGCATTACCATAAATTCATAATGGCCATTTTGAGTTCTAAATGCAGTCTTAAAAATATCACTTTGTGTCATACGAATCTGATGGTAACCCGATTTAAGATCAATTTTACTAAAGACGCGAGCTCCTCGTAACTTATCTAAGAGATCATCTATTCGAGGAATAGGGTATCTATTCTTGATCGTGATCTTGTTAAGGGCTCTATAATCAATGCACATTCGATAAGTTTTATTCTTCTTCTCTACTAAGAGAACTGGTGCTCCAAATGGGGAAGAACTAGGCCTTATAAGTCCTTTTTGTAGTAGGTCTTTTACTTGATTTTCTATTTCCGTTTGATGTAGTGGGCCATGTCTATAAGGTGCTTTATGAGGAGGAGAACTACCAGGGACTAAGTCTATGCTATGGTCAAAGGATCCTCGAACTGGTGGTAGTTCAGAGGGATATTCAGACATAAACCAATCCTTATAAGTACTCATGAAAGGTTTATATGCATCTGGAAGTGTATGAGTATAATCATTGATGACATTGACAAAAACAATGCATGAGTTGAATCCTTTCCTAAATGCACGTTTTACTTGAGTGTGACTAATCAATGGAAATGGCTGGAAATCATGCCGTGCAGACAAAGTAATGATTTGACCTTTGAAAGAAAACTTAAAGGTATGAGTATGGTAGTCAATACGTGGGTTATAATGGTGACGAAAAGGCATACCTAGTATAACATCATAAGATTACAAAGGTGCAATTAAAAATGTTTGTGAATCAACATAAGGGCCTATGCTAATCGTAACATCTTGCACTTCTCGTGTTACATTATAACGACTACCTTGAAATGCAGCTTTCACTTTATACAAAGAAGGAAACGTTTGTAATTTAAGTTCTTGTACTAATAAATGTGAAATGAAGTCATGTGAACTACCATCGTCATGTAGACTTTTAACTAGTTTGTTATTTATTGTACCCTGCATGCAAAGAAGAGAGTGTAGAGAGATATCGTTACCCAAGGTACTTAAATCCTTCTCCAGTGATTCCTCTGTCCAAACAGGAGGAATTTCTTCATTATAGACCTCCATGTTATGCAATCGAGCTGTAGCCGGTTTCATATGAAGAGGTTGCAATCTGCACCTTATTTTTGTATGTCCAGGTTTACCACAATTCCAGCAAGTGATTCGTGGTCGCTTCTGTTGGGCATTCACTGCTGAAGTTTGAAGGGTAGGTGGTTTGGTTGGTTGGAGAGATGAAGCAACAGGTGGAGTTGAGTAATTGGATTGTGGAGGACGAGGAAAACTAGGGTAAGATGGGGCATTAAAATTATGCTTCATAGGAAATGAAGGTTTAACAGGAAATGGTCGTGGACGTGGTTGTTGTAGACGGAGTGACTTGGTTATGGACTGGAATTCTTTTTCTGCATCATAAGCAAAAGATATAGCCTCGTTGAGGGTTGTAGGTCGTAGGGTGTGAAGCTTAGCTTGGATTCCCACCTCGAAACCATCTTCGTATTTCTGCTGCAAGATATCTTCTGATACATCTTCAAGCATTCGTACAAGTAGTAAATTTTGCCAGAACCGCTCTGTGTAGGTAGTAACCGTATCACCCTCCTTCCATGTAAGGGTCGTCCATGCTCGTCGAACATGCAAATGGTATTGAGGAGGAAGAAATGAATCCTTCACGTTTTCTTGAAAAGCCTTCCAAGTTGTTGGATGCTCCGTACTCTGCCGCAGGACATTCCACCAGAGTTGTGCTTTACCTACTAAATAGTTAGTGGCAAATTTAACTTTTTCACTTTCAGCATACATTTCATCGGTATAAAAATCATCAAACTGCGACAACCAAGAAAGTACTAAAGGCCCATCCTTTCGGCCATCAAATCGTAGAAACTGGTAGTTTCTATTACCAATCTTTGAATGAGTAACATCAGATTGGGCAGACACAATAGCTTTTACTACTCTCGTAAGGTTGTCTTCCTCAGCTTGCATCTTTTGGAGGATTTCATCACGTTGTCGGATCTTGTTCTGAGCTCCTTGAAGCTCATGCCGCAAGAGCTCTAGTTGTTGTTCAAGTGTTGCCGCAAGTAGAGGTGAATTACTGTAATCCTCCATGCTGCTCTTGGACCCTTGCTCTCAACCTTGGTGTATTGAACCTTCTTGTTTGCAACCTTGGTGTCTCGATCCCGTGTTCTCAATCTTGCTTGGTATCTTGAACACTCAATCAAGTGCCACCCAAGGATTTTGAAGGATTTCAACTTCCAAGCTAGCTCATTGGAAAGTTCGTTCCGAGAGCTTTCCAACAGTATATTACATGCCTCAATCCGACCTACGGATTGAGAGATACACTTGATTCTTTTTTGGGTCCAATCTTGAAATCGACGCGTGCGCCTTCCACAAGTAAGAAAGAGAGAGAACTTGAGTACAGCTCCAAGAGATGGTGGAGTGGTCAAGTTACTTCCCTTTAAAGTAGGAGGTTGTGGGTTCAAATCCTCCTACCTTAGGGACTCTAAACCTCTCTATTGCCACTCAAAAAATTAAAATTGTCTCGCACGTAGCCAACGGCTGCCAACGGTCGCCAAGGGAGCCTTGGGTGCCAATGTTGCCAATGTATTACCTAAGTTATTGCCTTAGTCGGCGCCTTAGTCTAAGCCGAAGGAGTAAACGTAGGTGAAAACGTAGGTTCTGGAATAGGAACAGGAACAAAAACCGAAACCGAAAAAGGAACAGAAACAGAAACCGAAGACGAAGACGAAGACGAAACAGAAACCGAAACCGAAACCGAAGACGAAGATGGAGATGGAGATGGAGATGGAATCGGAATTCAGAATCGCGAACAGAGAACAGAACCCTCTGTATTGACGCGTGCAGAGCTCTGATACCACTGTTGTCAGGATCTTGCTCACGCGCATACAGAGATTACGGACACAGAAAAACACACAAAAAATAGAGACAACAAGAGACGAGACCGAACGCAAGATTGGGTGCAATCTCTCCCCATGCACTCTGCTTCGACAGTCCACAGAGTGCATGTATTTATAGGAATTTTGATTACGTCAAAAAGAGTGGTTACAAGAGGGCGGCTTTGAAAAGCAAGCGTGAAACTAAAAGTTGATAACTTTTACAGAAAGCCATTGCTTTCAATAACAGAAACTACGGTCTACAATGATCCTTATGCTAACCATTACTTTTCTAACAATAGAACCTTCTACGCAGGTTTATTTACAAGCTAAATAATAATTATTCAGATTATTGATGTCCGCCCTTTCACGCCTTGCACGCTCCTCACGAACCTTCAGCTGCTATATCAGAAACATCAAAAACATATTAATACATTAATAATATAACACTTTAGCAATGCATTGTTCAATAATATACAACAAGAACAAAGAATATAGAGGTACATTACCACTATATTGGGGAACACGTATCTTAGAAGCACATTGAGCTATTCTATATACCTATAATTGAAAATAATGTAGATATTTTTACCAAAGCATTCTCCAGAGAAAGTCACAAGAGGTTTTGTAGGTTATTAAACTTTGTACCATTATGACACTGAAGGGGGGATCGTTGGAAACAATGTCAAAATAGATCCAACATCCAAAACTAGCAGCATTCTTGTGTAGTCTTTGGGAGATTCTACAACCAAAAGCATGTGGGCTTAGTGGTCTATGAGAAACAATTTGAAAACAAACAATTGTCCCGGTTTCAATTCCCTAATGACAATGCATAGCAAGCAGAGATTTTTTGTTTTGGCATGGAGAAGATTTTTCACGAAGCTTTTACTTGACATCAATTTTTTGAGGAGCGATTGCAATTTCTTTTGTTTTAATTTCATGGTGATTGTTTTTTTGTAGAGTGCTTTTCATATACATCATAAATTTATAAAAGAATGCAAAAGGTTCATTGTATAATAATCAAATCAAGCTACACACAAGCTTTGGAGGAGATCAAGGATGTGCTCTACAAGGAGGAGTTTGGAGGAGTGTGCTCTACTCTTGGAGTTAGTTTTAGCCATTAGGGTTAATCAAAATTAGGGTTTATTATAAAATAGTTCTAAACTATCCATATTCACACACACACACACACACACTCCTCATAGCTCTTAGGCACTATACAAATAATTTCTTGTATCTAGTTCCCTATTTCTACCTAGATTCAAATATTGTCAATTTAAATCATATTCACACATTGGAATATAAGATAGTGTAGTTGAGCATCCTCGCTTACCATACACTTTTAAAATTTTTCTAGTCTCTCTCGATCTCTCACTCATCTCTTTGTAAGCATTAAGGTGTGTATGCTAAGGTTCATGTGTTGGAAGATCTTGTAATCATGTGATTAATTGTTATTGAGAGCCACCCCACTTCCAACAAAACCTTCCCTCTACTTAGCTTCACAACTTGATATCACTAATGTAGGTTGCTTCTTACTCAACCTAGATATGCATGAGTCTTTAAGGAAAAAGCAATTATTACTAGTGGACATGCAAGTATCATAACAACCAGCCCAATCACTATCTATAAAAGCATGCAAGTATGGTTGAATATCTCTACCATAAAAGAGACCTAACCTCAAAGTGCCTTTGAGATATCTAAACACATGTTTCACCACTTGCCAATGCTTAGTGCCAGGGATATGCATGAATCGACTCAAGTGGGAAAGTGCATACTATATATCTAGCCTTGTGTTGCATGCATATATAAGGCATACCACAACTTGCTGATAAAGAGAAGTGTCAAATGAATCATTGGAATCCTCCAGTGAGAACCTGAATCCTATCTCAACTCGTGTAGAAAACTTGATTTCAATCCTCAAAAGTCAAAATGCTAAAGTATTTTTTCAACAAACTTTGCTTGATGCATAACAATTCCCCCCTCAACGGATACAAACTATATGCCAAGATAGTAGCTCAAAAGATTGTTGGAGTTAGACGTCTACAGAAGCATGCGAACAACACAAGGAAGAAGAAGAATCTTGGAGCACAACACACAATATTGAATGTATTACCACTAGAATGTACAAAGATAAGCAGCCCACTAGGGAATAGGCATATAACAAGCCAGGGGAAAAAACCTCCTAAAGAGGGAAAAAGTACCCCAGTGGTCCTAGAGTGTTCACACACCTCACTACCTAAATATATCAACAAATCCCCCCTGGGAACGGTGAACAAGGAGCTGGCACTCATGTATAAGGAAGTGCCAAGCTATGTGGAATCAATCCACAAAAGGAAGTAAGCCCAAAGCTTTGCAGTAAGCCCACAAGAGCCTTTGTGAAAAGGTCTACAATGTTCTCCTACATGGGCACATATGCCAAGCTGATCTCCCCAACAGAGAACATCTCCCTGACATAATGATAATGCACCTCAATGTGCTTAGTACAAGCATGGAACACAGCGATCCTCACAACTGCCAATGCGCTTTGACTGTCAGTGAAGATGGTGGTGGTAAAAGACTGACCAACACCCAAATCAGCCATAAGGCATGTGCACCATACACACTCAATAGTCGCTCTGAAAGTTGCCCTATACTCAGCCTCACAACTGGAAGTCGCCATAGTAGGCTGCTTCTTGCTCAACCAAGATATACATGAGCTACCAAGCATGAAGCAAAAACCACTGGTGGACACAGTAGTGTCATAGCAACCAGCCCAATCACTGTTAAAAAAAGAATGCAAATCTGGCGGTAGTGATCCCCCCTTGGGATAAAACAATCCAAGTAGTCGGGTACCACTCAAGTAGCGAAAGATGTGCTTAACCACCTACCAATGCTTGACACTTGGGCAATGCATAAACCTGCTCATCTGTGAGACAACAAACTAAATATCTGGTCGAGTAATGCATAAGTAAATTAAGCATCCAACATCCTGCTGATAGAGAACAACATCAAATGCATCTCTAACATCATGAAGACTCAATCGTAAACCTATCTCAATAGGAGTGACAATAGGCTTGCAGTCTTCAAGGCCAAAACACTGTAATAATGTAACAATATATTTCGTTTGACACAAAGCCATTCCACCATCAACTTGCATAAATTAAATGCCGAAATAGTGATGCAAATGCCCCAAATCAGACATCTCAAATGAGGCATGAAAATCAGCCTTAAAATCAGCAATATGTGTGTCATGAGGACCAATAAGCAACATGTCATCAACATATACCACAATGATCAGAACCACATCATTAGCACACTTAACATATAAGGCGCTTTCAGTTGGACTATTCTCAAAACCATGTGCAATTAGATAGGCATGTATCTTTTCATACCAAGCACGTGGTGCTTGCTTTAAACCATATAATGCCTTCTTTAACGTGCACACATGGTTTTCATGCCCTTTTTGTACAAAGCCATGGGGCTGAAAAACATACACTTCTTCATGCAAGTCACCATTCAGAAATGTTGTTTTAATGTCCAACTGATGTACATTCCAACCATGATGAGCTCCAAGTGCACACATGATATGAAGAGTAGTCATTCGGCAAGTAGGAGCAAAGTTTCATCAAAATCAATGCCTCTTTCCTATGCATAACCCTTTGCAACATGCCTAGCCTTATACCTGTCCACTGTTCCATCAGGTTTATGCTTCAGCTTGTATACCCACTTTGTGCCAATGGCCTTCTTGCCAGGAGGCAAGTCACATAAAAACTAAGTACCATTCTTCATTATAGCATCATATTCAGATTGCATAGCAGCCATCAAATTTTTGGAATTTTGTGCTTCTTCAAATGAAACAGGCTCATTCTCATCATAGAGACTAGACGGAGCCATAGCATAGCAACCTAATCCAAAAGAGGCACTATGAGAGCCTGATTGAGTACGATATGATAGAGGTGCATCTAATTTGTTGTCACGCAAGGTCTGCACTAGCCATTTTGGCATAGTTTTTGTCTGCTCAATATGAGCTCTCTCATCAACAAGTGCATCATATAAATCTGCATAAGAAATGGGATGATCTGCATCATCACATGAAACTTGCAAAGGTTGAGAAGTTGCCTCATTAGGACTAGCACTAGACTATCCACCTATAAAAAGAGGCAACAAAGTATCATACATGTCTTTGGAGCTAACAGATGTCTCCTTAGTACATGAAAGCAATGGCTGAATAGCATCTTCCACAAAAACAACATCACGGCTAACCAAAATGCATTTAGTCTTTGGATGATACAGATGATAGCCTTTACTTTCAAAACTATACCCAACAAAAATACATTTTACTTCTTTATCATCCAATTTTCTACAATGTTGTTTAGGAACTAATGCATATGCC
This sequence comes from Ceratopteris richardii, assembly GCA_020310875.1. Classification (NCBI taxonomy): domain Eukaryota; kingdom Viridiplantae; phylum Streptophyta; class Polypodiopsida; order Polypodiales; family Pteridaceae; genus Ceratopteris; species Ceratopteris richardii. The sequence goes on along the minus strand of CM035443.1, from coordinate 98,341,460 downwards.
AAACAACCAAAAACATGCAGATGAGCAACAGATGGCTTGCGACCATGCCAAGCCTCATATGGAGTGATAGACTACAACGCTTTAGTGGGACACCTGTTAAGTACATATGTTGCACACATGATAGCCTCAATGAGAAACTATGTGGTAAAGCCTGACTATTGACCATACACCTTGCCATCTCCATGAGTGACTTGTTCTTTCGTTCAGCAACTCCATTCTGTTGAGGTGTATACGGCACTGTACACTGATGTTTTATCCCACATTCAGCCAGAAATGCATTAAAGTCAGAAGACATGTATTCCCCCCCTCGATGAGAATGGAGGGTACCCATTTTTCATGCTGATAGATTTTCAGCTAAAACTAGAAACTGTTTGAAGCACATAAACACTTCGGGCTTTGCCTTCAATGGATATACCCATGCATGCCTAGCAAAATCATCAATGAAAGTCACGAAGTAAGGATAGTTCCCAAAAGAAGGTGTCTGCATAGAACCAGAGACATCACTAAGTACAAGCTGCAATTTTTGAGTGGCCCAAACTGAACCATGTTTTGGAAAGGAAGAACGTTGCATTTTGCCCAAAATACAGCCTTCACAAACATGTTTTCCGGGTGCCTCAAGTTTGGGCAAAGAGGACATCATTTCATATTTCTATAGGCGTAGCAAACTAGCAAAGTTCAGATGACCAAAGCATACATGCCAAAGCTTTGCATCTGACATAGCCTGAGAATCATGTATTGCACATGCCAAATCATTTACAGATCTTTCATAGTCTATGATCTTATACATCCCACGACATAAAATGCCAGAAGCAATAATGACATCGCCATTTGACATATCATGAACTCTACATCTGTCATCAACAAATTTCACAACCAAGCCAATCTTGGCTAATGCAGAAACTGATAACAGGTTTTCCTTGATCCCTGGCACAAAGAAAGCATCTGACAAAGTGAAAGAACTATCATCAACAATAGTCAAAAGGATTTTACCAACTCCCATAACAGGATAGGAGGAGTTGTTGGCGCATGTAACAATATTCCCTGTAGGGCCATGCTTGAGTGAAGAGAAGAAAATGTGTTGCGAGGTAATATGTTTGGTCGCCCCACTATCAAAGTACCAAACATCTGAGTCTACTACAGACATGCACTGCTCATGAGAAGATGGGTCAAAACTCCAAACAGTATTAAATGCCCATTCTTCTTCCTGCACAAGATTAACAGACTCTGTTTTCAGTGTAGAGGCCTCTGCAACAACCATTCTGGCCTCTTTCTTCTTTGCTTCTTTAGTAGCCAGTTTTGGACAGGTCTTGATGACATGATCATTTTCTTTATAGTATTTGCAAAACAATTTCTGCTTTTCTGATTTCTTCTCATCTTTGTCTTCCTTCTTCAAATGTGCAGCATTTGCATATTTTTGCTTACTAGTAGAAGAGCTCCATTTACCTTTGCCCTTCTGAATAGCCAGGAAAACTTGATCTACAACATGCATAATAGACTTATTCTACTTAGACTGGTCTTCCTACAATAGAACAGAGACTAACTCCTCAAATGACAAGGCATTTGGATTGCCTTTCATCATCAAACAAAGAGTAGAAGAAAAACTCTGATATGAGTCAGGAAGACCATTCAGAATAGTCTGCACAAGTGAGCTATCTGGTATAACTTCATCAGCAAAAATCAAATGTTCTTTCAAATCCTTGATCTTTGTGAGAAAATTGTCCATAGAATCACCTTCATTCATGTGCTCACTCTTGAATTTTTTTTGGAGGTAAGCAACATGAGCCTCATTCTTAGCCTGGTACAATGTGGTAAGTGTATCCCAAGCATCCTTAGCTATCGTGCAAGAGTGAATGTGAGGAATAATAGCATGTTTGATAAACAAAGCTATCAATGCATGTGCCTGAGCATCTCTACCATCCCAACAAATTTTCTCTGCAGTAGGTGCAACAGAAATAGTGGCACAAACAAGAATCTATAGAATATCATCATCTTCGACACCATCTCCATCAGCTCCAGCACCTGTATTTGCACTACCTGTATTCACAGGTGTAATAGGGCATCTTTCAACACCCTACATATATTCCACAGTCCTTTTGCGACCAATACATGATGCATCATATAAGCCCATAATGGGTAGCTGGTACCATCCAACTTATCCTCAATAGCCAACATACAGAATACATCACTGCTTTCAGCCATGGCCAGTGACTAAAATAACTTGATGTAGAAAATTGAATGTATCTCAAAAAGTTGAACAAAATTGCCCATACGAATTCTGCAAACATGTAGCAGACTTCGAGATGCTTATGTTGGCGAACCAAAATTGGTATACACCTTTGGCACAAAAAGATGAAATAGCCTGCACAAGCACTGTGATAGTGCATTTGGAGGCCGAAATGAGCTCAGATCGCGATTTCGACGGCACCACAAAGCGAAACTGTTCTGATCTTTGAAACACCCTGAGTATGCTTACCAAATTTTGTACGATTTTGAGATTATAACTGGAGAGGAGTAGACAATGCCCTAGATGAAGCGACGACCTACTCTGATACCATTTGTTGGAGTTAGACATCTACAGAAGCACGCGAATAGCACAAGGAAGAAGAAGAATCTTGGAGCACAACACATAATACTAAAGGTATTACCACTAGAATGTACAAAGATAAGTAGCCCATTAGGGAAATAGGCGTATATAAAAGCGAAAGGAAAAAAACGTCCTAAAGAGGGAAAAAAGTGCCCCGGCGGTCCTAGAGTGTTCACATACATCACTACCTAAATATATCAACAAAGATCAAGATAAGTGACATCAATAGTATGTTGCAAATTTGCCATAAGGATGTCAAGTTTTGCATCACATGACTCAATCAAGAGTATGTCATCAACATAAAGAACAATCATTGTAAGATCAGCCCATCTTTGCATACATAGATGTGCTTTCAATTGGACTAATGATGTGAGGCCAAGAGAAATCGAGTTTTTATGGATTTTGTAATACCATGCATGTGGAGCTTGCTTGAGACCATGCACGGCTTTATGCAAGTCACAAACCATATAATCTTGCCCTTTCATGGCAAATCTAGGGGATTGCTTCACATAAACCTCTTCTTGCAAATCACCATTCAAGAAAGTTGTTTTTATGTCCAAGTGATGTTCTTTCCAACCTTGTTGGGCAGCCAATGCAACCACTATATGAATGGTAGTCATGCATGAAGTTGCTGCAAAAGTTTCTTCGTAGTCAATGCCATATTCTTGCACATATCCTTTGGCAACCAATCTAGCTTTGTAACTATGAATGCCACCATTTGACTTTCTCTTAATCTTGTAAACCCACTTTGTACCAATGGCATTTTTTTCTTTTGGCAATTCACATAACTCTTAAGTACCATTCCTATGTATGGAATCCATTTTTGATTGCATAGCATTCATCCAATGTGGATCTTCACATGAATCTTCAAAAGTAAGTGGTTCTTCATTACATTTTTTTGCAATAAGAGAATAATCCACAAAATTACTTGATGCATGGTGAGAGCTTGATCTTGTTCTACCAAGAAAAGGTGCACTCAATTTGTTGTCATGCAGAGTTTGTTTTAGCCACTTTGGCATACTTTGTGCACTCTTGATGGACATGTGTTCATTATTGTTGGGGTATTCTTGTGCAGAAAGGGACTTGGGTGTTTGTAGGAGAAGGAAGGAGGAGAAGAAGTGAAATACAGACATCGGAAGCTTTTGTATATAGATTATAAAGAGAAAAATAAAATGATGATGTATAGCACAAAACCAAATGCTCTCAGTGCAGAATGTATAATCCCAAAAAGTACACAAACACACAAGGTTACAAGATACCCAAAGTTCCTTATGCCGCCAATCTTCTCTACACCATACCTCCACCTTCTCCACGAGCTTGCACTTGTGCATACCTTGCACTCAAGCTTCCAATAGGGTAGGAGGGATGGACATCTTTTGTTGATGCGCACACCTCTTCAATGGTACCTTGTGCCATCTTGATTGTCTAGCTTACTAGCTCTCTGCACTCCTTCTCTGCACTTTAGTTTTTTTGCATTTGAAGATTTTTTAGCAATAGACATGCGAGCTTCCTTTTTCTTTTCATTGTGCTTAGCAAGATTTCTATACTCATCAATAGTATGACCACGATCACACTTTCAGTAATATTTGCGTCTTTTTTTCTTTTGCAAATCATCACCATTGGAGAAATGAGTGGAAGACAAAGATTGAGGCTTTGGTTTTGATGAACCCAAAGCTGAAGCATACTTGCTTTTCCCTTTTTGTGAGATAATAAGTGCTTGTGTTCCCTCAATCAAACCACTCCCATTCACTCTAGATTTCTCTTCTTGCAAAAGAAGGGACAAAACCTCATCAAATGCATACAAATCGGGATTCTCTTTTGCAACCAAACAGATTGTAGTGGCAAAGCTTTAAAAAGATTCTAGTAATTCTTTCAATGATGTAGAGATGAGTGATGCATCCGAAATAATCTCATCTATGTTTGTCGATTTCTCTTTCAAGTCCTTGATGTGTGTCACATATACATCCACAGACTCATTTTCAGCCATACATACATACTCAAGTTGCTTCCTCAAGTTTCTTCCTCAAGTATGCAACACATGCTTCATTACGCATGGCATACAAAGAACCAAGAGTGTCCCATGTCTGTCTTGATGTAGAACATGACCGAATGTGCAGAACTATATGATGCTTCATAGAAATCACAATCAATGCACGAGCTTGAGCATCTTTTCCATCCCATCTAAGTTTCTCTTGTGTAGGGGGAGAAGAACTAACCACTATACTTGAAGAAGAGTCTCTATTTGTGATGGTAGACTATGAAGCAGAAGAACTTGAAGGTCTTCGATCTCCATATGCCACTATGTTCCAAAGTTGATTCGCAACAAAAAAAATGTTTCATCATGTAAGAACACATTGGATAGTTGGTCCCATAAAGCTTATCTTTAGCTTGAAGCATGCCAAACAAGTCATTTTTGCCCGCCATTTCACTAAAGAACAAAGATGCGACAAGATCTTTACTTCAAAGAAAGTTGAAATGAATGCTAAAATTTTAGTTCCTAATCTATCACTCTAATGGTTCTAATTGCACAAATGGCTTTGAAATGGGGGTAAAACTCTAATGCAACTGCTAGAAATGTTTCTTGGCTACTAAAAGTCACAATTCTATGCTTCAAATTCAATTTGCACTGTTAAAAGTGTGCACATGCCACGATGCAAAAAAAAAAACTTGAGAAGGAGATGAACCTGCTTTGATACCACTATTGGGTGTGCATAGAAGTGTGAGAGACACACGAGAAGCACACATAGGGACCAAAAATGGAGCAAGACACATGGAGAAGACAAATGGCTTGAATAGCTCACTCTATTGATGATTATCATATTTGAAATAAGAGCTCAATAATACCCCTAAGTACAAAGTACCACCACATATGAGTAAATCATGTATGTGGTAACATGGGGAAAAAAATCTAGCCAACACTAGAGTAAAAAGTTTCCATGTATAGGGAAAAGGTTCACATCAAAGCTACTCAAGGAACACATAAGTGTAAAAAAGTTGTGTGCAAAGAACAAGCCAGTATGCTCCTCCAAATGAATTATGTCCTAGACCTACTTGAGAGGCTTCTAATGCTTCATTGTAATCCCATTTCAATCCCCATGTAATTCAATGTAAAGATAAGCTCTACTCATGCAGAACCATTGGAGGATGTAACTCTATATAATTCTATCATAGGTTATGTCAATTATTCTTCAATAACTAGGCCTAATGTAGCTTATGGAGTTGGGGTTCTATCATGATTCATGCATAATAGAAAAATAACACACTTTCATAGTCCTAACTTGCTAATATCCAAACCTAAGGTCCGATTTGCCATGTAACTAATCAAACAAATCATCAATCTTATGCATTGGAAAGTTGCAAGAAGAATATTTAGGTATCTCAAAGTGACTATGGATGGTGGATTATTTTTACTCATTTTTATAATGATATCTGGCTCAAAGCTTGCTCTAATACAAATTGTGGATGTTAGTATCATTAGAAGTATGGAACTTTAGATCTTATTTAAGATGGGCTTGAATCATATCCCTGGCAAGTCGGGATAACTTAAGAAAGTGGATGAAAATTTCTCTAGGGTTTGGAATCTTACAAGATAGTGAATATTGGCTCCTATGTATCAATTTTTTTCAAAAAATGCTTCTATAAAGTTTATTCTAATCATATATATAACAACAAACCATGGTTTTTGAAAGATAGTAACATAGGTGAAATAAATTTTCTTAAATATCATTTATTCATTAATGGTGATGATATGATTGCACATTCTCCTATCTTTATATCTAGAAGAAATATCCATCTCCACTTCTTAGATAAATTGAATTTAGGTGAATTCTTTAGATTCCATTTTCTAGTTGATATGATTATTGACACCACTCCACAAAAACTCAAAAAAAATGGTCTCAACCTGTTATATGTAAATTGGAAGGAAGGTCTCTTGATTTGTCTACTCTTCATGTTCCTCCAAGGGATCTCTTAATTCATTCGAAAGTTGACTAAAAGCAATGTATAGGGCATAGCCATAGTTAATCCCTTTAGGGAAATCACACAAGGAAGAAATCGGGTCTATTACTAATGCCTTAATTGCATTCTGTCAAAAATTACAAGCATAATTTTTTTATTCTTAAAACAAATTCAAAATATTTTTAAACTTGCCACCTTAAAACTAGAAAAAAAAGTTCAATTTTTTTATTAAAAAATTATACATTCATTTGGTTCATTGAGAGTATCTATGAAGTTTTTATTACTTTACTAGATAGAATCTTTAAGATTGAAACCTATATATAAAAAAATATTATGAAGCCATTCCTCATCTAGGTCACAATAGTCTTCTTTGGGCACTAGAAAATATTGCAAGTCAAGTTACCAAACTTAAAATTTATTGGATTCAAGAAGTGTAGGAACAAACGAAAACTTAACTCTTAAAAAAGACAAAAGGATGATAATATATTTTTCTAATTATTTTTTTAATTATCTTGATCTGAATTTTGTTAATTATCTTGACCTGAATTTTTAGGTTTTTGAGAATTGTGATATTTCCTATTGTGGTAACACTTTCATTCAAAGAGCAAGCATATCTCCACTATTGTGCACTTTATGGTTATCATAGTTTGAATTTCCTTTCATGAGAAAACATATTAATGAAAGTAAAATTCACTTAAATTTATTGATGATCTTTGTTTTATTAAAAATCCCTTTTCTAATCCTTATCATAGAAAATTGAATGATGTTGATCCAATTATATGTTACAGATTTTTTTTCTTGAAAAGGACTTACATATCTCTATTTATCACATATCTAAACACATATTTTAACATTTATAGACCCTTTTTGGGTGACTAGTCTTCCTCAACAACTTGGAAAAAGGAATCACTAAAAAATGATTCATCACATTTCATTCATTTGAAGTACTTTTGACCAAGAATATTTTCATATAACATTATCTTGTCTCAAGGCCAACTAATTGTTTACAATGCATTTGATATTGTAATTACTATGACAATCTTCAAAACTTTAATCTATTAATTTTAAGAAATTGTTTTCATGATAAGCTATTAAAGAAAAAATCACAAACTTTATTAAAATTACAAAAATTCCCTCTTTCCATAATCAATGCTAATATTTTAATTGAAATAGTAAGTAAAGAATTTCTAGTGGGAGCCACATGATGGTTACTCCTCCACCATGTGAATCATCCCCATGTAGTTGACTTCATTACTTACTTGCAAACATACATACAAACATGCATTCATGCATACGTATATATGTACGTACATACATACATAAAGTTTCACAAAGGGTTTGTCGAGGGAGGAGTTGAAAACTTTTTTCAAAGCTTTGGGCTTACTTCCTTTTGTGGATTTAATTTCATTCCATACAGCTTGGCACTTCCTTATACATGATTTCTAGCTACTTTTTCACTACATCACTCCCAAGGGGGATTTGTTGATATAGATTGATAATGAAGTGTGTAAAAATCATTATGACCATTGGGACACTTTCTTCCCTCTTTAGGAGTTTTGTTCTGTTGGCTTTTATATTTGTCTATAACCCTAGTGTTGCGCTCCAAGTTTCTTCTTCTTCTTCATGTTGTTTGCATGCTTTCATAGTCCTCAACTCCAATAATTTTTATTGATCTATCATTTTTATCATCTCGTTGACTAGTAGTTTCCACATTTAAATCCATATATATTTTTTATGATATTTTTCTTCCACCAAAAATTTGAGAATCCAGAGTTGTTTTGTGATGATACCTACTAATCATTAACTATGTTATTTGCTCTTGATCTTTGGTTCTTTCAACATCCTTTGGTTTCTTTGTGGGTGTTGTAGCTTAGGGATCCTTCATCTGAATACTTAGTCTTCAAGTAACTTTGTGAATATGATCCTTGATTATGTCCATCATACATGCAAGGATTGATCTTGTATGTTCTATCCTTGCATTAATATCTCTGATTTTCCTTATATTGTTTTCCTTATTTCTCCTTATTTTCTGTCTAACTTGTTCTTGAGCATATTCCTTGATCCATTAAGTTTCATATTCTCGTTGTTTTGTTGTATGAAGATCCTTAAACATTCCATTAGTTAGTGGATCAAGGTATCTATTTACTGTACATCCACTTATATAATTTGGTAGTTGACCACCTTCAAATGTTGCTGATTTTATGGCTCCATTTGTAGATATGTTTCTAATTATGAAAAACTAGTATCATCTCTTCTACAAACTTTTTTTCATGTTGCATTCATGTCTATACTAGTAGTAAGTCTCCTTTGTTCATATCCTTCTCTTTGATGTCTGCATCATTATAGGCATTTTATCATTCTTGGTTGTGTATATCCCAATTATTGTTCTAAAACTTGTCTTTTTCAACCATTCTAAAGAATGTAGTTGGTTTCACATCTCATGCTCACTCCATTCAGATCCTTTGACTACTTTAAGATTGGATATTATGAAATCAATGTGCAAGATTGCATTTTGTCCATATACTATATTGAAAGGTGTGGTTCCTAATGTAGTTTTGTAAGGAACTTGATATGCACATAATACATGATGCAATTGTTTATCCCAATCCAATCTATGATCGTTTACAAAACTGGTCAATTGTATGAATCACTTTGTTAGTGCTTTCTACTTCATTGTTAGCTTGAGAGTGATAAGGGGAAATTTTCTTATGCATTACTAAGAATTCCTTAAGTAACTTTTGTATGATTGTTTATGAAGTGTGTACTACAATTTCAATAGCAAGACCAATGAACATGAAAATATTTTCAAAATAGGGACTTTGAAGTGGTTTGAGCATCACATTTTGTAGTGGATTTGGCTTTTACCCAGTTCACTATATAATATGTTTCCACAAGAATATATTGTGCATGGAATTCTTTGCTTGGGGCACTAATTGGACCTATAAACTCTATTCCCCATTTTTCAAAAATTCTAGTCCCAATCATGGATAGTAGTGCAATTCGATCTTTTCTTGGTGAATATTTCATACATTGATAGACCACATCTATTTTACATACGCTTCAATATCTGTGTGAAGTGTCGGCCACCATAGACCTACAAAAAGGATCATCTTAGTATTCTTATCCACTAAAAAATGACCTCCTTCCTCGTTTAAATGCTTATCTTATAGAATTGCAAGGTACTCACTTTCATGAATGGAAAAATATTAGAAATTTGTCTAATTCTCTCTTATATAATTGATATCCAATGATAGATTAGTCTTGAATTTCCTCTTCTAAAGCCCTTCCATAGAGTACACATGCATAAGTAAAGTCACAAATGAAAAGATTATGAGACTCAAAGAGTAAGTAGACCATAAAATGGGAAAAGTCACATATGGACTAGGTTGAGATTTCCAAGAGCATAGAGTGAGCTCTCAAGCATCTACCCAAATACAAAGTGGAAGACCCCCTTACATATGTTTGAAGAGAAACTTCTCAAAGTAATTCCAATGTGAGATAAATATTTATAGGAGAATAAATAAGAGAGAGAGAGAGAGAGAAGCTAAATTGAAAGGCATAATGCCTTTGTGAACATGTCTATCAGGTTCTCTTCAAAGGTAAACTACTCCAAAGTAATCTACTAGGATGAAATATTCTCATAGATGAATTGTGTTGTTTCTCAAAGTGATTCCTTTAAGCATGGAAGATTGGATTCTTGGTGAGGCCAAGGCAAGCCGATTATTAGTGCACATGCATGTAGGAATATCTTGCAAAATACAAATGGCAAATTATGAAAGGGAAAGCTAGATGGGCTCACATGCTACAAAACATGATGCCTAGTACTTGACCTCCATGAATGAAAGAGAAATTATAGGCTACTTGCCCAAGAAATGGGTCCTAAGACAAGCAAGAATATATTTTGGAAACTGGAACAATCAATGATCCAAAATTAATTAGGTATGTATGTTTTCATTCAACACATAGGATCAAGGGTCTCATTAAAATCAATACCCTTCTCTTCATCATAACCTTTGGCAACAAGACTAGCCTTATACCTATCAAAAGTTCCATCATGCTTATGTTTTATCTTGTATACCCATTTAGTGCCAATGATCTTTTTGAAAAGAGGAAATTCACATAAACACCAAGTATCATTCTTCATAATGGCATTGAAACACCAAGTATCAAAACTTCATAATGGAACTTCATCAAAAGAAATAGGATCAATCTCATGAAGAAGACTAGAGACAGACATTGCAATAATCTGATGCAAAAGAGGAATCATTTGAGCTTGAACAAGTATAATAATATTGCATAGATGCATCTAACTTACTATCTCTCAAAGTTTGCAACGACAATGTAGGCATATTTTTTTCCTTTTCAATGCCAACCCTCTCATCAACAAGTGCATCATGTGAATCTACATTAGAGAATTATCTACATCATCATTTGAAACCTGTGACGGATGAGAAATTACCTCACTCAGAGCATCATTTGAATATCCACCCATAAAAAGAGGTATCAAAATGTTATGCACGTCCTTTGAGCTGATTGATGTCGCTTAGGTATATTAAACTAAGGCTTGAATTTCATCTTCCATGAAAAGAACATCATGACTAACCAGCATGTGTTTAGTATCTGGATGATATAGACAATGGGTTTTGCGTTTAGAATTGTACCAACTAAACTATGGCAGTCTTATCATCCAATTTCATGAGTTGTTGTTCAAGCACTAATGTGTCAAGGAAAAGGATATAAGAAAGAGAGATATCATATACTCTCACACACAAGGAGAGGAGCACACATAGTTTGAGGCAAGGACGAATTAACTTTTTTTGTTCTTCTATTGCATATAGAGAATGTAAAAGAACGACCTACACAAAGAAAACCTAAATTTCCAAAAACCAATGAGATGGAAAGAAAAATATGTACCATCACCCTTGGTAGGTAAATTTAGTGAAGCTCACTAAAAATATCCCTAACATATATCATTATAACCATTATGCCAGAGAAAAGAAAATTTCATATGTGTCAATCTAGCAAAATGATAGTACCACTATGGTGAAGATCCACCTCATAAATGTCAATCCATGGAGACATGAGGATGATATGATGATCATGAGCAATAGGAGTGCACAAGTGAGTGAGTGAGAAGCACTAGGAAATGCACACACATATACACATGTGCATGCATGGCAAGAGAAAGAGGGGAAGAACAGAATCTTTTGTTTATCAACTCAAGTTACAAAGAAGCTCTTACAATGCTCAAATATCTTATGAGATAACCCCCAAAATGAGCTCTCTATCCCTTTTTATGGTTTTTAACTAGTTTTTGGCCATTTTCAAACCTAATCTCTAGCCTAGTTAAAAAATAGGTATTTATGCTAATTTGATGGCTCGAACAAGCTCCAAAAACTATGAAAATTGAAACATAGGCTCCATTAGTACTCCTCAAGCTTGAGGACTCCTTGGTTTGCACAAAATGGATTTGGAATTGTCAAAAACGATCATATACAATGAGTGTAGTGATGAAGAACACTTTACATAAAAATAAAGTTTTTAAATTTTGTTGAGGCCTTATTCTTCTGCCTAATCTCCTCTGAGTTCCTTATCTACTAAAGCCCATATATGAGCCTTGACCTTTTTGTTAGTGCTCTTTCCTCAAGCTTCCCTGCTTGCTCAATTTGTGAGCCTACTTTGCTATTAACACTCCCCCTTTTAATTATGTTGTCCTTGATAGACCTTTGTGGTGTGGGGTGATAAATGTAATATTGGATGATATCTATAGCTAGTTCTTGCTCTTTGAGATGGAGTCCCTTTGCAAGATCTAATTCAAGACGTTTGCAATCAACTACACCTGGGACTTCTAGATGTAGCAGCCTATAGTGACTACCTGCTCACATGCAAAGAGTTGTAAAAGATAAGTGGGTTTTGAAATAAATACCTCAAAGTGGTACTCCAAAGAACCTGTTGTGAACATATCTTTGAATGTTTGTTTGGGAAAAGCAGGGAGGTACTTCACCTTGCACTGCCATGTGTAAACTATCTTGAGGGAAGGCATGGTGTTCATGTCGTAAACCATATCCAAACTGCCATTTTCAAAGCTTGGCATGGACACATGAGGTGCATGGACATTCCAAAGGGCCTTGAACACCACATGCATGATGTTGAATATCTTGATAAGCATTTGTGCAGTGACATCAAGCATGGGTTTCAAGTGAGGCATCTAGTGGTGTCTTGTCACAACCACATATGCTATTGTTGGAGGTCCCTATGAAGATGCAAGATATGGGTAGTTAACCCAATCTATGCAACGTGCATTATTTTTTACCTTGATAGCAAATGCCTTCCATGAACCATGCCTTGGAACCAATCCATAGCACGAGTTGTATAGAATGTGTAGCAAAATGTTTGACCATGTGCATAGCATATTTGGGTACTCTTGTAATAGCTTTTCCCTCTAGTTAGGCTAAAAAATAGTTCCTTTTCATGTTGCATGTGGGAGGTCCTTGCATTCAAAGTGCATGGAAAATGTTGGTGCTTTGCATGTAATCCTTTTTACTTCCACATTATAATATGCAGGGATGAAAAAATATGGTTGGTACTAATACTCTAAACTTGTTATAAGTCAATATTGGGCTAGGTTCTGAAAGTACTCAGAGTGCAATACGTCTTCTTCAATAGCTTCCCTTGTTGGAACCTAAAACTCCACATGTTCCCCGTGAGTCCTTTTGATCTCTTCCACTTGCTTCATCCATCTAGCCTGGGTAGCTCAAAGGTATCTTGTTCTTCCTCAATGACCCTTCCTCCTAGTGATGGTTGAGGTTCATATTCCTCTTCAAATGTTTGGTCGACTAGGATCTGAACTATCTCATCTGCCTCCAAGGCCTCAGGTGGTGATGGGGGCCTCTCATATTGTTGAATTATGGCTTGTATTTCAATGATTTGGTGTTTTTGACAAGGTCAGATGATGTTGAAGTAGATGTAGGAGGATTGGGACTATAGTGGGTGGTGCGATCAGTCCTACTAGTGGTTGCTTTTGTAGTTGGTTGACCTCTTTAGTTAACTTGTCATGTGCTTGAAGGACATTCGAATAATCCTCCAAAATAATTCTAATGATCTCAAGAGGAGCCGCTTGGAACTTAGAGGGTCTAATGGGAGCATCAAGCATGTTTTTCATGGCCATCTCCAGATTCTCCATATTCTATTGCTGAAGTCTTTGATTCTCCTCCTTCATTGTTGCCAAATGCCTCCTCAATAATGCCATATTGCGGTTGAGCTTGGCATTTCACCCCATTTGCATACATAAATGGTGTTTCATGTCCTTGATTGCTTTTTTATCGGGTTTCTAAACATGTGCCTCTAGTTGTATGTGTGAGTATTATAGGGTGGCATATCGATCTTATATCATAGCATTGGCATCAACTAGATCTAAAATTATTTCATGGGCCGATTGGTCATGTAGCATGATGTTCCTCTACTCCAACAAATTTCATTCTTATTGTAGTTGGTTCGCACAACTTATCATTATTGAGATAGCAAAGTTGATGTTCAATGCAGACATGATGGATGCAGTTTGGAAAGTGTTGTATGCAGGGGGGATGGGAATGGGGATGGGGAGAGTGGATGCATCAAAAAATTTAACAGTGGGTACCGGTGACGTTGGTGGAGGGGGGATTTAGGATTGTGGACTGTGGGGGGTGGGGGTGGTACAATGAATGGAGATGAGATTTCCATAGAGTCAGATGTGCTAGTGTGTGTGGCATCAATAGTGAATAGTGAAATGTGGTGGCTGTTGTAGTGGCATGCTTATGGTACTAGCCAAAAATTGTGGACCAATAGATTATCACCAAGGAGTGTATAGTCTTGAGCTTCCTGATCTAGACTCTTTCTTCATGCTAAAGTCATCTCCAAGGAATGGTCTCATCCTTAGAAATTCAACTAAAGGATTGCTTCAATCAATTATTAGCAACACTAGATCTAGAGTTGCATGTTCAATCGGGGTTTCGCTAATACAAGTTAGACAATCCTTGATCAACCTATAGACATATACTTCTATTGTTTTCTAACATACATCTAATCACTTCAATGCCTATGGGGCTTTTTGTCTTGAATGGTGTTGCCCTAGTGCACTTACATGTGCTAATTGCAACCATTTATCATGCCTTTCCTTGTCCATGCAAAAAACTAAGATTCCTTGTTCACTTGTTTGTAAATACTTACTACAAGTACATGATACATCTAGGATGATTATTTCTTCATCTTTCATTCTTATCACTAGGTTCTTAAGTCCAAATTTGAGAATAGACACTAATTGGAGATTGGAAACTCCTTATCGATTAAACAAATATGCATTAAGAAGTTTGCCCTAGCATACCTTGCAGGGATTAAGCTAAAGTGATTTATGCCCTAAGCTGGGTCTTACCTTTCCTTACAGCTACTTTGAAATCATATTCCATTAGTAAGAGGAACCATCCTACTAATCTATCTATATTGCAAGGCTTGTTCATCATGTATAATAAAGCTTGATGGTCTATAAAAAATTGAATTTATTCGCAGGCAAATAGTGTCTAAATTTCTTGACCACATAGATCATGCCTAATCCTTCTCTCTGAGTGGTTGTGTAATTATGTTCTATTACATTTTGTTGTCTAATTGCATAAGCTATGGGAAGGTAGATGTTTCATTCACCTATTTGTTGTGCTAGCATGCATCCAATGGAAAAGTTAGTCAAAAGATTGTACAAAGTCTTATCAATGATAGTGCACATGTGGATAAAAGGTTGGTAGTATGCACAATGGCCCATAAAAGCTTGTACTTCCTTGACACAATGACACATTGTGCCACATTGTGTCAAATAATGGAATATAGAAGGTTGAAGATAAGGTAACTCTGTTATAGATCTCACCTTATATTCTGTTCTTTGACACAATGTGGCCTAAGATTTTGCCTTGCCTGACCATGAAAACACATTTCTCTGTGTTCAAGCACACATGGTATTCCCTACATTTGTCAAAGATCTGTCTGAGCTCTAGGATGTGAGTTTTTCTTAAGTGGGAATGAGTGCACAATTCATCCACATAAACTTCCAAGTTCTTTCTTAAGAAGTCCTTGACAACATGACACATGAACCTTTGAAATGTAGCAGGTACATTTGTGAGACAAAATGGCATCACACAAAATGCAAAGATTCCCCATTTTGTGGAAAAAGTTGTCTTGTATTGATCCTTTGGGGCAATGGATACTTGATTGTTACCTGTAAATCTATCAAGGAAGCTATAAGCTTCCTTCCCACTACACATTTTAGCAGATGATCAATGATAGGAAGTAGATAACTATCTCTTATAGTGGTGGCATTAACTTTCTTCAAGTTAATATGCACATGCAACTTTCCATTCTTCTTGGACACAAAAACCATAGGGGATACCCATTCTATGTGTTCAATCTCATAGATGAGTCTAGCTTCTATCAACCTATTGATTTCTTCCTTTATCTTTGTTGCATAGGTATCATTGTACATGTAAGGCTTCTACTTTGTTGGCTTGGCCTCTAAAGTCATGGGGATCCTATGGGAACATATTTCTAGATCCACTCCTTTCAAATCTTTGTAGTTCCACGTGAACACATTTCTACACTCTCTTAGTAAATTTACTCTCATTCCTCTTCCTGACTCAGATCATGTCCTATGTATGTGCACCTTTCTTCTCCATCTTCAATTGTCACAATAATTTTCTTGGTTTGTTCTTTACTATCATATATCTTTCCCATGAGAGCTTCTCTATTTGGCATTCTCACCATGATTTTCCTATCCTCTTTTTTATATTTCTTGAAATTATTAGGTACTTCAAACAAAGATTATTCCTCTTCTTGTGTGGGGGAATTCTTTTTATGTTTCTTCTCCTTACTCTTTGTGTCCACCTGTGTGGCTAGCATTATGTCATTTTTACACTCCACTTGTTCTTGAGTATTAGTTTGTACCAAGTATAGGTACTCATCTTTTGAGGCACAAAAGGGATCCATAATGATGGATTCTAAGTCCTCATCGCTTGCTTCTTCTGGTGATTCTACACTAGTTTCACATTCCTCAATTAGAGGTTTAGACTCAATACTGAAATATCATAGCCGTCTTCATCACAATGGAGGGTCCATTGTTCTTTATCATTGCTATGTCCATCATTGTTAACATTTTTTCCCAAACATGGGGTTCAAATTCTTCTTCTGGAAAGATCATAGGCATGTAGGCTAGGTCTTGAAGTGATCTTTAGTTTCCCTTGGCACCTATGTTTCTAACTCCTTGTCTCTTTTCCTCTTATGTTGCAACTTTAAACATCCATATATGTGAATCCTTGTGCATCTAAAGAATCTCATTTCTATGGAGTGCACTGATTGAGTATCCTCTTTCATTTTATGGATATTGTTCCATTACAGGGATGGTACATCTCTATGTGAATAATCTTTGAGGTTGACCTTGGTATTTACCCCTAAATGTTGTATGCAAAGGAATTGGTTCCCCAATCCTCTAGTATTTGCAATTGTCTCATGAAAGGTCTACCCAAGGTCATCTCATAGATGTGATTCTTCCCAAATTTGGATATAGCAAAAGTGTGCTAAAATTCTACACCACAAGTGGTGAGTGTGATTCCTTCTAACAATCCTACAGACTTCTTGATATGTCTGTCTACCATCTGCAGTTTCATTCTTGTAGGTCGTAAGGCTAGTTTTCCCCATCATTTCCATAAGGAAGTGGTGGCAATGGAAATGATTACTCTTGAGTCCAAGATGGCCTCCATTGTGTATCCTTGATAGGTGATATGGAGATAGCTATTTCGTTGTTCTCCTTCACTCATATCACCTATCTTGTCTATGGGTATCTCTAGCACTTTTCTTTGCAATCCCACTTGAGAGTGGGAATTATCAACTTCTGGGAATTGGTTTGCTACATGTTGCCACAACTCTAATTTGATCTTTAATAGTTCTTCTAAAGTGAGGTGGCACTATATATTAGTGTTCTTAACTACTTTTTTGTTCCTAGGTAGGAAAAATTCTTCATTTCTAATCATCACAATGGGATCTCTCATTTGAATAGACTTTGATTCCCAAGGGTCTCTAAAAGGAGGCAATTCCTATAAGGAATTAGATTCAAAGTCTAACGATTTGGTTGATTGCATCTCTTCTTGCTCTCCTTAGATAGAGGGAATGTCCTAAGGAAATTTACCTTCAAGATCATCTATTTCTTGAATGGGATTGGGGATCCTCTCTCTCTCCTTGGCCCATTTCTCCTCTTTATTTCTCTTAATAACTCTTGGGAGTAACTATTTATCAAGGAAGGAATTCCATCATTCGTAGAGTTAGGAACAAAAGATTCTAGTGGAGGTAAGATTTTTCTTTCCCTCCCACTACCTTGAGCCTCTAGAGTTGCTAAAGTCTTGGGTTTAGCCACCAATTTCTCTAATTCACTAAGTTTGTTTGGTTGAAAAGATGGCTTGTGTCAAACATATCTAGAGCTTGTTCTACCATTTTTGGACATAGCTTTGTCCTTTCAATCTCTAATTCCACTCTAGGATAACATTTATCCAACTCATGTACATTTTTCCCTTCTTGAAGTCAAGCTTGGTAGGCCTTGAACATCATGTCCAAATCTTGTGGAGTAGGATCTACTAAGACTGATCCTAGGGTTTTGAGACAAGAGTTCTAGAATTTTTGTTTTGGTTTCTTTAATTATTTCATCTAGCTCACCCAATTTTCTAGACCACTCTCTTTTCATCCTTTCTCTTCTATCTTTCCAAGTCTTTGTTCTCTTTTTACTAGTGCCTTCTAATTCACTAACCTCGGACTTCTTTTCCTATTCCATATCAAGATTCTTATGTAGATATTGTGCTCTAGTGACTACCTTTATAGGGGCAACATTAGTCACCCTTCCATTGGTTTCTACTACCATGCCAGTCACATTGATTGGAGTAAATATTTGAGCATTGGTTGGGTTTTTAGGATAGTCTCTAAGGAGATGTTCTTTTCCACAATCAGAACAAAAACCTTGAATCGCTATAGATTGAGGTTTCCTTGGTGGAGGAAGGTGGACATTCACAAATAAAGTGATCTCCTTGGCATCTATATCATCACCCTCTAAGTCCTTGAGGCATGTATTGTCCCGATTAAGGTCTAGGTTAGGGGTTT
Source organism: Ceratopteris richardii (assembly GCA_020310875.1). Lineage (NCBI taxonomy): Eukaryota > Viridiplantae > Streptophyta > Polypodiopsida > Polypodiales > Pteridaceae > Ceratopteris > Ceratopteris richardii. Next base: position 98,322,763 of record CM035443.1, on the reverse strand, counting down.
ATGTACATTACCTATGTGTAGTTTGACTCCCAACTAGGTTCCATCAAAGGCACATTGTCTTGATAAGCCTCATTGTGCTCTAGTGATTTAGTGTAATAGGTTGGTGAACTATCTCCGTGTGTTGAATCAAAACTTTGAGCATTAGGATTTCCTACAATCAATGGAGATGTTGGCACTAATGCAATGTTTAGTTTATCTTCCACTACTGCATACTTGACAGATATCACATTGGCAGGTGGTGGTGGTTATTTTCCTAGCACTGGTTGTGGTTTAGGTAATGTTTGATAATGTGGTTGGTACTAGTGTTGTGGTCTATTGTATGGCTTCTACTAATACTGGTTGTGGTACCTACCTGTCTTCTGGTAAGGCTACTAGTAGTTTAGCCTAACTGTCTACTTATTGTAAGGGAAATCCTGAACCACATGGTTCATGAATTTTCTTTCTATTGTGCAATACTCGACATTCAACTTTTTTAAGTTTTGCACATGCATGAAACACACATTCTCCATGTGATCACCTCCACAAGTGTAGCAATGCTTCATTGTGAACACTCCATGAGCTTGTCTATTTTGGATTCCTAACTTTTGAGCTTCTTGTTCAACTAGTTCATCTATTGATGTATTAATAAAGATTTCAATGCTTATGTTATCTTGGGGGATCCATTCAGGTGTTATAATCCTTGTCACAATGGATTTACCTCTAGGAGTTCTAGGTTCTTTCCCTTTGTTCTCATGTTCAAGATCTATTATTTTAGACTTAGGTATGATCATTCCAAACTCATCCATTCTATCAGATAAGTTGGTTACCACATACATAGTTCCTTGTTTATCTATGTAGGACCCTTCCTCAAATTTGACCACAAAGTGATAAATTTCAAAGGGGTACTCTGGATTTCTTAGTTGGATCACTAATCTCCTCATACCATCCTCATAGATGTTAGCACCTAAGTAGTTGGTTTGAATGTATGTAGTCGAGTCCTGTAGGTCCTTTTGGCATCTCTAGGTACAAAATCTAGAACTACCTACATGTCTTTCCATGCTGAAAGACATCTCTTAGTCACTAGTTTCTGAACTCACGTACAGATAGTCACTCAACTATTGAGACCAAGATCCAGTAGTTATGTTGACACTCAGATGATTTGAGGATTTGTCAATCAATCTTTCCTATGTGTCTACCTCATCTAAGGTTTATTAATTTGATTCCCTTGCTTTCCCAAAATTAGAGTACAACCATGTTGTAGGGTTCTTTTGTGTATCAATTACTTGTTGTTTTTAAGTTTCCTTTAGTGTGAGATCTTGTTTTTATTATCACATTGTCGGGGGTTACTTTCGTTGGTCATCTATTTCCCGTTTGTTCATTGTTTATGTTCATTTCTTTAGGTTTATCACACTTTACTCTATTTATCTCTTTGACTTCAGTTAATTAGATTTGTTTGGACTTGATCCATTCCTAAAGTTACCCTAATTAATCAATATCACCTATGTGCACTTATCTTAAGCTAAAATTGACTAAGGGGGTTGAGTAATCCTCCAATCTTAAGTCTGGTGCTTTGAAATTGCTCCGATGCTTAGGACAGTCACACAAGCCTCGCTCTTCAATCACACCTTGCCTTACCTTGGATGCACTTAGTTGGCTCCAATAGCCTTGAAAAAATCCCAAAATTAGGCTCAAAATAGACCAAGAATTAACTTGCAAATAAAAAAATCTAAATTTCCTATCCATTGTGACAGATGGTGTTTGTCGTGATTTATGTCTATTGTGATAGACGATGTCTATCACCATAGAAGAGTCTACTGTCTATCACGGAATTAGTCTATCATGATAGATGGGCATTTGTCGTCTATCATAAAAGGCATCTATTGTGATAGATTGGTGTTTGTCGCAATGGATGGGGTGTCCATCACAATAGACGATCTATGTGTTACAATAGATGGGTTTGTCATCTATCGTGGGCTCTATCTATCATGATAGACAACCTATCTATCATGATAGATGGGTGTTTATTGCGACAGACAATTTATCTCTCACAATAGGCAGTGGCCATCTTCTCTCATGAAATCTATCTAATGTGGTAGATGTGTCTATCACAATAGACAGTGTTTGTCATGGATTTAGTCTACTGTGATAGATGGTGTCATCATGATAGACCAAAAATATGAAAATTTTTCAACCGCATCTAGTGTTTTGGGATTGCACTAGGGTGTTGTCTATCATACCTCTCATACCTGATGACATTGTTGGAGCTTATGCTAAAGCCGTTTCTTGCATAAAGTGCTCACGAAGACTGAAAAATAGCAAGCAAGCAAACTCTCTCTCACTCTCTCTCTCTCTCTCACACACGCAAAAGTGAATGAGGGAATGAATGGGGAAGATGGGGATATGATTGAAAATTGAAAGTTTTGGTGATGATGGAGATGGAAGGAGGAGGAGATTGGAGATGGTGGAGATGATGATGATGATGTAAAATGTCAAGAAAATAACAAAAATACCTACTTACTAATGATTCCAACATCCATACTCTATATCTTATCATCACATGCTCATCCTCGAATTCCACTCCCTAGCAACAATGCCAAATTTGGTGTCACTCCAGCACAATGGAAGTACCACTATGGTGAAGATCAACCTCATAAATGTAAATCCACAGAGGTGTGATGGTGATATTATGATCATGAGCAATAGGATTGCACAAGTGAGTGAGTGAGAAGCACTAGGAAATGCACACACATACACATACACACGTGCATACATGGAAAGACAAAAAGGGGAACAATGGAATCTTCCATTTATCAAATGAACTTACAAGGAAGTTGTTACAATGCTCAAATCTCTTATTATCTAACCCTAAAAATGAGCTCTCTAGCCCCTTTTATAGTTTTTGACTAGTTTTTGGCCTATTTCAGACCTAGTGTCTAGTCTCCTTAAAGAATAGGTTCCTATGCTAATTTGATTGCTCAAACAAGCTCCACAAATTATGAAATCCAAAACATAGGCTCCACTAGTATTCCTCAAGCTCGAGGATGCCTCAGATTGCACAAAATGGATTTGGAATTGTAAAAAAGGATTGTATACAAGGTTTATAGTGATGAAAATCACTTTTCATAAAAATAAAGTTTTGAAATTTTGTTGAGGCCTTATTCTATGTCTAATCTCCTCTAGCTTCCTTGTCTACTCAAGCATGTATATGAGCCTTGTCCTTCTCTTTGGTGCTTTTCCCTCAAGCTTCCTTGTCTACTCAAGCCACCCTAGCCTCCTCTAACTTGCCAATACCTTCTTCTTGATGAAGTGATAATGTACTTCAATATGCTCTGTTCTAGCATGAGAAATATGATATTGTGCTCATTATATGCTGCTAATATTGTCATAATAAATGGTAGAGGTATATGTATTTCTACACCTAAATCTACAAGCATCTCTAGTCATGATGCCTCAAATACTTCCATTGTAGAACCTATATACTCATCCTTTGTACTTGAAAAAGAAATAGTGGGTTGCTTCTTAGTACTCCACATAACAACTACAATCCCAAGTGAAAATAGAAAATCACTAGTAGTTCCTCATCAAGACTCTTTTTTTAGCCTATCCATTCTCCATCAATATCTTCAAGTCTTGTAGATATTTTATTGATGAATTTTCTCAACTAAAAACTCCATGCAATCTAGTCCACTCAAAACTTGAGATTCTATACTTGATTTTCTATCATCAAACACCACATCTCTGCTTGCCTTCACCTAGTGTGTGATGGGGTTATACCTTTTTTATTTCTTTTTCTCAAGGGAATACCTAATAAGATTTTTTTTTTTTGTGCTTTTGGTTCAAGCTTCATCCTTAACTCATGTGGGACATGTACATATGCAATGCAACCAAATACTTTCGTGTCTGATAACTTTGGTTTTTAACTATAAATTTCTCTTTAGGTGTTTCGTATCTCAATATAAGCATATGATATACAACCAAAAACAAATAGATGATCAACAGATGGTATGTGACCATGTCAAGCCTCATAAGGAGTGATACAATACAATGCTTTAGTGCAGCACTTTTTAGTACATGTTGAACACATAATAAGCCAAAAGTTAAGTGGTAAGGCCTTACCTTTGACCATACATTGTACCGTTTCCATGAAAGACAGTATTTCCTTCTAGAAAATCCATTTTGTTGAGGCTTATATAGCATTGGTGTTTATCTATAACATTAAACTCAAAAGACACATACCCCCTCCTCCCTCATTATAACAAAGGGTGCCCATTTTACATGTTGACAAATTTTCAGTCATAGTGAAGAATTTTTTAAAGCACATAAACACTTCATAATTTTCTTTCAATGGATAGACCCATGCATGCCTAGACAATTCATCGATGAAAGTCACAAAATATAGATAATTCCCAAGTTAAGGTGTCTACATAGAACTACATACATCATTGTGAACAAGCTACAATTTATGTGCAATTGTAATTGAGCAATCTTTGGGGAAAGAAGGATGCTACATTTTACCCAAAATAAAACCTTCATAGACATGCTTAGAAGGTGAAATTTGGGTAAACAGGAAACCATTTCAAATTGTTTTATGCCAAGCAAACTAGAAAAGTTTAGATGATCAAAACATGTTTGCATTTATAATATCCTGAGAATATTCAACTACACTTGCAAAACTATCCTTATATTTTCCATGATATCTAAGCTTATATAGCCTAGAACATAGACTTCCAAATGCAATGATTTTTTCACCATCAGAAAGATCATGAATTGTACATCTATCATCAATAAATTTCACTAAAGCAAATTTTTCTAATGTTGATGCTAGAAATAGATTCTTTTTTATCCTTGTTACATACACATCATAAAATAAAGTGAATGTGTTTCCATTTGCAATAGTAAGAATAATCTTCCTTTATCTCATAAGAGGATAAGAGGATTTGTTAGCACATATGATAGTATTTCATGTAGGAGCAGGCTCAACTAAAGTGAAGAAACTCACTATGAGGTAATATGTTTGGTTGCATCATTGTCAAAGTACCAAACATCAGAGCCTACTGCAAACATACACTATTCATGAGAACATAGATCATAATTTCAATGCATGGTAAATGCCCATTCTTCATGCTAAACAAGATTAGAAAAACTAGTTTTAGGAGTATAGGCTTTTGCAACAATCATTCTAGCCTCTTTCTTCTTTGCCTCTTCTGTAGCAAGAACTCTTAATGACATGATCATTTGCCTTATAGTACTTGTAAAATTATTTTTTCTTTTCTCATTTCATGTCATCTTTATCTTCCCTTTTTTATTTTGTAGCATTAGGAGATTTTTACTAACCAATAGACAAGCTTGATTTACCCTTCCCTTCTGACTAGCTAAAAAAGCTTGGTCTATAACATGAATAATTGGCCTATTTTGTATACGTAAAAATTCCTAGAACAAAACATGGTAAATTCTAAAAATTTAAGCCATTTGGACTATCTTTCATCATCAAACAAAGAGTACAAGCAAAACTATAATAACAATCTAGAAGACCATTAATTATAGTCTTCATGAGTGAATTATTTGGCAAGACTTCACCTACAAAAATCAAGTGTTCATTCAAATCATTGATCTTTGTTAGAAAAGTGTCCATTGAATCTACTTCATATATATGCTCAGTATCCAACTACTTTCAAAGGTAAGCAACACAAGCCTCATTTATTACCAACATGAGTGAATGCGAGGGATACTAGCACCTTTGATAGGCAAAGCTATCAGTGCATGTGTTTGTGCATCTCTATCATCCCAACAAAGATTCTTTAGAGTAGGTGCATTAGGAACCATTTTAGGACTAGGAAAATGAAGATCATAATGAGCTCCACTAGACCTAGAGAAAATTTTGAGGTACTTGTATTGGCCAACTAAAAACTATAAATATGTTTTGCATAAAAGGATGAAATATCTTTTAGAGATATTGTGCTAGTGTGTTCAAAAGGCAAAATGAGCCCAAATAAACTTTTTGATGCCATAAACAAATTTGCTTTGAAAAAGTAATGAACCCAACTATGCTCACAAAATTTTGTGTGATTCTTATATTGTAATTGAAAGGGTGTCAGTGATACTTTGTAAGAAGCAACAACTTGCTCTGATATCAATTGTTGGAGTTTGAGGACTATGGAAACATGCAAGAAAACAAGGAAGAAGAAGAATATTAGATCATGACATTCATTATATTACCAAGTTAATGTACAATATGAAAAGCCCATTAGGGTTATAGGCATATATGTAAGAGCTGCGGGAAAAATCTTCTAAAGAGCAAAAAAGGTACATGATGGGTCCTAATTGTATATGAATCAATGGCTCCTAAGTGTGCTCATATGCATCATTACCAAAATACATCAACGAAAATCTCTTTTACATCCAAATAACAAGAAACAAAGTGTGAGGAAATTCTTAATAGATGCATCTTAGAAACCTCGACAACAAATCTTCATCAAGAACACCCATAGATGGATTCCTAGACATTTCATCAAAGCACAAAGAGGAAAATTACACATCTAGGTATCAAAGCAATGAAAAATTAAAAGAAAAATCCAAATTCAAATCCAATAAAGAACCAAAATCAAGAAGGATTTTCACGAGACCCAAAAAATAAAGAGAAAGAAATAATTCAAAGAGAGTATCATGGGCACAACAATGGATAGCATTCACTTTTGACATACCTCTCTTAGTTCAAGACTTCATCCATAATCTTCTAGAACCATCAACAATATAAGAAGCCTCAATGCATGATGACCTTTGTGCTCATCTCATAAAACCCATCGATGCACCATGTTTAGAGATTGCACTCCAAAGTATGAACTTTTAGTCCATGTACAAACACATATATTATATAGAATCACTCAATCCATTTTGCTAATTACTAACCATTTAAGTAAGTTTCTAACTTCTAATTAAATAGTGGGTCTTTTCCAAAGCCCTATGAACAAATTTCTCTAAGATTTTAGATGGCTTCCTCTTTCTAAAATCCATTGCAAATGGGGGAAATGGCTTCATCACAAGTAAAGTTACTAAAGATGTCAAGTCAGAGCATAACCTTATTGTATTTTTCAAAAGAATTTCATGAAGTGAACAAGGGTTGGAGTTTGAGGTCTGCGAAAGCACACAAACAGCACAAGGAAGAAGAAGAAGTTTGGAGCACAACACACAATACTGGATGTATTACCAAGTGAATGTACAAATATAAGTGATCCATTAGGGTTATAAGTGTATAGACAAGCCGGAGGGAAAAACTCCCGAAAGAGGGCAAAAAGTGCCCCGATGGTCCTAATGTGTTTATACACCTCACGACCAAAATATATCAACAAAGCCCCCTAGGAGTGATGTGGTGAACAAGTAGATGGCACTCATGTATAAGTGCCAAGCTATGTGAAATGAATCCACAAAAGGAAGTAATCCCAAAACTTTGGGAAAAGCTTCAAAATTTTCCCTAGGCAAAGCCTTTGTGAAAAGGTCTACAACATTCTCCTGTGTGGGCACATATGCCAAACTGATCTCTCCAGCAGAGAACCTATCCTTGACATAATGATAGTGCACCTTAATGTGCTTAGTGCGAGCATGGAACAATTCCTCACAACTGTCAATGCACTCTGGCTGCCACTGAAGATGGTGGTGACCAACACACAAATAAACCATAAGGCATCTGAGCCACACACACCCAATAGTCACTATGAAAGCTTCCCTAAACTCATCCTCACAACTAGAAGTGGCCACAATAGGTTGCATCTTGCTCAACCAAGATATGCATGAGCTACCAAGCATGAAGCAAAAACGACTCGTCGAGACATGAGTGTCATAGCAACCAAACCAGTCAAAGTCAAAAAAAGCAGTAAATCTAGCGGTAGTGATCCCCCCTTGGGATAAAACAATCCAAGTAATCGGGTACCACTCAAGTAGTGAAAGATGCGCTTAATCACCTACCAATGTTTGACACTTGGACAATGCATAAACCTACTCATATGTGAGATAGCAAACTTAATATCAGGTCAAGTTATGCATAAGTAAGTCAAGCATCCAACAACGTACTGATAGAGAACAACATCAAATGCATCTCCAGCATCATGAAGACTCAACCATAAACCTGTTTCCACAGAAGTGGCAATAGATTTGTAGCCTTCAAGGCCAAAATACTGCAATAATGTATCAATATATTTGGTTTGACAGAAAGCTATTCTCCAATCAACTTGCATAAATTGAATGCTCAAATAATGATGCAAATACCCCAAATCTAACATCTCAAATGAGGCATGCAAATCAGCCTTAAAACCAGCAATATGCTTCTTATTAGGACCAGTGAGGAACATGTCAACAACATAGACAACAATGATCAGAAGCACATCATTTGCACACTTAACATATAAGGTGCTCTCAGTTGGACTATTCTCAAAGCCATTTGCAATCAAGTAGGCATGAATCTTTTCATACCAAGCATGTGGTGCTTGATTCAAACCATATAATGCCTTTTTCAACCTGCACACTTTGTTTTCATGCCCTTTCTGGACAAAACCATGAGACTAAAAAACATACACTTCTTCATGTAAGTCACCATTTAGAAATGCAATTTTAATATCCAATTGATGTACATTCAAACCATGATGAGTTGCAAGTGCATAGATGCTACAAATGGTAGTACCAATAACTCTTTCTTGAGCATAACCTTTTGCAACAAGCCTACTCTTATACATGTCAACTGCTCCATCAAGTTTATGCTTTAGCTTGTATACCCACTTATTTCCAATGGCCTTCTTGCCAGGAGGAAAATCACATAAAGACTTGGTGCCATTCTTCATAATAAGATCATATTTTGATTGCATAGCAGTCATCCATTTTTTTGGATTTTGTGCTTCATCAAATGAAACAAGCTCATTCTCATCACAAAGACTAGAGGTAGCCATATCATAGCAAACTCTAATAATTGGTATCAGAGCAGGTCACCTCAAACTCCAATAGTTGGTATTAGAGAAAGTCACCACTTCATCTAGGGTGTTGTCGATACCTCTTTGGTCATAGTCTCAAAATCGCATGAAAATCAGTGGGCATACTCAAGGTGATTAGGAGTTCAAAACCGCTTTGCTTTATGGTGTCGAAATTGTGATCTGAACTCATTTTAGCCTCTGAATGCACTAGTCTAGTGCGTGTGAGGGAAATTTTATCTTTTTCTACCAAAGATATATACAAGTTTTGATTCATTAGTATAAGAAACTCAAAGCCTGTTATAGGTTTAGCATAACTCAATAGGGTAATTATGTTCAACTTTTTGATATACAATCATTTCTTTGCATCAGGGTATTTTAGTCAGTGGTCATGGCTGAAAGCAGTGATGTATTCAATACATTGGCTGTTGAGGATGACTTGGACAGTACCAATTACCCATTATGGGCTTATATGATGCTTCATGTATTGGTTGCAAAAGGACTGTGGAATATTGTGCAGGGTATTGAAAAACATCATATTACACCCGCAAACACAATTGTTGAAGGTGATGCACACAACATTGAAGATGGTGATATTCTTTAGGTTCCTATTCGTGTTGCGGTTCTTGTTGCACCTACTAGAGAGCAACTTTGTTGGGATGGCAAAGATGCTCATGCACATGCATTGGTAGCCTTGTCTATCAAATGTGTCATTATTCCTCACATTCGCTCTTGCAGAATAGCAAAGGATGCTTGGGATAAACTTATCACTTTATACCAAGCAAGGAATGAGGCTCGCGTTGCTTACCTCCGAAAACAGTTAGAGAGTGAGCACATGAATGAAGGAGATTCCATGGACAATTTTCTGACAAAGATCAAAGATTTGTAGGAGCAGTCTTCGATTGATGATGAAAGGCAATCCAAATGCCTTAACATTTGAGGAGTTAGTCTCTATTCTATTGCAGGAAGATTAGTGATCTTGGAGAGCTCAAATTTTTCCTAGGGATGCAAGTAATCTATACAAATCAAGGGGTGTACTTGACCCAAAGAAGGTATATTCAAGATCTACTCTTGAAGTTGAAGATGCAAAAGGCCAAACCTACAAGGACACCTATGAAGATGAATCATAAACTTAGTGTTTATGAAGATGAACATATTAAAGATATAAAGGAATATCAAGACCTTGTAGGTATTCTAATATATGCTATGAAAGAAGTTGGAGATGTTTGGAGAAGCCTGAAAATAGGGTTATTAGATGTTAAAGATGGTCCAGAAAACCAGCATATGACCTACCCTAGATCTTTGCATATGTAAAGTAGACCTTTTAGGCTTGTGGTTAGTGCAATAAAACCCAAGAGTACTTTGGAACATCAACAAGAACAAGTTGATGAAAAATAGATAACTTGTACCTTGACTAGCTCACAAAAACCTTTTAAATTTGGATTGAAGTTATGACTTCAAACACTCCGAGCAGCCAGCATAGTTACAATTGGGAAAAATCCTTTTAATGGAGTGTCATACATAGTGTTGTCTTGCTATAATGCATAAAATCCCTAATTTATACCACTAATGAAGGAGCAATAAGCTTAACACTGATTGGATATCATCCCGATTTTTCAAGGCTGTGCAAAAAATGACCTCGAGACCTTCAACTAGTGATTTCTCTGAATCTACAAAACAAAATTACTTGAAACTTATAAAAATAGACTATATAGTGATATCTTTCCAATTAATTCTTAATCACTTGCTTTCACACTCTTTATAGAGAATAGCAGCCCTTGCAAGATGACTGAGTCTAAGGAAGGAGTAGAGAATAGATATGACACCAAGGAATGATCAAAAGGGTATATGTATTGCATCAAATCAACACTCTCATAATGTAAAAATGTTTTAGAATCTTTATATAGAATTTCAAGGATCTATCCACGCCTTTTATTCATGAATTAAAATTTGAAATGAGCGGGTTTATTTGTTGTGATTGAATGGATCTACTTTCCTACAATCTAGAAAAAGAGAAAGTGATCTCATCTTGATCTACTTTTGGTGGTTGATTGATTGATTGATTGTTCAAGTTACAATCACCGCTAGCTTGTGATTTTTTAGCCTTTACTTTACCCTTTTACAAGTGTAAAGCTCTAAGATTTTACAAAAATAAATGTTCACAAAAGATCCTTATGAAAATACAATAGAAAATGAATACTGATGAAGAACCTCTTCAAGAGATGTCTTGGCCACATTCCAAATGATGAGTTGATGAAGTATGAAAAATCCAACTCAAGCATAATGCAAGTCTGATACTCCAACAACTCCCCCTCAAGCTAAAGTATGCTTGAGTCTTCATTCTTCGATAGGTTGAATGCTTGCCATAGATTTGAATCTGCATAGCTTTATCCCATCAAGTGCCTTTGTCATCATGTGTGCTATTTTCTTCTCAATAGAAACAAACAAACTGTCAATTTTCTTTGCCATAACCTTCTCTCTTACAAAGTGGTAATGAACCTCTATGTGCTTTGTCCTTGCACAAAAAATTGGATTTTTAGCTATTGCATAGAACTTACATTATCTCCAAGTATGTGAGGCTTGGAACTTACAAGTCCCAAATCTGAGTACAACTCCTTGAGCCATGTTGCATCTTGAGTTGCAATAGTTAGATCTCTATATTGTGCTTCAGTTGAAGATAAAGCAATTGTTGGTGTGTACCTACAAGCTTGATGTTCTCCATTGTGAGCTTGAGAAGTAAGTCTTGAATGTATCTTCTCTGAGTTAGATACATCCCTTCATCTGTATAAGTCACTTGCATACCTAGGAAATATGTGAGCTCACCTAAGTCACTAATTTTGAACTCCTTTTGAATGTTTCTTTTGATCCCATGAATGCCATTTAAATCATCACTTGTCACAATAATGTCATCTACATATACATATAGATAGATAACCTCATTGTGATCCCTTTTGATGAATAAACAAGGATCTGAGTTGCTAGGTTTGAACCCTTGATCTTGAAGGTATGTAACCAACTTGTGATTCCAAGCTCTAGGAGTTTGCTTCAATCCATACAATGCTTTCTTAAGTTTGCAAACATAATTAGGGTTTTCAAAACCTTAAGGTTGTGACATGTATTGCTCGTCACTTATCCAACCATTTAGAAATGCATTTTTTACATCAATTTGGAGGAGTCTTTAATTTCTTGCAGTAGCTACACTTATCAGTGCTCTAATTATGGTCATCTTTGTAACTTGTTAGAATGTTTTCTCATAATCTATACCATGAGTCTAGCAACTAATCTTGCCTTGTACCTGCAAATCAATCCATCTTCCCTTTTAGTGTATATGCCATCTGCAACCAGTTACCTTTTCATTAGATGAGATTGGAACCAAATCCCACGTGTCCATTTCCTTTAATGCATCTATTTCTTCTTTCATGGCCTTTTCCCAATGAGGCTTTCCCTTTGCCTCTTCATAGGTTGACGTTTCTTCTGAAATTGATTCCTTTTCCAAGTAGATTGAATGCTTTGTTACAAATGTGGAATCATATCCATATCTTTTTTGGTTGTTTTTTCTCCCTTGTTGACCTTCTAGGTGATTTCTTTGAGCATTCTCCACACTCTTGCATTTTTGCTTTCCCTATTGACTTACATAGCTTGTAATCATTTTCCCTCTCATCTTGGTCATCATATGTATCACTTTGTAGATCTTAGACCTGTGTATCATGCTTGCTTCCTAGTTGATGGAAATCAGGATCAGGATCATATGATAGAGTTACCTTTTGTTTGTCTTCATCATACCAAGACATATGTTCTTCAAATACGACATCCCTACTTTTAGTGAATTGCTTGTTTGAAGGTTGGACTCTATTTTTATTATTGAACTTGTGTCCACCTCTACCTCTGTTGCTTCCATATCCACCTCTTCCACTTCCTTTCCAGGTCTTCCCATTGAACTAGCAATTCTAAGTGGTGTGGTTCGTCATCACAGATAGCACAATCTTGAATATTATGGCCTTTGGTTTTTTCATCCTTTGGTCCTTTCTTTTTCCCTTTCCACTTGCTCTTGCTTGCAAAGTTGGCTTGAGAAGTCTCCTCTTCATTTTCTTCCTTCTTCTTGAATTTCAGCTTCTTCTTCTTTTTATCTGCATATAGATCACTAGTTGAATTTCCATGATAGGAGTTAGCTTCTTTTATGCTATTATTGGCCTCTTCATTAAAGAGTTGTCCAAGAAAGATGTTGAAGTCTGGAATTTGCACATCTATGATGAGGTCATTGACAGTGGTGAAAGATTGCGATTGCTTGTCGCATCTAATCCTATTTAGAATTTGCCTCATGATGGCCTCTTCTTCAATCAACTCTCCAATGGATGCCAATTGATCAGCAACCTCTTTGACATTTGTAAGTAACTCTGTGATGGTTTGTTTTGGAGTCTTCTTCATTTGGTTGAACTCATTACAAAGATGATTCTTCCTAGCTTTTGTACTAACAGAAAAGAAAGTCTCTAGGGCATCTCAAGTCTCTTGAGATGTCTTGCATCCTCTAATATGTGCAAATAGAAAATCAAACATAGATTGTATTATGTATGACCTTTCTTGAGTATCCCTTGCACACCAAAGTGTGATCTTATCTATTTCTTCTTGTGTAGGTCCTCCTTTGGATCTTGGAATAGGCATTGCTTCATCACCTCATACAATCCCATATAGATTTCTTCCTTGCAAATAACCCTCCATTCTACTTTTCCAAGCAGCATAATTGTTTCTATCAAGATTCTCAATCATTGATGGAAAGTCATCTCCCATCTTGAAGTTGGTTTGATACCACTGAAAGAAGTTGGAGATGTTTGGAGAAGCTTGGAAGTAGGGTTCTAAGATGATGAAGATGGTCTAGTAAACCAGAATAGGACCTACCCTAGCTCTTTGGATATCTAAACTAGACCTTGTAGGCTTGTGGATAGTGAAATAAAACCCAATAGGTACTTTGGAACATCAACAAGAACAATTTGATGCAAAACAGATAATTTGTACTTTGACTAGCTCACAAAAACCTTCTAAATTTGGATGGAAGTTATAACTTCAAACACTCAGAGTAGCCAGCAGAGTTACAATTGGAAAAAATCCTCTTAATGGAGCATCATACATATGGTTGGATTGCTATAATGCATAAAAACCCTAATTTATATTAACCAATAAAGGAGCAACCATCTTAACACTAATTAGAAGTCATCCTGATTTTTTAGGGATGTGTAGAAAATTACCCCTATACCAACTAGAATTTCTTCGAGTGTACGAAACCAAATGACTTGAAAACTTATACATAATTCTTTCTAATGAATGCTTAAAAACTTGATTTGGAGCTTTGTATAGAGAAAAGCAGCCTCTGCAAGATGACTAAGTCTAAGGAACAAGGAGCAGAGAATAGATATGGCACCAAGCAATGATCAAAAGAGTATATGTATTGCATCAAATCAATGCTTTCATAATGTAAAAATTTTTAGAGCCTTTATATAGACTCTTGTTGGAGTTAGACGTCTCCAGAAGCACGCGAACAGCACAAGGAAGAAGAAGAAGCTTGGAGCACATACACACAATAATGAACATATTACTAGAGAATGTACAAAGATAAGTAGCCCATTAGGGCAATAGGCGTATATACAAGTCGGGGGAAAAAAACCTCCTAAAGAGGGAAAAAAGTGCCCCGGCGGTCCTAGTGTGTTCACACACATCACTACCTAAATATATCAACAAATCCCCCCTGGGAGTGATGCAGTGAACAAGGAGCTGGCACTCATGTATAAGGAAGTGCCAAGCTATGTGGAAATCACTCCACAAAAGGAAGTAAGCCCAAAGCTTTGCAAAAAGCTTCAAACTTCTCCCTAGGCAGAGCCTTCGTGAAAAGGTCTGCAATGTTCTCCTGCGTGGGTACATATGCCAAGCTGATCTCCCCAGCAGAGAACCTCTCCCTGACATAGTGATAATGCACCTCAATGTGCTTAGTGCGAGCACGGAACACATGGTTCCTCGCAACTGCCAATGCGCTCTGACTGTCAGTGAAGATGGTGGTGGCAGAAGACTGGCCAACACCCAAATCAGCCATAAGGCGTCTGAGCCACACACACTCAACAGTCGCTGTGAAAGTTGCCCTATACTCAGCCTCACAACTGGAAGTGGCCACAGTACGCTGCTTCTTGCTCAACAAAGATATACATGAGCTACCAAGCATGAAGCAAAAACCACTGGTGGACACACGAGTGTCATAGCAACCAGCCCAATCTGAGTCAGAAAAAGCATGCAAATCTGGCGGTAGTGATCCCCCCTTGGGATAAAACAACCCAAGTAGCCGAGTACCACTCAAGTAGCGAAAGATGCGCTTAACCGCCTTCCAATGCGTGACTCTTGGGCAATGCATAGACCTGCTCATCTGTGAGACAGCAAACTGAATATCTGGCAGAGTAATGCATAAGTAAATCAAGCATCCAACAGCCTGCTGATAGAGAACAACATCAAATGCATCTCCAGCATCATGAAGACTCAATCATAAACATGTCTCCATAGGAGTGGCAATAGGCTTACAGTCTTCAAGGCCAAAACGATGCAATAATGTGTCAATATATTTTGTTTGACACAAAGCCATTCCACCATCAACTTGCATAAACTGAATGCCCAAATAGTGATGCAAATGCCCCAAATCAGACATCTCAAATGAGGCATGCAAATCAGCCTTGAAATCAGCAATATGCTTCTCAATAGGACCAGTGAGCAGCATCTCATCAACATAGACAACAATGATCAGAAGCACATCATTAGCACGCTTAACATATAAGGTGCTTTCAGTTGGACTGTTCACAAAACCATGTGCAACCAGATAGGCATGTATCTTCTCATACCAAGCACGTGGTGCTTGCTTTAAACCATATAATGCCTTCTTTAACCTCCACACCTGGTTTTCATGCCCTTTCTGCACAAAGCCACGGGGCTGAAAAACATACACTTCTTCATGCAAAACCATTCAAAAATGTTGTTTTAATGTCCAACTGATGTACATTCCAACCATGATGGGCTGTAAGTGCACAAATGCTCCGAACATTAGTCATACGGCATGTAGGTGCAAAGGTCTCATCAAAATCAATGCCTCTTTCCTGTGCATAACCCTTTGCAACAAGCCTAGCCTTATACCTGTCAACTATACCATCAGGTTTATGCTTCAGCTTGTATACCCACTTAGTGCCAATGGCCTTCTTGCAAGGAGGCAAGTCACATAAAGACCATGTACCATTCTTCATTATAGCATCATATTCAGATTGCATGGCAGCCATCCAATTTTCTGAATTTTGTGCTTCATCAAAAGAAACAGGCTCATTCTCATCACAGAGACTAGACGCAGCCATAGCATAGCAATCTGATGCAAAGGAGGTACTATGAGAGCCTGAACGAGTACGATATGACAAAGGTGCATCTAATTTGTTGTCATGCAAAGTCTGCACCAGCCATTTTGGCATAATTTTTGCCTCCTCAATATCAGCTCTCTCGTCAACAAGTGCATCATGTAAATCTGCATCAGAAATAGAATGATCTGCATCATCATATGAAACCTGCAAAGGCTGAGAAGTTGCCTCATTAGGACCAGCACTAGACTGTCCACTTGTAAAAAGAGGCATCAATGTATCATACATGTCTTTGGAGCTAACAGATGTCTCCTTAGTACATGAAAGCAATGGCTGAATAGCATCTTCCACAAAGACAACATCACGGCGAACCAGAATGCGTTTAGTCTGTGGATGATACAGACGATAGCCTTTACTTTCAGAACTGTATCCAACAAAAATACATTTTACTGCCTTATCATCCAATTTTCTGCGATGTTGTTCAGGCACTAATACATATGCCAAACAACCAAAAACATGCAGATGAGCAACAGATGGCTTGCGGTCATGCCAAGCCTCATATGGAGTGACAGACTGCAGTGCTTTAGTGGGACACCTATTCAGTACATATGTTGCACACATGACAGTCTCAAGCCAGAAACTATGTGGTAAAGCTTGACTCTTGACCATGCACCTCGCCATCTCCATGAGTGACATGTTCTTTCGTTCAGCAACTCCATTCTGTTGAGGTGTATACGGCATTGTATATCCCACATTCAGCCAGAAATGCATTAAAATCAGAAGACATATATTCCCCCCCTCGATTAGAATGGAGGGTGCCCATTTTACATGCTGATAGATTTTCAGCCAAAACCAAAAACTGTTTAAAGCACATGAACACTTCGGACTTTGCTTTGAGTGGATATACCCATGCATGCCTAGAAAAATCATCAATGAAAGTCATGAAGTAAAGGTAATTCCCAAAAGAGGGTGTCTGCATAGGACCACAGACATCACTATGTACAAGCTACAATTTCTGTGTAGCCCGAACTGAACCATCTTTTGGAAAGGAGGAACGCTGCATTTTGCCCAAAATACAGCCTTCACATACATGTTTTCCAGGTGCCTCAAGCTTGGGCAAAGAAGACACCATATCAGATTTCTGCAGGCGTAGCAAACTAGCAAAATTCAGATGACCATAGCGTGCATGCCAAAGCTTTGCATCTGACATAGCCTGAGAATCATGAGCTGCACATGCCGAATCATTCATAGACTTTCATAGTCTATGAGCTTATACAGCCCATGACATAAAATGCCAGAAGCAATAATCACATCGCCATTTGATAGATCATGAACTGTACACCTGTCATCAATGAATTTCACAACCAAGGGGTTCTTGGCTAATGTAGAAACTGATAACAGATTCTTCTTGATGCCTGGCACAAATAAAGCATCTGACAAGGTGAAAGAACTACCATCAGCAGTAGTCAAAATGATCTTACCAACTCCCATAACAGGATAAGAGGAGTTGTTGGCGCATATGACAGTATTCCCTATAGGGGCAGGCTCGAGTGAAGAGAAGAAACTGCGCTGCGAGGTAATATGTTTGGTCGCCCCACTATCAAAGTACTGGCAAACATCTGAGTCCACTGCAGACATGCACTGCTCATGAGAAGATGGGTCAAAACTGCAAACAGTAGTAAACGCCCATTCTTCTTCCTGCACAAGATTAGCAGACTCTGTTTTTGGTGTAGAGGCTTCTGCAACAACCATTCCAGCCTCCTTTTTCTTTGCCTCTTTTGCAGCCAGTTTTGGATAGTTCTTTATGATATGATCAATCCCTTTACAATACTTGCAAAACATTTTTGCTTTTCTGATTCTTCTCATCTTTATCCTGGTTCTTCGAATGTGCAGCATTTGCAGATTTCTGCTTGCTAGTAGAAGAGCTCCATTTTCCTTTGCCCTTCTGAATAGCTAGGAAAGCTTGATCTGCAACACGCATAATGGACATGTTCTGCCTGGACTGATCTTCCTGCAACAGAACAGAGACTAACTCCTCAAATGATAAGGCATTCGGATTGCCTTTCATCATCAACCGAAGAGTAGAAGCAAAATTCTGATATGAATCAGGAAGACCATTCAGAATGCTCTGCACAAGTGAGCTATCTGGTATAACCTCATCAGCAGAAATCAATTATTCCTTCAAATCTTTGATCTTCGTTAGGAAACTGTCCATAGAATCACCTTCATTCATGTGCTTACTCTCCAACTGTTTTCGGAGGTAAGCAACACGAGCCTCATTCCTAGCTTGGTACAATGTGGTAAGTGCATCCCAAGCATCCCTAGCTGTTCTACAAGAGCGAATATGAGGAATAATGACACGTTTGAAAGACAAAGCTATCAATGCATGTGCCTGGGCATCTCTGCCATCCCAACGAATTTGCTCTGCAGTAGGTGCAACAGAAACAGCAGCACGAACAGGAATCTGCGGAATATCATCTTCCACACCATCTTCATCAGCTCCAGCACCTGTATTTGCAGTACCTGTCGTGACAGGTGTAACAGGACATCTTTCAACATCCTGCACAATGTTCCACAATCCTTTTGCAACCAAAACATGTCACATCATATAAGCCCATAATGGGTAGTTGGTACCATCCAACTTATCCTCAACAGCCAACATACGGAATACATCACTGCTTTCAGCCATGGCCGGTGACTAAAATACCTTGATGCAGAAAATTGACTGTATCTCAAAAAGTTGAACAAAACTGCCCAGACGAGTTCTGCTAGACCTGTAGCAGATTTCGAGACGCTTAAACTGGCGAACAGAAACTGGTATATACCTTTGGCACAAAAAGATGAAATAGCCTGCACAAGCGCTGCGATAGTGCGTTCGGAGGCCGAAACGAGCTCAGATCATGATTTCGGCACCACATAGCGAAACTGTTTTGATCTCAGAAACATGCTGAGTATGCTCACCAAAATTCGTGCGATTTTGAGACAACAAACGGAGGAGTGTCGACGGCGCCCTAGATGAAGCGACGACCTACTCTGATACCAATTGTTGGAGTTAGACGTCTGCAGAAGCACGCGAACAGCACAAGGAAGAAGAAGAAGCTTGGAGCACAAACACATAATACTGAATGTATTACTAGAGAATGTACAAAGATAAGTAGCCCATTAGGGCAATAGGCGTATATACAAGCCGGGGGAAAAAACCTCGGTATTATGTCTCATTTATTGATGACCATATTAGATGTACTATTTTATACTTTATCAAGAGTAAGAATGAAGTGTTTGATTGCTTCAAAAAGTATCTAGCACATGTGGAGAACCATACAAGTAGATCACTCAAGAAGCTTAGATCTGATGGAGAGAGAGAATACTTCTCCAAAGAATTTGATGAGTTTTTGCATGATAAAGGTATCAAAAGGGCAAACTTGGGACTTGTGAGCTTCAGACCTCACATATTTGGAGACAATATAGCGGCTCAATGCATTTAGAAGCAAACCCTATGTATCATGCAAGACCAGACATATAGAGGCTCATTACCATTTTGTTACATAGAAAATCATGTGAAAGGAAATTGATATGTCATTCGTTCCACCAAATATGCAAGTTGGAGATATGATGACAAAAGCTCTAGATGGAGTAAAGCTTTGCAGGTTCAAAATTATAAATATCTAGTTATTCAAGATTGAAGAGTCAAGCATGTTTTCGCTTGAGGGTTTGTTAGAACAACATGCTTTCAACATGTTTAGAAGAAGAATTTGTGGTGAATAAACTAAGTTCGTTCTTGGAGTGAACCTTAGTCTTGTGGTGGTTCATTAGTTTTTTAATCTTTGTAAACACCCACGCTTATTTATGGGTTCTAGTCCTTTATTCTTATTATAGGATGAATGTGAAAGACCCAAAAGCCATGAGCCAAAAGATTGGTGTTCAACCAAAATCTTCAAATCAAGTTTGATTTTTAAATCCTCATCTCCTAGATTGTAGGAAAAAGAAATGAGTCACAACTAACTAATGCAAGGAATTTTGAATTCTTTGGTTACTAAGAGTCGTGGAAAATCTCAAGAAGTTAAGTATGAGTGCATTTAAACACTCTACTCACTTGTAATATATGATAGATGAATATACATTCAAGTTATATCTTCATCTTGCTCATTGCCCTTCTTTTATGTATCATCTTCTCCACGTCATCAAGATTGCAGAGTTTGGTTCTCACAACTCATGATTCCAAAGTTCATGAGTAAGGACTCATTGGAAACTTATTAGCTTCTACTTGCATGGCTCAAAGTTTTATGTCATTTGGTATCCTACTGTGTGCTAGAGAAATTTATTTGCCTCAGGGTCTATACCTACTATTCCCTAAAAACTCGGGGTAACCCTTGTTGATGCTAAGCTCATAACTAGTGATGATTTGTATGTAATTCCAATTCTTGTGCACAAAAAAATCTATACACTATCAAAAAACTTTCTCTAGGAGTAATTAGATCAACAATCGAGATCACTGAGTGTTTGAAGTTGAATGTTCCTTCCATAAATACAAGGTTTCTCATAGTTACTTCTCAAGTTGATAACCTATTTTGCATCAACTAGTTCTTTGTGATGATTCGAAGTACATCAGGTTTTTTATTGCACTGAATAGAAAAGTATAAGGTATATCAAGGCTCCATGTGATAGTAAGCTGATGTTAAACTAGTGAGTTGAATTCAAACCTCATCACTCCAAGCTACACATTGCATCCATCCTTCTCCTCTCAAGAACTTTCATATATGATGCATCACATATTGGTAGCAAAATGGTTGTGGAATATTCTTCACGGTGTTAAAAAACATCCTTTACCTACGAATAAAGTTATTGAATATTATGATCTTCAATCTCCTAGTCATGTTGCGGTTCTTGCAGCACTTACTACAGCTCACTTTGTTGGGATGGTAGAGTTGTTGAGGCACATGCATTGATAGCTTTGTCTATCAAACATGTCATTATACCTCACATTTGCTCTTGTAAGATAGAAAATAATGCTTGGGATACACTTACAACTTTATACTAGGCAAGAAATGAGTCTCATGTTGCTTATCTTTGAAAATAATTGCAAAGTGAGCATATGAATGAAGGAGATTCTATGGAAAATTTCTTGAAAAAGATCAAAGATTTGAAGGAGCAATTGGTTTCTATTGATGAAGACTTGCAAGATAGCTCACTTGTGCAAACTATTATTAATAGTCTTCTAGATTCATATTAGAGTTTTGCATCTACCCTTTGATTGATAATGAAAGGCAATCCAAATGCCTTAACATTTGAGAAGTTAGTCTTAGTTTTGTTGCAATACAATCAATTCAAATAGAACAAGTCAATTATGCATGTTGCATATCGAGCTTTCTTAGATAGTCAAAAGGGCAAAGGTAAATGGAACTCATCTACAGAAATCTACTAATGTTGCATAATCAAAGAAGGAAGACAATGATCAAAAGAAAATAGGAAAATAGAAATAATCTTATAAATATTATAAGGGAAATGATCATGTCATAAAGATTTGTCCTAAACTAGTTGCAAACGATTCAAAGGAGAAAGAGGTTGGAATCATTGTTGTAGAGGCCTCTACACCTAAAATATAGTCTACTTATCTTGTCAGAATGAAGAATGTGCATTTACTATTTTTTTTGGTTATGATCCATCTTCTCATGAGCAATGTATGTGTGCAATAGATTCAAATGTTTGGTACTTTGATAGTGGGCAACCAAACATATTACCTTACAGCATAGTTTCTTCAATTCGCTTGAGCCTGCTATGCCCTTTGGTTGATTTGTGTGTTGGTCACTCTTCTGTCACCACCATCTTCATTGACAGTCATAGCACATTGGCAATTGTAAGGAACCTTATGTTCCATGCTCGCACTAAGCACATTGAGGTACACTATCAGTATGTCAAGGAGAGGTTCTCTATTGCATAGATTAGTTTGGCTTATGTGCCCACACAGTATAATGTTGCAGGCCTTTTCACAAAGGCTTTGCCTAGGGAGAAGTTTGAAGCTTTTCACAAAGCTTTGGGCTTACTTCCTTTTGTGGATTGATCTCTTTTCACGTAGCTTGGGACTTCCTTATACATGAGTGCCAACTCCTTGTTCACCACATCACTCCAAGGGGGGGTTTGTTGATATATTTTGGTAGTGATGTGTGTGAACACCCTTAGGACTATCGAGGCACTTTTTTCCCTCTTTAGAAGGTTTCTTCCCCTAACTTGTATATATGCATATAACCCTAACGAGTCACTTATCTTTTTACATTCACTTGGTAATACATTATGTATTGTGTTGTGTTCTAAGCTCCTTCTTCTTCCTTGTGTTCTTTGTGTGCTTCCATAGGCCTCAAGCTCCAACAGAAATACATCAAAAAAAATTGTACTATTTTTTTACCCTTCCATAAATACCAATGCAAAATGTCCAAGGATATAAGTGGATATAACTCTATAATTATGCTGCTAGATCAAGCTATATAGCATATGTTTTTAAAATTTCTATATGTTTTTTCATCCAAGCAAAGTCAATATAATATAGTACCCAGCAAATACTTCTTAGTGTGGATGCTCTACATACTCACTTGTGAGATGAGAGCATCTTTACTTATGTATGATTTTATTATTGAAGTAGCTAGATCCCTTGCTATTAACAATTATGTTTGTCTATTGCCCAAACTTAAAGGTTCACAGGTGTGGACTTTTCAAATCCTCTTCCAATAAGGATAAAAGAATAAGAAAACATAGAGGAGATGTTGAAGAGTCATCAGACTTGATACATCTATAAGATTTTGAGGAAGTATTGCCTAAAATCCAAGAAATCTTGTAGAGGATTCTGCAACAACCATTCTAGCCTCTTCTTTCTTTGCCTCTTTTGCAGCCAGTTTTGGACAACTCTTTATGACATGATCATTTTCTTTACAATATTTGCAAAACAATTTCTGCTTTTTTATTTTCTTCTCATCTCTGTCATCCTTCTTTGATTGTGTAGAATGGGAAAATTTTAGCTTACTAGTAGATGAGCTCCATTTACCTTTACCCTTTTGACTGGCCATGAAAGCTTGATCTACAACACACATAATGGACATGTTTTGCCTAGATTGATCTTCCTGTAATAGAATAGAGGCCAACTCCTCAAATGTTAAGGCATTTGGATTGCCTTTCATCATCAATCAAAGAGTAGAAGCAAAACTCTGATATGAATATAGAAGACCATTCAGAACAGTCTGCACAAGTGAACTGTCACGAAAGACTTCATTTGCAGAAATCAATTGCTCCTTCAAATCTTTGATCTTTGTCAAAAAACTATCCATGGAATCTCGTTCATTCATGTGCTCACTATCCAATTGTTTTCAGAGGTAAGCAACATGAGCCTCATTCCTTGCCTTGTATAAAGTGGTAAGTGTATCCCAAGCATCCTTTGCTATTTTGCAAGAGTGAATGTGAGGAATAATGGCATGTTTGACAGACAAGGCTATCAATGCATGTGCCTGAGCATCTCTGCCATCCCAACAAAGTTGATCTACAGTAGGTGCAGCATGAACTATAACACGAACAAGAACCTGAAGAACATCACCATCTTCAACACCATTTGCATAAGCTTTAGTAATTGTATTTGCAAGTGTAATAGGATATTTTTCAACACCTTGCACAATATTCCACAATCCTTTTGCAGCCAATACGTGATGCATCATAAAAGCCTATAATGGGTAATTGGTAACATCCAACTTATCCTCAACAACCAACATACGAAATACATCATTGCTTTCAGCCATGGCCATTGACTAAAATACCATGATGTAGAAAAATGATTGTATCTCAAAAAGTTGAATAGAACTACCCTATCGAGTTCCGTTAAACATGTAGTAGACTTTGAGGTGCTTATATTGGCAAACCAAAAATTTTATATCTTTGGCACAAAAAGACAAAATTGCCTGCACGAGCACTATGATAGTGAATTCAAAGGTCAAAACGAGCTCAGATCATGATTTCGACACCACAAAGCAAAGTTCTTATGAACTCCTAATTGCCCTGAGTATGCTCACCAATTTTTCATATGATTTTGAGACTATGATCAGAGGGGTGCCAACGACGCCCTAGATGAATTGATGACTTGCTTTGATACCAATTCTTAGAGTTTGAGGTCTTTGAAAGCACGCAAATAACATAAGGAAGAAGAAGAAGAAGAAGCTTGGAGCACAACACACAATACTGAATTTATTACCAAGAGAATGTATAAAGATAAGTGACCCACTAGGGTTATAGGCGTATATACAAGCCTGGGGAAAAAAGACCTCCTAAAGAGGGGAAAAAGTGCCCCAGCAGTCCTAGTGTGATCAGACACATCACTACCTAAATATATCAACAAACACATAGTTGGTTATATGGATCTGAGGAATTTAGAAATGTACTCCTTATATGTGCATTGTTGATGAACTCCTTTCTTGAATGTGTACTACTGCCCATCTGGAAGCTCAAATTGTTTGAAGCTTCAAGAAAATTGATGTGCATGAACATCCTTCAAACAACAACAATTATCCCTTGAGAGCTTGTTTTTTAACTTAAATCACAAGTACTCAATGATTTATTTGAAATACTATGAAGTTTCCATGCCCTACTATGTTTTCTCATTTTCTTTATTTGAAATTTGTAACAACAATGGGTCTTCATATTGCTCTTTGCCACTCACTTATTTTCCTTGCTTGCTACTAAGATATTATCCTTTATGGGCTCGAGTAATCAATTTGTTATAATTTTTCTTTATAAACAATCTCAATTTCTATCCAAGTTTTTAATTGGTATTTTTTATGCGTGTTTTTGACATTTAGTGTGTGGGCTTTGATTAAATTACTTTGTAATTGCACTTAGATACCCATTTTTTGGGGAAAAGTCCTAGTAGACTTCCTTATTTTTAGAGAAGAATGTCAAGCATGCTTCCTTGTTGGACCTATTAGCATTTAGATAGTTTCCCCCTCACTTTTCAAGGTGGGAGATGGAGATACACTAAATCCTATTTATTGCTCAGTCTTGGAGAAATACCATTTATTGCATGGATCATATATGATAGATAGGCTAGAAAATTTTTCCAGAAAGGGAGGATTCGTAAGGATTTTATTTTCTACATTGCTAGATATAGCTTCTAGTGGTTAAGCTATGCTAATTTGGTTTCTCTATTAAAATCCATTTAAGTTAAAACCTCTGCCATCTAGGTTGACAATTTTCTCCTCACACTAAAATTTTATTAGGTGCTATATTTTTAAAAGAATGATTGATATATAAAGAGATTTGAAGTTGATTTTATACTTTACAAAATAAAGTGAATGTTCTACTATTGAGAGCCCCTTTGTTAACTAGTTAACCTTACTTAATACTAGATTAGAAGTTCCATAATATATTTATCAAAAATATATATATGGAATCTTTCATAATAATTTTTCTTCTTATACTAAAGGTCCGGTAGTTCACTTAGAATTTGACTTTATTGTTAACTTAAATCCTTTTTCATTATGTTTGTTGGCTACTAAATCTTCATAAGACCTAATATACCTATGGATTCCGAGAAGTATTCTTGAAATTGTATTAAATTTTAGGTTTCTACATTTTTTTTATGAAACTTTGATTTATTAATACTAGTTCTGTAATAGGACACTTGAGTGTCTTTCTTTTGCACCAACTTTATTGATTTTTATTGACGACATATTTGAGGTTTTGATGGCATATTCACTTGGATTTGATAGCTCCACACCAAGTAATTTTTGAGAAAAGCATAAGCTTTAATGTTTTGTAACCTCATATGGGTTTTTACATGAAGAAAAAAATGGTAATTTTTTGAGCTCAACTTTTAGAATAACTAAAAAAATAACTAAGTC
Organism: Ceratopteris richardii; assembly: GCA_020310875.1. NCBI lineage: Eukaryota > Viridiplantae > Streptophyta > Polypodiopsida > Polypodiales > Pteridaceae > Ceratopteris > Ceratopteris richardii. The sequence continues at coordinate 98,296,597 of CM035443.1, read as the reverse complement.
CAAAAAACATATATAGACTTTGCTTGGTGTATATAGATGTGAAAAATTTGGTTGATTTTCACAAATTGGTAGCTCCCTTATGTGTATACCTTGTTTGGGTTCTTATTATCTTCTTTCATGTGAAGAAACTGGATCACTACCATAGATGTGCATGCCTTGTCTTGTGTCCATGAACTAGTCATGATTGTATATGTAGAGTTTGGTTGATGCCCACACAAACGAGGACTTTTAGTGGTCAAAGATGTAGAAATTCTGGTAGATATCCATAAATGCTTTAACCTTGTATGTATAAACCTTGAAAAGTGAATACTTTGGTTTTAATTTCTGAAATTCAACTACCTTTACTTTGGTTTGTTATAAATTCCTTACTTTTAAAGATACTTTCTAGGCTTCCTATTAAGTTTTCTCTTAAACCAATTGTAGCTCAGTGATGAGTAGCACCTCCTTTAATGTCAATCCAGGAAGACATGAGGATGGTATGAAGACCTCGAGCAAGTGATGGCACAAATGTGTGAGTGAGAAGCACACTAACATGCACACACATACACACACACACGGGGCAAGAACAAAGAGAGTAAGACAATGAAATCACTTCTATTACAATCAAGTTCTCATACAGGCTCAAAACTACAAGAAGCTAGCCCAAAAATGAGCTCTCTAGCTCTATTTATAGTTTTTCACTAGCTTTGGCCCTGTCCAGACCTAGTGTCCGACCTAGTTAAAAATTAGGTTCCAGGGCTTATTTGAGGGTTCAAATGAGATCTAAAAAATATGAAAATTGGTAGGCAACTACTTCTAAGGCTCTTCAAGCTCGAGGACTCCTCGGCTTGTACAAAATGGAGCTACAAAAAAGGGAAATGGTATTTACAATGATTTTTAGTGATGAGAATCACTTTTAAAATGTGTAAGGATTGGAAAAAATTGATGGGTTGCCTCAGTGCTAGATCTGCATACATGCTCGTACTTGGCGTCTTCCCATATGATGCCAACACTCTCCCCCCCTAGTGTCTGTCGCCTCTGACAGACCTCTGCTCCACGGTTTGATCAATGTATTGCTGCAGTAGGTCGGTTGCCAATTCCTGTTCTTTGATGCGTAGTCCCCTGACCAAATCTCTCTGCAGGGCGTCCCAATTAACTGCGCCAGGCATATCAGGTTGTGGCATGGTGTAGAGTTCTGAATGCATTGTTTGTGCGCAAGCGAATAACTAGAGCAGATGAGTTGGGCAGGGCACGAATACTTCTGAGTGTGCTTCCCAGAACCCCGTGGTGAACATGTCATCAAAAGTTTGTTTGTAACACGCAGGGAGATATCTTATTCGTGCATGCCACGCGTAAGCCACACGGATACCCGGGGTCGTGCTCATATCATAAAGTAGATCATAGTTACCATTGATGAAGCCCGGAATTGGAGGCTGGATATTACGTACATTTCGGAAAGTCTTTAACACCACTTGCATCATGTCCAAAATTTTGAGCATCATCTGTGCGGCGACATCTGGCATAGGGTGTAGGCGTGGCATCCAATGCCGGATGGTAGCTATCATGTATTGAACTGTTGGTGTGCCTGTTGGGGGTGCAATGGCAGGGTAATTGAGCCATTCTTTGCAATTGGTGTTGTTCTTAACCTTTATGGCAAATGCCTTCCATGATCTTCTCCGTTGCACTGGCCCGTAGCAATTGTTATACTTCAAGTGCATGGGCGCGTGATCCCATGTTCGTAGCATCTCTGGATAGGTTTCCAGTAACTTTTGCCTCCATGTGGGTTGGTATATGTTCCCTTTGTGGGCGTCCTCTAGAATGTCCTCAAGTTCAAATTGGGTAGCGAAAGTAGGGTACTTGTTGGTTTTACGTTTGATCTCGGCGTTGTAGTCTGCCAACAGTACAAAGTATGGTTTATATTGTGATTCTGAGCTGGTTATCAGTCGCCTGGTAGCCAAGTGCTTAAAATATTCCGACTGAAGTATGGTCTCCTCGATAGTCTGCATAGCCACCATCTGGGTTGAGATACGCTCTTCGTGAGTCACACCCATCTCTTCTACCTGTTTCATCCATGCCGGAGGGGGTTCCTCGTATGTGTCTTGTCCTTTGCCAGTGATTGTGCCTCCTAGAAAAGTTTGAGGCTCATACGTATTATCAAATGTTGCCTCCACTGGGATAGCTATGGCCTCCTCCTCTGTTGGTTGCTCAGGTGGAGAGGGGGGCCGTTCATATTGTAGCAACTTAATCTTTAATTCTGCAATCTGTTGTCGTAGCTCCAGTACCTCATTGGCCATTGAAGGTTCAGGTTCTGGTGAAGTAGTAGCATCGACCATTGTTGTAGGTTTTGGTGGGTGTGGTGTAGGCACTTGGGATCTTTGTAATTCCTTTACTTGGTCGGCCAGCTGATCATGTGCTTCTAAGAGGTTGGCATAGGTTTCCAATATTTGTTGTATGCTTTCTGAAGGGATGGCCCGGAATGGGTCGATGGGTGCCCCTGGAGTATTTTCTATGGCGGCTTCTAGGTTGTCTTGATTTTGTTGTTGTAATCTCCTGTTTTCTTCTTGTGCTGCCGCTAGGTGGCGTCGAAGTAGAGCCATATTTTGTTGTAATCTAGCATTACGGGCTAGCTGATCTCTGAGTTGTTCTTCCGTTGCCTTAGTTGTCTCTATATGTTTGGCTTCGAGCCCCACATGGAATTGTTGGAGGGTGGTCACTTCCTGTTGTAGTGTTGTATTACTTAGCTCCAAGGCATTGACACGTGCCTGGAGTTGAGACGAGGGATTGCACAGCACTGTGTTATTCTCTTCCAGTAATCTATACTCTTGCTTAAGTTGTGTGGCCGCATCGAACATGGTGTCTAGTGCATGACTAAATGATGTGGATGCAGGGGTAGAGGTGGAAAATGCAAAGGGTTGGGAAATGGGGAAGGGAAAAGTGGATGATGTGCCTATGAGTGAAGTGAAATGTGAGGATGTTGGAACAATTGTGGTGGTGGGTGCTCCTATGGATGGTGAAATGTCCATGGGATCGGACGTGATTGTGTGTGTTGTGTGAATCGTGAATACGGGAATGGTGGGCAGTGTGTTAGTGGTGGGTGTGAATGTGGGTGAGGTGTGCTGGGAAAGGGAATTTCTCTTATAGTCATCAATTTGTCACATCATATTTACAAGGTTTGCCAGCAATGGAGGTAGGGTGGCTTGTGTTGGTTCTGAGGGGGTGAAGAGGGGCTCAATGGTCTGAGGTTGGGAAAGAGGAAATGTATTGGTGGATGGAAATGGGTGTGTTAAGGTTTGGCTAGTGGCAAATGGTTGTCCGAGGGCTGGGAGATATGAAGGGTGACCTATTATAGTTTGATCGGTGGCAGGGTGATCTATATGGGGTTCAGAAAATTGGTTGGAACTAGTGGAAGGAGGTAAAGGGGCGGATGGGGAAATGGTAGTGTGTGGTATAGTTTCACTAAGGGTTAATACTGATTGTTCAGAAATACTGGTGGTGAGGGTTTCAGAGGGCTGGATGGGAGGTGATGGTGGAGATGGTACCTGTGTATTTACATCTAGTTCCTCACTATTGGTTGGGCTGGCCATGTGGACATCTTCTTGAGTGGTGGTAGGGAGGGCAGTAGAGACTTCCATTTGAATCATCTTCCCCCTTCGTGGTCGTGTATCGATCCTTCATTGATCGTATTGAGGAGGGTTGCGATGTAACAAGATCCTCATAGCTTCTATAATCCCATATGTCTCTGCCAAAAGGTTCAATGATTCCACAAAATGGGGGTCCGTGTTCTCTGCTTGAAGCATTTGATTCACCATCGCTCTATTTGCCTCCTCTGATAGCTTATGTCTCTTTTGTACCTGCTTGATCGTTTTGTAGAGCCGTTTGAGTTGGGCCGTGTAGGCAGGGGCCTCTTCCTCACTTTCTTTTGATTCATTCCTCTGCATCTCTTCCTGCCCATGTCTCCCTCCCTCCTGTGTTTGTTGTGCCTCATCCTCCCAATGTACTCTTCGTGCTTCACCATGTGGTCGTGCTCTCTGGGATGAAGATTCAGGGCCCTCGGTCTCAGAGAAAAACTCAAGATAAGTGGGCTGTCTACAGGAAGCCTTCAAAGTCAAAATTTGGGTCCTCTGCCAAAGTAGCCATGGATGCAAACTCAGCATCTGTGGGTAGTGGAGGGGCTGATGGAGTGGGTTGTACCATACCTCTTGATTGTGGTCCTTGGAGATGGATAGTGAAAGGGGCTACTTGTTCCTCTTCTCTGAGGGAAGCTTCTGTGGTGGCCTCACGAGGGATTAGAACCTGTGAAAGCGAACCACGCATTCTTTTTGCGGGTTGCACCCCTGACTTCTGCCCCTTGAAGAATTCCAGTTGTGAGTACTTAAGGGCCCTTGCAATCGGTACATCATAGGCAAGGCATCTGTAGATAATTCTTGTAATGGCACAGCAGCCATTCAAAGTAGGCTTCCGCACTCCTCACTTGCCTGCTTCATTTAACTGGTCCAGGATCCACACTGGCATTTTAATTGGTAAGCTCCTAGTCTCTGCTAGGTATAATCCATACCATATTTTCTTATGAGGTTGGGTGAACCAGTCTTGCGCTGGAAAAGCGAAGTGTTGAAGGCACATCCGTAATGGTATGGAGATGTTGAGGGTGAGGGCACACATTTCTTTCAACTTCTTGATTTTATTGTTCTTCATAGACTCCGGTATCAAGGGATCCCGGTCGGAGGGTACATGGGTGCCATACATCTGAAGTGCTTCCCTGATTAAAGTAATATTCAACTCAAACTTCTTCATTTCCTCCTGGTTTGATAGAGAGGGCACCAGGAATGTGCCTAAATGATCTTTATCTCCTGTCGCCTTCAGTGTGGCAATCAAGTAGTAGCACCTCAGAAAATCAGGTCTAGGCAAAGCTGCACTGAAATAATCTTGCAATCCCGCTTTTAGCCAAATATCCTGAAGAGGAGCTGCATTCTGTAAGGTTTCAAATTCTCTTGAGAAGAATTGAAATGTCCACCAGACTCCTCCGAATTCCAACTTGGACTCCTAGATGTGGTCCGCATCTCCCAAATCTCCTGGCATCTCATTGAACCAATGAGAGTGCCCCTTCACTCTTTTTGTTAGGCCACTTGGAGGATCCAAGATAGGAATTCTTCTCACATTCAACAGTTCTTCAGGCCTTGCTGTCAGTGGAGCTTCCACAGGCATGGTATCCCAATTACTTTGAGTGCTAGTGTCCGCCTGGGAGCTTGTTCCTGCTACTGTTGCCATGACACTTCTGATGCTTATCTGCTAGAAGAAGAAAGGCACATTAGTGTTGCATAGGAAACAGGATGTAATGGTGTTCCCTCCACAAGACTAACATGACAATCCAAATAGTTAGTGGTTAGAGATGAAGTGTTTGTGATAGATGTGAGTGGGGATTAGTGGTTAGTGTCATTCTAGATGCATACTTTGGATATGCAAGGTACTCAGAATGCATCTACTTCAGAGTGGATGGATTTACAAAATGGGTCTAGGGGTTTGATACAGGGTTTAATTCTCCAGACTTTGTTTGAGGATTCGTGGCTCCTTGAGCTGATGACGGTTAAAGGTTCATGGACTAGATTGTGCTGGATTTGGGACCTTTTGGGTACCCATTTCCAGACATTCCTAGGTTTGACCGAGTGCGTGTTAGTGTGGGATGTAAGTAGAGTTCCTGAGTTGTTTGCCAAGCGGACTTGTGAGTGTTGAATTGTGCTAGTGACTAGAGTTGGAGTTATTTGGGCTCGTAAGTAGGCCTTGGGCACCCATATCTGCCTAGCATTGGGGCTAGCCTTCATTGACCGCTTAGGGACCCAAATAGACATGGTATGCCGAGAGTGTTGACTAGGAATCTCCTTCGTTTTAGTCCTTGACAGTGTGGCTTGCTTGATGCTCTTTTGAGACCCTGTCTTTGGGGCCGTGATTTTTTCCCCCTTGCGTATCCATATCTGTTTCATGCCACGAGGCACTTCATACTACCGAAGATGGTGCTCCTGCTTTTTGTTCATCAGTCTCCTCAGTGTCGGGTGTTGCTGAGCCTTCCCCTTTAGATTCTTCTCTGGAACATATGGGAGTTCCTCCTTGACTTCTGTACCTTTGGCAAGGGTGACAATCCTCTGCACCATAGAACTTTGGACAAGAACAGCATTGTTATCTTCACATGGGTCCCTGGAGGGACCAGGAGTTGATGCCTGTTCTAATGGTTTGACAGCTTGATTTTCTAATTCAATTGTAAGGCGGCTTTGGCCTACCCAAACCTGAAGAAGTCCACTTCTTAGGTTGAGGTTGATTGCATGATCATAGATCCAGTCTTGGCCCAAGACGAGGGGTTCGGTAAGATCCTCATCTCCACATACTAGTACTTTTGCTGGCATGAGGACCTCTTGAATGTAGAGGGGAAGTTCCACCTCTCCCATGCAAGGGGTTTCAACACCTCCTAATCCTATCAGATATGCTTCTAGGGGTTTTACCTCCAATTGCAACTGTTGGCAATACGAAAGCCGAACTGCACTAGTGGCCGCTCCTGAATCAATTAAAGCTCTCACGGTCCTTGCACTCTCTCCTTGTCCTACTTCTAGGGTCACAAAAGGTCGTCGATCAACTATCTTACGGGCCAGTTCACTTGAAGCCTCGCACATGGCCATGTGATAACCTAGAGCTTCATGAGCGTCTGTCATGGGTTGATCTCTACCTTGCCTTCTCAATTTCATTCGTCAAATGCGTTCTAAAGCTTCAGCCTATGCTTCTTCTCGAATTCTCTTTTCCTCATCCTTACGTTTCTTTGCGGTATTGAGTCGATTGAGCGTTTCTTCAGTTAAGGGTTCTTGATATAGCTCGACTCTGCATCCGCTTATGTGACTTGGTAGTACGTCACCCTCTAAAGTGGCTAGTTGTACTGCTCCGATTGTGGAGATCCTATTGATAATCAGTGGTCCATAGCCCCTTTTCTCTAATTTTCGTGCATGTTGCTTCAATGTGTAGACTAGGGCTAGGTCTCCTGCTTTCAAGCCTTTATCCTTCACATGTGTATCAAAATACGCCTTTTGCCTCTTCTTGGCTGCATAGATTCCTGCTGCAGCTCTCAATCGTGTCTCACCTAGACGTTCCAGATCAAAGATTCTAGAGGATAGTTCATGGTCGGTCCAGTCATGCTCTTGTTCTACTTTCAAGGTAGGTCCAATGGTAGCACTGCATTCTGGCCAAATACCATCTAAAAGGGTGTGGCTTGGAGTACCGTTTTATAGGCAACTCGATATGCCCAAACAGCGTGGTGTACCTGTTTGTCCCAATCAGAGCGTTTGTTATTCACCAATTTAGTCAGCACATTGCATAAGATCTTATTTGTGCTCTCGGCCTGGCCATTAGCTTGTGGGTGGTAAGGGGCAGACTTCTTATGTACTACCAAGTTTTGGAGAAGGTTTTCTATGACTTCATTCAAGAAGTGTGTGCCTCTATCACTTACTAATTCTATTGGCAATCCGTATCTAGTGAACACATTTTCAAATAAGAACTTTGTTGTTGTTTGAGCATCATTCTTCGTAGTGGCTTTCACTTCTACCCACTTGGTCAGATAGTATGTGGCCACAATGATGTACTCAGCATGTGAACCCTTAGCTGGGGGATTAATAGGACCAACAAAGTCTATTCCCCACTTAGAGAATGCACGTCCACCCATCATAGGTTTCAATGGCATCTCATCCTTGCATATGGGATATTGAGTTCGTTGACAAACCTCACACCTCTTCACATAGGTATGTGCGTCCATGTGAAGAGTTGGCCACCAAAGACCTGCAAACAAAATTGCTTTGAACACCCGATCTGGACCAAAGTGTCCTCCTGCTACACCTTGGTGAGCAGTCTCTAATATTTTCAGATATTCGCTCTCGTGGACACACAATCTAAGATACCCATCTTTTCCTCGTTTGTATAGATTATCTCCAATGAGAGCATAGTCTAGTGCCTCTTGTTCTAAGCTCCTTTGTCTAACCAGAGTTATTTCTTGAGGGAATGTTTTCGTCCTCAGAAAGGCCACTAATGGCTCGCTCCAATCTAGCACTAGAGACACGCGATAAAGGGTGGCATGTTCCACTGGTGGCTTAGTGCGGCAAATTGGGCATTCCTTGCACATCCTATGAACATCTGCTTCCATAGTTGGCCAGTATACTCCAAGTCTCCTCAATGTTTGTAGGGTTCATTGTTTTGAGTAGTGTTGCTCTAATGCACCTACATGTGCTAATTGCAACCACTTCGCGTACTCATCCTCTTCCACACAACAGGCTAATACCCCGTGATCTGTATGTTTGTACACACTTCCTACCATGATATGATACTTCTGGGCTTTTACTATCTCCCTATCTTGTGTGTATATTATTGGGTGGTTAGGCCCATATGTCAATAATGGCACTAATGGCTTAGCCCACTGAGGTACAACTTCCAAATTAAACAAGTAAGCATCAGGTAAGTCATCTGACACTCCTTGTGGGGCCTCTCCAGATGTGAGCCTAGAGAGATGGTCTGCTCTCAAATGAGTCCTGCCTTTCCTCACTACTACCTCAAAGTCATATTCCATTAGTAAGAGAAACCATCTTACTAATCTGCCTGTATTACATGGCTTGTTTACCAGGTACAGTAGAGCTTGGTGATCAATAAAAAATTTGAACTTATTTGCAAGCAAATAGTGTCTAAACTTTTTAACCGCGTACACCATGCCTAACCCTTCTCGTTTGATGGTTGTATAGTTCCGTTCAGCAGCATTCAACTGTCTACTGGCATAGGCAATAGGAAGATCCATATTACCTTCACCCGTAGGTTGTGCAAGTACACATCCAATAGCATAATTGGAGGCATCCACATGAACATGGAATGGCTTGTTCCAATCTGGTGTGGTCAAGATTGGTGCTGAACATAATCTTCGTTTAAGCTCATTGAAGGAATTCTCACATTCATCAGTCCACTCAAAGTTAGTCAGAAGTCCGTACATGGGCTTTGCAATGATAGCATACATGTGACTGAACCGGCGGTAGTAACCACAATGCCCCATGAAAGCCTGTACTTTCTTGACGTTCTTTGGCCTAGGTAGTTATGCGATGGCTCTCACTTTCTCTTTGTCAATGGATATGCCGTTCTTAGACACTATGTGTCCTAGAATTTTGCCTTGCCTGACCATGAAAACACACTTTTCTGGGTTTAAGCAGACTTGATATTCTCTGCATTTATCAAAGATTTCTCTGAGTTCAGGTAGATGGGTCTGTCTAATGTTGGAATGAGCGCAAAAATCATCAACATAGACTTCCAAATTCTTCCTCAAGAACTCTTTAAACACGTGACACATTAATCTTTGAAAGGTAGCAGGTGCATTGGTAAGCCCGAATGACATTACCCGAAAGGCAAATATGCCCCACTCTGTGGCAAAAGCCGTCTTATGCTGATCTTCTGGTGCAATGGCTACCTGATTGTAGCCAGAGAATCCATCCAGGAAGATGTACACTTCCTTGCCCGCTACCCTTTCTAATAGATGCTCAGTAATAGGAAGAGGATAACTGTCTCTAATCATGGCGGCATTAACTTTTTTAAGGTTAATACACACACGCAATTTTCCATTCTTCTTGGGCACAACCACAATGGGGGATACCCATTCAGTGTGCTCAATCTCATAGATAAACCCAGCTTCTACCAATCTATCTATCTCCTCCTTGATCTTAGCGGCGTAGTTATCATTGTATGTATAGGGCTTCTGATTAGATGGTCTGGCATCTGAGGTCTTGGGAATCGTGTGTGAGCATATGTCTGGGTCGACACCTTTCAGGTCCTTGTAGCTCCAAGCGAATACATCTCTGTACTCTCTTAGCAAAGCTACCAACTCTTGCTCTTCTTCTTCCGTCAGGTCATGCCCTATGTAGGTGCATCTTTCTTCTCCCTCTTCTATGGCGACAACTATTTTCTTGGTAGTTTCCTTGCTATCATAGGCCTCTCTTGCTTGTGCCTCACGTTTAGGCATTCTTATCATGACTCTCCTATCGTTTATCTCATATTTTTTAAAGTTTTCAGGGACCTCAAACAAGGATTCTTCTGCCTCCGGAGTGACTTCCTTCTTCTTTCTTTTCTTTTCTCCACTCTTAGTGGCTACTTGTGTGGCTAACCTCACATCATTCGTGATTTCTCCGTGTCTCTGGGGGTAAGCTTCAACTTCATAGAAGTATTCTTCATCTGATGCAAAAGGTGGGTCCATAATGATTGACTCTAAGTCCGAGTCACTTGCATCCTCAAATGTATCAGGGCTAGGTTCTCATTCTTCTAAAACTGCATCTCCCATGATTGGCTCTATTGAGAAGACTGAAATGTCATAGCCATCCTCATCACAGTGGGGTGTCCACTGCTCTTCATTGATGGCTACATCCATTGTTGCTAAAATTTCTGCCCAGCCGTGAGGTTCAAACTCTTCATCGGGAAATACTACAGTTGCATAGGCTGGGTCTTGAATTGATCTATGTGTCTCTTTCGCACCTACCTCTCTGGCTTTTTCTCTTTTCTCTTCTTCTACTGCCACTTTGCACATCCATAAGTGGGTGTCTTCATGCATCCATGAGGATCCTGATCCGATGGAATGCACTGACTCCATGTCATCCTTGGCTCTATGGATGGGATTCCATTGAATGGGCGGTACATCTCTATGAGAGTAATCCTTGAGATTGACTTTGGTTGTAACACCTAAGTGTTGCAAGTATAAGGAATTGGTTCCCCAGTCCTGTACTACTTGCAATTGTCGCATAAATGGCCTTCCCAAAATCATCTCGTAGGCTTGGTTTCTGCGAAAGTCGCATATAGCAAAAGTATGTTCGAACTCAACACCACATGTAGTGAGAGTTATGCCTTCTAGCAATCCCAAGGGCCTCTCAATATGGCCATCGGCCATCTGCAATTTCATTCTCGTCGGTCGGAGTGCTGGCTTGCCCCAACGCTTCCATAGGGAAGTTGTAGCAATTGCAACTCCTGCACCTGAGTCCAAAATTGCCTTGGTTGTGTATCCCTGATGGGTAACTGGGAGATAGGTATTTCCTTCTTCTCCTTCACTCATGTCTCCTATCTTATCCAATGGTATTTCAGGCACTATTCTATGAGATCCTACCTGGGAACGCGATTTCGCTATGTCTGGCACTTGTTTGGCTACGTGTTTCCACACTTCTGGCTTAACTTTGAGTAGCTCTTCTAAAGTGAGATTGCACTGCACTTTAGTGTTCTTCACTACCTCTGTATTCCTAGGTATAATTGAATCTTCATTTCTTATCATGACTGTGGGTGCTCTCAGGCAAGTAGACTTGGTTTCCCATGGGCCTGTGAAATGTGGTAACTCTTGCAAGGAATTAGACTCAAAGTCTAACCTCTCATGAGAGTGGGCACTTTCCTATTCTTCATAAATAGAAGGGATGTCCTGTGGGAACTGATCATGTGCATCATCCACAAGTTCAATGGGAGGAGGGACTTCACTCTCCTTTGCCCACTTCTCTTCTTGATTTCTCTCAAGCTTTCTTCAAGTTCGCTCATTTTCTGTGACCATTGTTTTTTCCTTCTCCCGGCTATCTCTCCATGCTCTTGTCCTTTTCTTGGTTATACCCTCTGTCTCACTAACCTCAGAACTCTTTTCCTGCCCTACTCCTTGAGTTTGCTGCAAGGCTTGGGCTCTAGTGACCACATGCACTGGGGTTGTGGAAGTTATACTTCCCGTAGAGTCTACCACTAACCCAATGACGTTGATAGGAGTGATTTTAGGCATGTTATTAGGGTTCTTTGGGCAATCTCGTAGGAGATGCTCTTTTCCGCAGTCTTGACAGAAACCCTAAATTGTCACTGGTTGGGGTTGTGTAGGGGCAGGCAGTGGACAATCACGTATAAGGTGATCTCCCTGACATCTGAAGCATGGTCCTCTAGGAAATGGGGGTCGTACCTGCCTAGGTTGAGGTCTAGAGTTGGGATTTGTGTACATGACATTAGCATACTCAGGCTCCCCACTATTTTCACTTGGGTCCTCATAATAGTATGACTCATTATGCTCGGGTGACTGCATGTAGTAAGCCTGTGGGCTATCAATACGTGTGGAGTCAAAACTATTGTCACTTGGATCACTGTCTGATAGCAATGGGGTGATTGGGACTATGGCTCTGTTCGGATTTTCTTCAGTAGATGCATATTTCACTAGGATCACATTGGTTGGAGCAGGGGGTTGCTGCACTAGGACTGGTTGAGGTCTCTGCTGCCCTTGATAAGGTGGTTGATAAGGTTGCTGTGGTCTGTTGTATTGTTGTGGTGGGTACTGATTCTGGTATCTACCCTGTTGTGGATATGGCTGAGGGTAATTTTGCCTAACAGTTTGTTTGTTATATGGGCAGTCCTGTGCAGTGTGGTTGGTGTACCTTCGCTCTATGGTGCAGTACTGGCTACTAGGATTCACCTGGGGTTGGGCCATAATGGGACATACATTTGCCATATGGTCACCTCCACAAGTGTAGCACCGCTTAACTGGGGCAAATCTTGGAATTTGTTTGCTAGAGACACCTATTTTTTGAGCTACCTTCTCTACAAGTTCCTCAATGGATGTGGACTGACCAGATGTGAGACTACTAGAGCTATCCGAATCCTTATAGATTTTTGATAGCTCTAACTCCTCACCTAGATTATCCTCAATGTCTATGCACATGCGCACGCATTCTTCTATAGTTCTGGGGTCCTTCAAATACACATATGACCTAAACTTGGTGCTCAACAAGCCATCTAAGAACAAAGCCACTTGCTTGGCTGGTGAGGGTAACTCAGGCATCGGGCACCTCTCTAGGTATTGCCTAAACCGTCTTCCTGCTAGTCTGACTGTCTCTTGAGGTGTTTGCTTGAAGCTATGAATTAGTGAGGAAGTGTTGTGCCTTATGCCACTCTTAGAAAACTCAATGATAAATGCCTCTAGGAGCTGGTCTATGTTTCTGAAATGCCTCTCGTTTAGTGGTTGAAACCACGTAAGGGCAGTGTTCCTAAGGGTTAGACCAAAAGCATTATATTGTGTGAATAGGTCCTCTACCTGTTCAGCTTTCAAGACTTGCCTAAATTCTGCCACATGGTCATAAGGGTCTCCAGTGCCATCGAAGTAATTCTTCATGGACTTCACCAGTTGAGTTGGCCTCAGGGTCCTAGTGTGTTCTCTCGGCCTTGGCAAAGGAAAATCATCAGCATTTCTTTGGTTCCTTGGGTCTCTAAATCTCTCGGTTTCTTCTCTATCCGTCCCTATTCTCCTTCTTTCTCTTCCCTGGGGGTTGGCAAAGCTTACTTCAGGTCTATCTCTACTTCTATCTCCTTGAGCTCCATGAGCTTAGGAGGTGCCAGCTCCTTGGTGACTGTAGGACATATTGGACCGTGGTTGGGGAAAAACAAATTCACCCTTCCATGTGTAGGCATGTCTGCCATGCTCGGTGACCACGAAGATCCTCTTTGATGCATTGTCTAGGTAGGTTACTTTGCCTAGGCTATCAGGGTCTTTAAACTCATAGATTGTGAGAGCACTTACTTCTTGAGGCTGGGTAGGTTTATGCCTCCAAAAAGCCTCATCAGTTTCTCGGTTTAAAAGCAAATCTATGATTTTATTATCCTGTGGAATCCACTCTGGAGTCATGATTCTGGTCAAGACGGATTTACCACGGGGAGTTCTTGGCTCTCTCTCTAAATTCCCTTGCTCTATATCACCCATTTCGGTCTCTGCAATCACATCTCCAAACTCATATGTTCTATCAGGAAGAGTGGTGACTGCATATATAGTCCCCTCTTTATCTAGGTATGCTCCATTCTCAAACTTGACTACTGGGTGTTCTAGTCCATGGGGTTGATCGGGGTTCTTAATCTGGACCACAGATCTTCTCAGGCCGTCTTCGTAGATGCGAGCACCTAGACGATTAGTCCTGATGTATTCCAATTGAGTCTTGTAAGGTCCTTCTGGCTTTTCTAGATAAGCCACCCCTGAACTACCTACAGGTCTCTCCATGTTATAGGACATCTCAGAATCACTTGTTTCTGATCGGGGAGTGTATGGGTAATCACTCAACTGATGGGCCCAAGACCTAGCAGTGTGATTGACACTAGCTTCAGAAGATCTGAGGCTTTGTCTGTCTCGGCCTAAGTGTCTGCCTGACCTGAGGTTCATATGCCTGGTTTATCTACCCCCTTGGTCCCAAGTACACCCTCGTTGTAGGTGAATTTGTACCAATCACTTTGTTCTTTTTAGTTGATTAATATGTTAAGCACTTGTTCAAGATCACGTCGTCAGGAATATTTAAGTGAAGTTCGCACTTGATAAGTGATCGATTCGAGTTTACTTTTGTCCCTTAGGGTTTTCGCACTTAAGACTTACTTAATGCTTGCACTTAGTTGATTAGTTCTCTTGGATTGATTCGTGCCTAACGTTGCCCTAATTAATTACCACACCTAAGTCATACTTAGCCTAGGCTAGGAATTGACAAAGGAGGGTTGAGAGAACTTCCAACCTCAATCCTCTGGTTGCTCAGACTGCTGCATAAGCCCAGGAAGCCTTCTCCCAAGCTTGGTACACACCCTTGCTAGCTTGCCTTGGAATGCCTTGCTTGCACACAATGTTCCTGCAAAAGTTCTCAAGTTAATATAGCTCCTTTACCACAATGGATTGACTGACACACATCAGCAATTACAGGTCCCCCCTTGGAGTAACTCACTGTACCCCCAAAATCTTATGACCACCTAATTCTATCGAATGGCCAACTTAAAAATACATGTTCTAAAACTCCACGTATGATTCTTACAAAAACCAGTCGAAGTCCACGTAGGATTCTCAACAAGCTTTCCAACGAGACCAAAATCTCATCAATCGGAGTTCGTATGGTGAAGTTATGACCATTTAGGCACTTAGGGGTCAAAACAGGCTCTCAGGGTTCAGGAAATTCCTCCCTGGTTTCTAGGTCTTTTGCCCACTCCTAAGGCTCTAATGTTATCCCAATGTGTCCAAAATTAAGCCCAAATATACCTCAATTCACTCAATTAATTCACTCTAAAATTTTATGCGTTAAGCCCATGTATCACGATAGGTCGGGTCGAGGTGTCACGATAGGTCGAGGTGTCGTGATACTTGGGAGTGTCGCGATAGGTCGAGGTGTCGCGATACTTGGGAGTGTCGCGATACCTGGGAGTGTCGCGATACGTGGGAGTGTCGCGATAGGTCGAGGTGTCGCGATACCTGGGAGTGTCGCGATAGGTCGAGGTGTCGCGATACCTGGGAGTGTCGCAATAGGTCGAGGTGTCGCGATACCTGGGAGTGTCGCGATAGGTCGAGGTGTTGCGATACTTGGGAGTGTCGCGATACCTGGAAGTGTCACGATACTTGGGAGTGTCACGATAGGTCGAGGTGTCGTGATACCTGGGAGTGTCACGATACCTCGAGGTGTCGCGATAGGTCGGGATATGGTGAATTTTTCTGTTCTGTCTAGTGATCCTAAGAGCTCTAGGGCTACGCAGTGTCGTGGTGCACTCAGAATCGTGATTGGGGCAACTTTTCGGTGTGTCGCGATAGCTCGAGCTTGATGCCTTAGAGTTTGTGCAGACAGAATCCGTACCTGCTGAGCTTGCTGGAGATGATGATGAAGCTGAAACCTGCAAGAAACATGCAAAAACGCACACAAACAAGAACACACACTCGCTCTCTCTCAAGCTCGCACAAAGCAAATGAGGGAAATGATTTGGAAGTGGGAATATAAGGTGGAGAAGGAGATGAGGATGGAGATGAAGATGGAGATGGAGATGGAGAAAAATCAAAAATTTACCTACTACTTACCATTCCAACGCGTCCTCTCTACGTCTTACCATCACACGCTCGTCCTCAAAGCTCGAATCCCCGGCAACGGCGCCAAAATTTGGTGTAGCTCAGTGATGAGTAGCACCTCCTTTAATGTCAATCCGGGAAGACATGAGGATGGTATGAAGACCTCGAGCAAGTGATGGCACAAATGTGTGAGTGAGAAGCACACTAACATGCACACACATACGCACACACGTGCACACATGGCAAGAACAAAGAGAGTAAGACAATGAAATCACTTCTATTACAATCAAGTTCTCATACAGGCTCAAAACTACAAGAAGCTAGCCCAAAAATGAGCTCTCTAGCTCTATTTATAGTTTTTTACTAGCTTTGGCCCTGTCCAGACCTAGTGTCTGGCCTAGTTAAAAATTAGGTTCTAGAGCTTATTTGAGGGTTCAAACGAGATCTAAAAAATATGAAAATTGGTAGGCAACTACTTCTAAGGTTCCTCAAGCTCGAGGACTCCTCGGCTTGTACAAAATGGAGCTACAAAAAAGGGAAATGGTATTTACAATGATTTTTAGTGATGAGAATCACTTTTAAAATGTGTAAGGATTGGAAAAAATTGATGGGTTGCCTCAGTGCTAGATCTGCATACATGCTCGTACTTGGCGTCTTCCCATATGATGCCAACACCAATCTATTAGCAACAAGTTTTGTATGAAATAACTTATTTTGAGGATTTTTGTATTTGTACACAAGATCTAAGAGTATTAGATATTGTATAAGGACTATGGTTGTGGAGCTTCATTTTCAAGTCCAAAAAATCAAAATCTCCTTTTTTGTATTGTTATTTTTTATCTTCTTGGAGAAATGTAATGTAAAACCTAAGTGCTTTAGATCAATCCATGTCCATAACCCTAGCTAGTTCTAACTTTAGAAAACCCCAAAGAAGACTCTTATAACATAATCTTTTTACACGTGTAACCTTATTTATTTATGTAAGAAGTGCTACAAGATGGAGCACTATAAAAGAATCCATCTCTCTCATATTTGTAGAGCTTTTGGGTCATTTTTCAAAGAGAAAATATCTTGAAAGTTCACATTGTCTCCTTCTTGCACTTTTATGAGTTTTTTCATGGCTTTGACATGGTTGTGAGTGAAGTTTGAGTGCTTTACAACCCCAATCTACCCCTTGAGGAGGACTTGTTTGCATCATTATAGGCAACATATGCATTGGTTGCACATCATCTCTACATGAAAGTCTATTGTACCCTATTAACAGTCTATTTCAACCTATTTAATGTGATTCTCATATTTCTACTTATGTTATCTTGTGAAATTTCGAAGAGAGCTATGCAATTTGAAGAGAGCTATGCAATTGAAGAGAGCTATGCAATGGTATCAAGATTTCTTAATTTGGTGCATCCTTTTGAAAATTCTAATTAAGGTTAATCACTCACTTTAAGCATCCATGCATATCTATCTCAAGCCTCCAACCAAAGCCGCTTTGTTTATATTCCTTGTATTGGCATTTTAAAGTGTCTTTCTAATCATCTACCACATGCTGGAATGATTTTGACATTGTTAGGCTGCTACCAAACTCTTTTGTAAAGAATATTGTGGAAAGTATATTCTTTACTACCACAGTAACTTATATCTATTCTTGGAGAGTGTCACTTTCGTATTGAAGAGCATTCAAGGAGAGAATAATACCAATAATTTGCAGTTCATTATCTCTGAAATGGTGATGTTATTATTGCTTCTCATTATGTCCTTGGTTCTATAAGCTCATAGAATATGTGAAATTTGTGAATGATTCTCAAGGTATCTCAAATGCAAAGCTTTGGCATGCATGCTTTGGTCATCTAAATTTTGTTATTTTGCTTGGTCTACAAAATTTTGAAATGATGTCCTCTCTGCCCAAACTTGAGGCACCTTGTAAAAATGTTTGTGAAGGCTACATTTTTGGAAAAATGCAATGTTCCTCCTTCCCAAAAAATGGTTTAGTTTGAGCTTCTCATACATTGCATCTTGTTCATGGTGATGTTTGTGGTCCTATAACACCTTCTTTTGGGAACTACTTTTACTTCGTGACTTTTATTGATGAATTCTCTAAGCATGCATGGGTGTATCCATTGAAAGCAAAGTCTGAAGAGTTTATGTGATTCAAACAGTTCCTAGTTATGGTTCAAATTTTGTCAACATGCAAATTGGGCACCCTCCATTCTGATTGAAGGGGGTAATACATGTCTTCTTATTTTAATGCATGTCTAGTTGAAAATGGAATAACACATTAGTGTACAATACTGTATACATCTAAACAAAATAGATTTGTTGAAAGAAAGAATAGGTTTCTCATGGAAATGAGGAGTTGTATAGTCAAAAGTCAAGATTTACCACATAGCTTCTGGCTTGAGGTTGTTACGTGTGCAACATGTGTACTTAACAGGTGTCCCACCAAAGCACTACAATCTATCACTTCATATGAGGCTTGGCATGGTTGCAAGCCATCTATTTCTCATCTATGTATCTTTGGCCTTTTGGCATATGGATTAGTGCCTGAAGAACAACACAAAAATTGGATGATAAAGTAGTAAAATGCATTTTTGTTGGGTACAGTTTTGAAAGCAAAGACTATCGTTTGTATCTTCCATATACTAAATGCATTTTGATTAGCCGTGATCTTGTTTTTGTAGAAGATGCAATTTGTACATTACTTTCGTGTACAGAAGAGACTTCATTTAACTCTAAAGATGGTTATGACACTTTTTTGCCTCTTTTTATAGGTGGGCAATCATGTGTAGGTCTAAATGAGGCAATTTCTCAACCTTTATGGGCTTCAAATAATGGTGTAGATTATTCCATTTTTTAATGTAGATTTACATGATGCACTTGTTGATGAGAGAGCTCACATAGAGGCAAAAACTATGCCTAAATGTTTGGTATATATATTCTTTATGATGAGAATGAGCTTTTTTTCTTTGACAAAGCACAAAATTTAGAAAGTTGGATGGCTTCTAATGTTGGTGCATATAGAAGGCTTTGGTGAGCTGAGCAAGAGGAGCAAGGAGGAGATAGTGGGCGTGAGAGAGGAGAGGAGAGATGCGCACACATGTGTGGGAGCCTCAAAACCTACATAATGATCTTCTTGAGTCAATGTTCTCTCTCTCTCTCTCTCTCTCTCTCTCTCTCTCTCTCTCTCTATATATATATATATATATATATATATATATATATATATATATATATATATATATATATATATATATATATATATATATATATATATATATATATGAATATTGGGTTAAGGTCACATGACCCTTAAATCCTCAACAGTCTCCCACTTAAGGGTCGATGTGACCATAAGTGGCAACACATACAAAGAATGATGTAGGATGATACACTAATGTACAAGAAGAGTCTAGATCTCAACCGATACCAATCAGCCTACACCAATTCCCTCAAACAAGGTGCATCCATGCACTGCAAATTGCTCTGGACTCATATCAATAAGATTCGAGCTCACATCTGACTGATGCAAGAATTGACAAATTTCTTGCAAAGCTCCCACTGTATATGTTCTTGAATAAAACATATAGTGGCATGGTCAGCCACAATTTGTAAGTTTGACCGCATTTGTAAGACCTAAGAAGTCTGTCTTCATGCTCTTTGTGTACTGTGTTTTTCCTATGTATTCTGCAGGCCTGCAGGCTCTATGCGGAGTACCATGTGCGGCCCTAGGAGCTCAGTTTTCTACTCCGAGGATATCATTGTGTAGCTCTCGATGAGGAGAGCGGACTGTGGTGCATCATCATCGAATTACTTCAATACCGAACTCCATTTTGTAACTTGGTATAATAGATTAATGCATTACTTTGATTAAGCAGAGTGGGGAAAAATACAAGGATCCTAACCATAGGATTTAGCCATCCCAAGAACCTTGATAACCTATCCTATCCACTTATTTACCCAATGATGTCTTCACATAGTGGTTCATCAATGGCCTCGATCCACAATTGCAACAGGTCATGATTATCGATTGTATCAATAGCATGACATTAGATGTTGTCATTATGATGGCATTACAATTAAAACATAAAGTAGGTGGTTTTATAGAGGACCTTGAATGGTTCGCTCTTAGATGGATATAGTGGCTACAATCAAGTCAAGATGGCCGATGATGACACACCCAAGACTGCGTTCATCACTAATTGGAGGTTTTATGTATGTATAGTGATGTGGTTTGGTCTACATAACACACCTAGTACCTTCCAACGATGCATGCAAGAAATCTTTTCTCCATATTTGACTAGTTTTTATGTGTGTTTACCTCGATGATTTTTTCCTATCCGGTGATACTAATGCTCACTTATGGCACCTGCGTTGTTGTTTTCTCAAATGTCGAGAGTACCACCTTTGTTTAAACCCACATAAATTGTCATATCATGGGTGTTGCATGGGAACACCTCTAAGATGAGGTGACATGTTTTGCCACATGGCATCAGATAGATGCATTTTATATAATACTAGAGAGAGAGAACTCAAGAGGGAGGAGACTCTCATATGCTATATAATACTAGAGAGAGAGAACTCAAGAGGGAGGAGACTCTCATACGTGAGTCTTTTGGAGGAAGACGCTCGATGGCTGGGTGGATATTTGGACGCGAATCTCTGTGTGTATGTGGGACGGCAGTTTGCTATAGCCTTGGCAAAAAGGAGTTATGTAATAGTGGCATCAGAGCAAGCTCATATTGCCCTCAATATAGAGGAGCTCGCAAGTGGGAAAGGATATATTCCTTCCTCTATAGTTGCATACGAACTTTTGAGAGGAGGAAGCAACCACATCCTTATTCTAAGGATGTAGTGAATTTGAATTTTTGCTAATCCTCATTTTCGGAGGAAGAAATGAATGGATTTGAATAATCAATGTTGGAGGGAAAGTTAAGTGTGTGGGGAGTACGAGATGTGTACTCCTATTAAAGTCTAAGATTCCCTCAAAAATATGAGAAGGCCAGGTTTAGGGTATCTCAAAAATACTCTACTTTGATGATTTTACACGTAAATTTTAGGGCTTATATTGATAAATAGCCATTTCGGGAAGGGAAAATGAAGCGGGGTTTTTCTTAATTTGATAGGAAAAATCATGCACACACATAGCTTAGTGTATTTACTTCCATATAAGATTAATAAATTCAAAATATATCTCAGTATGATGGGAGTTTGAAGCTCCACAAAACCCCCTTCCATCACTGTTGATAAAAAATTTCAGCACCTGAATCTAAGAAATTCCCATTTTGGAAGAGGGAAAAAGAGGTGCAGTAACTATGGATGGATGGAAAAAAGTATATATACTGAGAGTATGGTGTATGGAATTCATAGGCGAATCATTAAATTCATCAAAATGATAAGTTAAGGGGGAATTTCAGTTCCTCAAAAACCCCCTTCCCACACTTTTTGGAAAAAAAATTAGATGTTAAATTTTGCCAAACTCCACTTTTGGGAGTAAGAATAAAGATCATTTAAGAGGCTTCCCATGGATTATTGTATACATACATGAAGTATGGTGTATGTGTTACCATGGAGAACTAAAAAATCCAAGAGAAATCCACATTTAGAGTGGATTAGAAGCTTGCTAAGAGCTCTCATTTAAGTTTTTACATGAGAGTACAAATCTTGATTTAGGCCTTTCTTGGGGAGCAAATTCACATGTACTAAGGGAGGAATTGGAAAGGTGAAAATAGGCCCAAGCATCTTCAAATACTGCTCTATGAGGATATGGAGAGAATTTTAGGATTTTCTTGATGGAAGAATGCTTTTGGGCACCCCAAAAATCACATTTTGACACTTTTTCCAGCCCCTTCAACAGTCCATTAGTTTGGCATGTCCCGCTTGGAAAGGCCATATCTTGGGCTAGAAAACTCCAAATTGGATGTGCTATGGCTGGTTTCGAAGAGCACAAGGTATACTTTCAGTTTATCAGAAAAAATTTTGGAAAATATGTATTTTTGCAGGTCTGTACATCTCTGCAAAGTCTGAACAATTTTTGGCAATTACCTTCAGGGAGCCATATCTTTCAAAGTAGGAAGGCGATTTGAGTAATTTCGCTTCGATACATTTGCACATGATACATATCTCTCTTTATGATTATTTTCAGGTCCTAAAATGGTTTTTTCAGATATAAGGAGGGATTACAGATGCATTTTTTGGGTAAAATTGTATTATTTTGGTAATCATCTGACCATGCTTTATGTTTTGGAGAGTGCTCCGATGTTTTCGGAAACTTCAAAGTTTATGTTAGGACCTGAGGAAGAAGATGCAGAGATCTCGAAGCTCGTCAAGAAAGATTGGATGCATGCAATTCCAAAACCAAACTATTCAGGGATGTATGCTTTATGCTTCAGACATTTTACTTTATGTTATGGCATGTTTTGTATGTATATGCATAGATTGGATTGCATACATCAAATCTTGATCATTGTTTAAATTCTAAAAGCATGGATCAATAGGCAAGAAGTACACTTTTTGATTGTTTGCAGGAAAGAGGATTGCAGAAACTACATGGCTATGCAACACAGAGAATTGTTGCTAGCAATTGTTTTTATGTTTTTGCAGGTTATGGAGTCCATATGTGAGTTTATGGCGTGCATGCCATGGGCCTGTCAAGCCTTATGTTGTTGGATGGCTAGTGTGCCATTGAGTTATGGTTTAAATTTTTTGGGATTCCATTTCTTTGGGGAAATGCTGTCGAAATTTTTCCCACCAGATGGCGTTATATACGCACTTACCTTTAGGTAAGAATGTTATAGCATGGTAACATGCCTTTTCTGCAAACATCAATAAGATGTAGGCATGCTTCTAAGCATGTATTTGATGGACTTAGTACCATCACACTAGTATAGATAAGGCAACTTCAATAGAAATAAGATCCCTACATATAATCCTTATGGATTTAGACCATAGGATTGCTAAGGGGAAGAACATGTACCTTCACCATTAGGAATGTGCACAAGCAATCCTATAGGTTATAGGAAGTTGCATAGAGGCATGGAGATACATTTATGGTAATCTCCAAAGTAGTGAAGATTGATTTATCTTAAAAAGAGTCTCACATGATGATTAGGAGACTATGGGGTATCATGATGAATACCCAAAGAGTGACTTGTTTCACTGATACACCTCACTTGAGCAAGTAGTGAAGCATTTCTGCTACACTACTAAGGAAACCAATTAGTTGGGATCACACAGATAGGTTTCATGAGATAGCATCGATGGGTGCTTATGTGATTTGAGTGATGGTTAAGAAGGCCACATGCATGGCACTAGCTCTATGGTATAGAGCATAGATCCCTTAGTCAGGAATAGTTGGGATACCCAATACATATATATGTATATCAATATCTACAGAGAGATACTTAGACCTAGTCTTTGTACCTAGGAACAAGTTGGTTTGGAACAGAAAGGGATATCCATTGTCACATACTGACTAGAACAAAACTAACTAGTTCGAGGACATGGGACTCACTTGAGTCCACCCACATGATTTTAGGATATGGGATTCATTAGAGTCCACCTATATATTCCATTACATATATATGGAATATATATTCGGTTTAGTGTAGGTATGACACCGTGAATTGGAAGAAGTTTTCACTGGTATGGGACGGTGGAAACGACTTCCCTTTGAGAACTCTTCTTCTATGGCCAGGAAGAAAAGGACTCATCATTCATGTCATCATGTCTCACTAGATCAGAGGAGAGCTCTTAGTAGACATCTCCATAGGATTGGGAGTTATCCTTCATAGTGTAGGGAAGATTTATTCTTCCAGTAGAGAATGTGATAGGTGATTTTATCACCATTGGTATCACATACTCATTTTCGGATTTTTAGGAAGGATAATTCCATTAGTTTGATGGGATCTTATAGATCCATGCATAGAGGATGGTTGGCAGAGATAGATTTTTGGTATGGATACACATGTGTTTATGGTATCATGTCATATCCTTGCTTACCATTTTCATAGAGGGCTTTGACCCTTATTAGGGATTTATTTTCTCCACTCTTCACTACATACTGTATAATGAGGGATTATGCATCAGTCATGGAAGAGAGGAGCAAATAAATTCATGAGTTTCTCTTTTAAGGAAAGGAGAAAGTGAGAATCAGCTACATCTATGAGAGATCTCACTTTAGCTTATTAATCTCACTTTAGCTCCTATTCTTTGAGACAGAAAGAAGGAAAGGAAAACATGATTTCTTCATAGGAGAAGAATAGAGTATGTTTTCCTTTAGAGAGAAGAGGTGTTTAGGAAACATCTCTTAGTCTATATTTCAGAGAAGGAATTCATTTCCTCTACCTTTCAATGTAATTTTCCTTCACATGGGAGTATAATTCTCCATTATTTTAGGAGGAAAAAGTATGGAGAGCTTATATATGTGTTCTCAATTATGGATGAGTAGAGCAAATGGATTCAAAGGAGTCTCTTCCAAAGGGAAAGGGAAAGTGGAATAGATTCCACTACTAGAGCTCTTTTCCTTAGATGAGATTAGAGAGACATAGAGAGAGTTTCACTTTCTCATTTTGGTTGTCTTGTTAGGAGTGGCACTCTTCTATCAAGGCAAAAAAAGGAGATCAGTTAATCATGATGGTTAGATTGAGTCTCACTTGTAGACTCTAGAGAGAAGTAGTTATGTTTATTTCCAGTGATGGTCCTTGACTAGATGAGATGATCTAGTTATTGACATTAGTGAGACTGGGAGTAGAGATATGACTCTTCTCTTTACGTTTTATAGGAAATAGAGATAAATCTAACCTATTAGGGTACCAAACTCTTAGTTGATGTTACATCATGAGTATGATGAGTAAACATCAGTTAGAAGGATCGGTACTTAGGGATTATCTGAATCTCAAAGGGAATGCTTTCTGCATTCACATGGCAAACTACGGGGAAGAGAATATTTTAGAGTTTGCACAAGTGCCAATAGATGCTCTTCTAATAGAACTTAGTCCAAAGGTAATGGATGAAAAACCACAGACTTCTTGGTTGGTGAAATGTAGAGATTGCATTTTACTACCATGAGCTAGATGATGGATTTGCATAGTCACAAGGTAGTTTAGAGGAAACTATTACTTGTGAGCACACTCAAGGTTATGAAGACCTAGAGTGTTATGAGGACAATCTATCATTTAGTCTTAGATGGGTTTGGAGTCACTTGTTATGGGACTCTGTTCTATACTTTAGAGGATCATATGGTTTATTATCTCCATTATGATACGGTCAAGCTTATAAGTTTGTCACTTTTACACTTGCTTTACATATTATTACTCCATAGAGGATACATCATATGGACTTAGGTCATTTCGATGATGTTGTATGTTATGGAAGTGATAGTTTGGAGGTGGAATGTATATGGGAGATAGTAGGCATCACTCAGATGGTTTCCCACCGTTGAGATGATCTCATATGAGACTTCTTAAGGGGAAGGATACGGGGAAACAACACACAGAGATGACCATGTACATAGAGTACATGGGGTTCAGGGGAATCTGAGCACTTTTTTCTTCCATTACTGACATTTCATCTACTTTTTTGAGGACGAAAATGTTTTCAAGGGGAAGGAAATGTCATATCAGGGGTGTTGCATGGGAACACCTCTAAGATGAGGTGACATGTTTTGCCACATGGCATCAGATAGATGCATTTTATATAATACTAGAGAGAGAGAACTCAAGAGGGAGGAGACTCTCATACGTGAGTCTTTTGGAGGAAGACGCTCAGCGGCTGGGTGGATATTTGGACGCGAATCTCTGTGTGTATGCGAGATGGAAGTTCGCTATAGCCTTGGCAAAAAGGAGTTATGTAATATAAATCTATCTTTGCAGTTGCCTGTGGCAAACTCCTAGGACATATTGTTTCCAAGCACGCAACTGCACCACCAAAAACTCCTAAGGAGGTGATGCAATTTTTGGGACAAATTCACTGGCATAGCCATCACCTTCGGTGGTTGGCCCATCTAACCATACCCCTCACCTGATTAGCCACCGTGGCTCCTCGTCAGTTCCAATGGACCAAAGAATGTAAGCTTAATTTTGAGTGCTTAAAAATGCTTCTTATGTAGGTGCCGATCTTGCAAGCACGTAATTGGGAGCTCCCATTTCATGTTTTCATTGATGCTTATGATATTTCCATTGATAGTGTATTATGCAACACCAGGATAAGTGGTATCGTCCCATAATTTATGCTGGTCATCATCTCACTCCCGTCGAACATAATTACTCAATCATCCAGCGGGAATGTTTGGGTTTGATATACTCCATTAAAAAGTTATAACACTATCTCTTGGGTTGTAAGTTCACTTTTCATGTGGACCATTCTCCTTTAGTATACTTAGTTCGGTAGTAGCATTTGGGAGGTCGCTTGGCTCATTGGGTCTTACTTTTACAAGAATTTGATTATGCCATTCTCCACCGCCTTGGTTCACCACATGCAATCGTAGATTTCCTATCCTGATTGGACTCTGATGAACCTCCGATAGGCATTGATGATTGTTCCTTTGCCATATGTACGACTATAACTCCTAGTGCATCGTTAGTGTCCTTACCTATTGTTGATTCCTACTATGACACGTTAATGATCTTCCTCACCACTCGTTGTCCACCTGATTTTGTCTCAAATATGGTCCAAAAAAAGTTAGCCATCTATAGTATATATTTTCCTATCATTGTTGGCTAGTTTTATTATGTCAACCCTTCAAGTGTTTGGCTTCAGTGTATCCCTACACATGAAGTTCCATCTGTGATTGTCATGGTGCACTCCACTCCCTCCAGTGGTCATTTCTCTGTGGACCTGACCTATCGAAAGATTTTACAAAGTGGATTATGGTGGCCTACTATACAAAGAGATATCCATGATTATTCAATAGTGTGATGCTTGCCAATGCATCGGAGAACCATTGCATCGGCACTATTTTCCTCTCCAGCTTGTTTTACCATTGGAACCCTTCCAGAAGTGGGGGTTAGACTTTGTGGGGCCTATTACTCCACCGACTATTTCAACGGTTAATCATTATATATTAACATGTACCAACTATGCCATGATGGGCTGAGGCCTAGGCTATTCGGTCTGTTATGGCTCAAGTTGTCACCAAATGCCTTACCCGTGGTGTCTTTCCTCAGTTCGATTTACCGTTGGAAATCATTTCTGACCGCAACACACATTTTGCCAACACCTTAGTTCAGGCTTTAATGCATTCCTTTAATATTGTTCATAAATTTAGTACTCCTTACTACCCTCGTGACATTGGTCTGGTTGAGAGTATGAACAAGACTCTGCTCATGATGCTTAAGAAATTGATCATGGAATGTCCTGAACGATGGGATCAATTGTTCCCTTCTGTCCTCTGGGCCTATCGGACGACATGTAAAGTCTCCACTGGGTATACACCTTTTAAGTTAGCTTATGGACTAGAAGTAATTGCCCCTATGGAATTGGTAGTGCCCGGTTTGGGAGTCACCATTGATAAGAAATTGTTGCCTGCTCAATCTTTTCATGCTTGATTGGATGATTTGCAATCACTTGACGCACAACATTTTGAAAGCTTCCTATTAATGCAAGAAGTTGAACTCCATCAGGCCTGGACACATGATCATTTTTTGTAGAATCCTGTATTTGAAGAAGGACAATTAGTGTTATTTTATAATTCCAAGTCTGACAGAGCTATAGGGAAATTTAAGCTTTTGGTGGTTCGGTTCATGTTAGATTTTGGCAAAATTGGGTGCGACAACTTTTTGGTTAGCAACTCTCACCAAAGTACTGATTAAAAATCTTGTGAATGGATCCAAATTGCACCCTTTTTGCTTGCCTCTTGCATTATTCATCATTGCATCTCCACCCATGACTGCATGATTTGTATGGCGATTATGATGAATCACCTTCCATGTGCGCTCATCATTATGTTTATCCATTTGTGTGATGATGCTCCAACGCTACTTGCTTGTTTTAAACCCCATAATGGATGTCTTCCATTCTTCATTTTGTGATCGTTTACATGTACTATAATTGTTGTGCATTGTGCTTGCATCTGCTAGCTATGTGCTTTCATGGAGACCTTAGCCCCTTTCGAACCCCTCATTGTTGTCGTGATGGACGATATGCAGGCATTTTTGCAACCATGTAGGCTAGTGAAGTTCTGCCTCCTAAAGTGGGATGTTGTGGCAACTCATCCCACTGCCAAGAGCATCATTCAAAACATTACCATTGAGCCTAACAATGTTGTCCATTGGACTGTCCTTTTCAATGGCCAAGAGCTACACACCACTGCCACTGAGGTGGGGTAGCATTTTCTTCCTTCCTACCGAGCACCTTACATCTATCCTCACCTTATCCCGTGCTACCATGGAGTAGTTGTTCCCTCGGCATAACTCTAATGAGTATGCCATTAGTTGTCGGCCTGAGCCTGAACATTCTATTTTGCATTTTTTTGTTGTAGCTCTAAACCTTCAGCACCACCCTTATGGCATTTCCCATCAGCTCTACTCCCTCATCGTTGCGGGTGCCCAACAACTGATCAACTGGTCACTCTTTTTGTTCAACCGAATTCACAGAGAGTGCCAAAAGATCGTGCAGCAATTGGAGGTTGGTAACCATCTGAAGATGAGATAACCATTTCTCCTCTCCATCATGTATCCCAAAGAATTTCCCATCAGCATCTGAATCCTTCTGGTCCTGCGTTCCTTTGCTCAACAGCCCATTTCATCTAATGACGAGGAAGATGAGAGCCTTAGTGTCCTTTTGCACTAACCCTGCCACCATCAAGTTGTAGTTTCTTCCTCCTCCAGTGCGTCCATTGGTGACAACCACCCCAGTCCAAGCCCCATTCTCCATCTCCTCCTCTAGTGGGTAGTTCTGGCCTTGTGCCTCCCATTCAACCTGATGTTGACATGACTACGACCACCCAGCCCGATCACAACATGTTTGCACCCCCTATCTCTCCTCCACCCTTGTCTCCCTGGCCCCCCGCCTATCCCCCTCCATCTATTCATCATGAACCCTCCCCTAGGCCAAGGTCATGTGGCTCTTTCCCCTCTTACTCACCACCTTCATCCCCCTCCAATTGGTCCACTCCATCACCCTTGGCGTCCCCATGGAACAAAGTAACCCCTCTCGTTGTCGATGATCATTTTGTACCTGAACTTGCCCCTCTGCCGAAACCACATGAGCGTTACTGGCAATTTGGTGTTAACGAGTTTGTCGGCCTTCACGAGTTTAGTTGTCTTAGTGCTTACTTTTTACACCTACAAGATTTGATTGCCCATTATTTTGACCACGCCTCTTGAACCTATGTCAACCTCCACGCCTATAACCAGTGGCTCCAACCCCAATTGCAATAGACGCAAGATGTTGCTATGCAACAATAGTTTGAAGTCTAGCAACTATCCGATGTTTTATGGATGGAGCCACACCAGACTCAATATTTAAAGTCCTTTTTTGAAGAAGTTCATCGTGAAGTGGAGGGTTATTAGAAGTAGGCTGTCAACCTGAGCAGGCTAATCAATGACGCCTATGGAAAATCCAAGACCTCCAGAAAGATATTATTTTGTGAAGGATGCGGCAATCAATGAAATTCATTATCAATTGAAGTCTCACATCGATGAACATGACCTACTATAGGAGACTTCCGCTACTCTTCGGGAAACCAACGAGCAGTTATCTCTACAAACAACACAATAGGATGTGCAACACTAGACCTTGACTCAGCAAGTCACTGCGCTACAGAGGACCCTTAATGAGGAGCATGCTTCAAAGGCAAAAGCTAAGAAATCTGCTTCTACGAGATCAATAGTCTCAACTTTCAAGCTCTAATTGGAATTGGCCATGATTTGCCAGATGGAAGCTGAATAGACTATAGCTGCTGAACAACAACGCCAGCATCACATTTCTCAGCAAGATTTCTACTTGCAAGAGGAATTCGGCATCTAGTTGGTTGAAGCCTAGAGTCACGCTATTCTATCACAGGTATTGACCTCTGAGTTAGTGAAGGCGATTACTCTTCTTCCGGCTAAAGTGCAGCATTTACTTAAGTCCATTGCAAAGAAAATCCAACATACTTTTGTCAAAGCCCATTCATCATTTACTTCTAATGTTTTTATGCCATCTGACGATGAGATGGAGGTCAATTGATTTTTGTTCCTTAGTACCATTTTTAGGTTCAAGTCCTTCGGGCATGCCAGTGTTAGTGCCGTCAGATAACCTTCTAAATATTAAAAATGTATATCGAACGGTCTCGCCAAAAAGCT
Source organism: Ceratopteris richardii (assembly GCA_020310875.1). Taxonomy (NCBI): domain Eukaryota; kingdom Viridiplantae; phylum Streptophyta; class Polypodiopsida; order Polypodiales; family Pteridaceae; genus Ceratopteris; species Ceratopteris richardii. The sequence goes on along the minus strand of CM035443.1, from coordinate 98,266,501 downwards.
AGAAAAAAATGTTGCAACTTTTCATATTAATGATATGGTCCATGCATGTAGCAGAGAGAACAGGTGGATGTGTTGTCGACGTAAGGCCACGAAGCTAGAATCCAATGGCTACCAGTTTGTTCTCTAGCCCACAAGACGAAGACTCCAATTTTGGTTTACTGTTGTGTCATTTCTCCTCTTATCATTACTCTATTGTTATATAAAATTGAATCTTTGTCTAAGAAGTTCACCAAATATTGATCTGTTTTTTGCTGATGGTATTTGTTGTGCATATTGTAAGCGTTGGGTCAAGAGCAGAGGTTAACAACATCTATAAATAATATGCATGAGAGTGCAACATCCATCCAAAATCATCCTTTGGGGACATCTCTGACTAGTGGCATGGATTTGTTTAATGATCTAGATCAAGAGATTGATGATCATATTATTAGTCTCAGCCACATAAAGACTAATTCAAACTTGCTTATGTAGTTGTGTGAATCGTTCTTTCCCTAGAAAGGCAAAATTTTGCATATATATTCTGAGATGAAGTCCGATGTATGGGGTCATAGCTACCATGTCCTTGAGCTTGGCAAGGTTTGTATTCTTCATGTTGTTCGGCACTAGCATCTCCTTCTCTCTAGGAATATGCATGCTCTTTATGTCAAGGGCTTCTGGAACTAAGTTGATGGTAAGCCTAAAGGTTTTCAATTCATTGCCACGTGTATAAGAAGGAATGACAAAGGTACTGGATAACTTTTTGTCCTTGCTAGGTTGTAGAGTATTGATGAGGTAGTAGCATCACATGAAATCACATTTAGGAAGTTACGTGCTAAATATTTTGCCAAGCCTGCCTTACGTCTTATGGGTTGGAGTTCTTTGATATTCTGCAACTTCTCAAATTCTCATGTAAAGAACTGATACTTCCCCCAAACATTATTAAATTGACACTCCTCTTCCCAAATATAAGTTGCATCACCTAGGGTTTTAGCCATCTCATCAAACCAATGGGAATGAGGATTGACTTTCATTGTGTGGCCCATAGGAGGGTCCTAAATGGGAATGGTTTGTAGGTGCCCTAGTGCTAGAACTAGTGCCTTCTTCAACAATGATTACAGATGTAGTGGATGTTCTATGTATCTACTAGAAGAAGAAGAATCACATTGTTATTGTATCGAAAATTGATGAGGCCTTGTTCCCTTCACAATATCAACATGACAACCTTGGATGTTGTTGTGTGTAGTGGTGATGAGTTAGTGAGTGTTATGTGTGAGGTTAATGTGATTGAGAGTTAATGTGGTTAGTATGTAACCTAGATGCATACTTGGGAAATGCAAGGAGCTCCAAATGCATCTAGTAGTGTACAAAGATGTTACAAGGTGGGGACTTCCCTTATAGGATGACAAATTTTTCTTGTGAATACATGTAAGGGTTCCAGTGATGACTTTACCTGGTCATGGGACTTTTAAGGTACACATTTCCAAGTCATGTTAGGTTTGACTTTACATGAGTGTTTGCGTTTGACAGCTTGCAATGTAAGTTTATGAGCGCTTGGGATCGAAAGAACTAATTAATTCCCAAGAGCTTATGTTGAGCTCATGACTAGGTCTTAGGCACCCAAATCTGTCTAGGATTGTGGTCAGCCTTCATTGACCGCTTTGGGACCCAGACGGAGAGTACACATTGTAATGAAATCTTTGGTGTACTACCTTTGGTCGCATTGATTTTGCCAACTACTTCTTAGTCAATGGTTGTCCCAGCAAGGGGGCAAGCAAGTGCTCACCCATCATCGATCGTGTAGCTTTCTAGTTCTATCATGAAACATTCATTTATCCAAAACTTGAAAAAGTCCACTCCTTAGGTTTAAGTTGATTGCATGAACATAGATCCCATCTTGACCAAGGATTAGTAAGGTCCTTGTCATGGTAAACTCGCACTTTAATTGTCCTATGGACATCTTGAATAGAGATAGGAAGCTCCACCTCCCCATGCAAGAGGTTTCCACTCCACCTAATCCTACAAGATAAGCTTCCATAGGATTAATTGATAAGCCCATGCCTTGACAACAGGAATATATTACAGCGCTAGTAGCTGCCCCTAAGTCAATCAAAGCCTTGATTGTCATAGCATTCATGCCATGTCCTAATTCTATTGTTATAAAAGGATGTCTACCAATGATGCAATGAGAGGGAACACTCTTGGTCTGGCACATAGCCATAGGATACCTTGGGACTTCATAACCAATGTGTCTAGGTTGATCTATGCTTTTTCTTCTCAACTTCATACATCTAATATGCTCTAAGGCCTCTGTCTGTGCTTCTTTGTGGATTCTTTTCTCTTCTTTTTTGTGCTTCTTAGCTATATTCAGCCAATTTATCATCTCTTCCATTAAAGGCTCTTGATAAATCTTTACTTTATAACCACTAATATAACTTGGTAATACATTGCCCTATAAGGTGGCCGATTAGACAGCTCCACTTGTTGATATCCTATTGATAATCATTGGTCCATAGCCATGGTTTTCCAACTTTCATGCATGTTTGCCTCTTTTTTGTAGTGTATATACATGTGATTAATCTCAATCTAGTTTTAGCCAATTTTTCTAGGTCAAAGATCTTGGATGATAGCTCATGACCAATCCACTGATTCTCTTGTGTTACCTTGAGTGTAGGTATCAAAAAATCTAATTGAAGAACAACATTATGGCCAAACACCATATGAAAGGGAGTGGCATTGAATACCATTTTGAAGGCAACTCGATATGCCCAAACAACACGATGAAGTTGTTTGTCCCAATGCGAGCATTTGTTATTAACGAGCTTAGTCAACACCACACCTACAATCTTATTTGTGCTCTCAGCTTGTCCATTTGCTTGTGGGTGATACATGTCAGACTTCTTGTGAACGACCATGAATTTTTGTAAAAGATATTCAATGACCTCATTCAAGAAGTAGTCGCACGATCACTTACAAACTCTATCAGTAATCTCTATCTCGTGAATATATTTTTGAATAAAAATTTTGTTGTTGATTGCACATCATTCTTTTTAGTTGCTTTTACCTCGACCCATTTAGTCGGATAACCTATTGCAAAAATGATATACTCGACATGTGAACTCTTAACTGGGGAATTAATAGGTCCTACAAAGTTTATTCACCACTTAGAGAATGCACGTCCTCCTATCATGGGTCTCAGTGGCATCTCATCCTTGCGTATAGGACCTCTTCACATAAGTGTGTGCATCCATGTGAAGGGTAGACCACCAAATACCTAAGAAGATACTCGATTTGATCAGTCATTCCAGTCCAAAGTGCCCTCCTACAACACCTTGGTGTGCAATTTCTAATATCTTTAGATATTCACTTTCATGGACACATAGTCTTAGGTATCCATCTTGTCCACGCTTATATAGATTATCTCCAATGAGCATATAGTCTTGGGCCTCCTTCTCTAGACTTCTTCTTTGCGCTAAAGTCATCTCTTAAGGGAACATTCTCATCCTCAAAAATTCAACTAATGGATTGTTCCAATATGGTATCAATGACACGATACAATGTTGCATGCTCAACCTATGGTCTGCTAAAACAAATTGGACAACACATCCTATAGAAATTTGCTTCCACAGTTGGATAATATACTCCGAACCTTTTCAGAGTCTCTAGGGTTTGGTGTTTTTACTCTAATGCACCTACGTGTGCTAATCGCAACCATTTATCATGCTCTTCTTCTTCCACACAACAAGCTAAAATTTCTTGATTTGTTTGCTTGTATATACTTCCTGCCATTATATGATGCTTTTAAGATTTAACAATTTCTTTATCCTTTTCTCTCATTATGGGGTTTTTGGGTCCAAGGGTAAGAATAGGCACAATAGCTTTAGTCCAATTTGATACTACCTCTAAGTTGAACAAGTAAGCATCAGGAAGTTCATCCAATACTCCTCGTAGTGATTCTCTTGAAATAAGTTTAGAAAGGTGATCCACCCAAAGGTGAGTCTTGCCTTTCCTTACTACCACTTCAAAATCATACTCCATTAGTAAGAGAAACCATCTTACTAATCTGCCTATATTCTAGGGTTTGTTCACAAGGTAGAGTAGAGCCTAGTGACCTGTAAAGAATTTAAACTTATTTGCAAGCAAATAATGTCTACACTTCTTAACTACATATACCATGCCTAATGCTTCTCTTTTCGTAGTTGTGTAGTTTCTCTCTATTGCATTTAATTGTCTACTTACATAAGCAATGGAAAGATCGATGTTTCCTTCACCCATGGGTTGTGCTAGCACACATCGAATAGCAAAATTAGAGGCATCCACATGAACATGGAATGTCTTAGTCCAATATGTTGTTGTCAAAATTGGTGCTGAACAAAATAGCTCGTTGAAAGAGGTTTTGCCCTCTTCATTATACTCAAAGTTACTTGGAAGGGTGTACAAAGGCCTTGCAATTATAGCATACATGTGAATAAAATGTCTATAGTATCCATAATGTCCCATAAAAGCTTGTACTTCCTTGACATTCTTTGGTCTAGGTAGTTCTGGAATGGCCCTAACCTTATCTTCGTCCATTGCGATCCCATTCTTTGACACTATGTCCTAGAATCTTGACTTGTGTGACCATGAAAACACATTTTTCTGGGTTCAAGCAGACCTGACATTCTTGACATTTGTCAAAGATCTATTTAAACTCTAGGATATGTGTCTTTTTTATGTTGGAATGAACGCACAAGTCATCCACATAGACCTCTAAGTTCTTTTGCAAGAATTCCTTAAACACATGACACATCAACCTTTGAAATGTCATAGGAGCATCGATGATTCCAAATGACATCACACAAAATGCAAAGATACCCCACTCTATGGCAAAAGCCATCTTATGTTGGTCTTCAAGGGTGATGGCTACTTGATTTTAACCCAAGAATCCATCAAGGAAGTTGTAGACTTCCTTACCCGCTACACATTCTAATAGGTATTTGGTGATAGGAAGTAGATAGCTATCTCATATGGTGGCTACATTAACTTTTTTCAAGTTAATGCATACATGTAACTTCCCATTCTCTTTGGGCACTACCACAATGTACCCATTCGATATTCTCAATTTCATAGATAAATCTTGCTTCTATCAAGCAATCAATTTCCTCTTTGATTTTGGTTGTGTAATTATCATTATATGTGTAAGGTTTCTACTTAGTATGATTGGCTTCCAATGACATCGGGATTCTATGAGAACAGATATTTGGGTCCACTCCTTTCAAATCACTATAACTCCAAGAAAATATGTCTTTGTACTCTCTCAACAAATATATCAACTCCCATTCTTCTTGTTCACGTAAGTCATATCCTATGTATGTACATCTATCTTTGCCATTTTCTATGGTTACTATAATTTTTTTGGTCTTTTCTTTGTTTTCATAGGCTTCTCCTACTGATGCTTCTCATTTGGGCATTCTTATCATGATCTTTCTATCCCCTATCTCACACTTCTTGAAATTCTCAAGCACTTCAAACAAGTGTTCTTCTTCTTCTAGGGTGCTTATTTTCTTCTTCCCTTTCTTTTTCTCATCTTGCATCTTGTGTCATAATCATTTTCTTCTTTGACTCTCTTCTTTCAAATTCTTGAGTTCTAGCCTCTATCATATAAAGATATTCTTCCTCTAAGGCACAATATAGTTCCATGATGATGGATTCCACATCCTCATCACTAACTTCTTTAGGTATGGGTGTGCTAGGCTCACATTCTTTATGAAATATTCAAACATGAGTGGGTCTATGGTGAAGAACAAGATATCATACCATCTTCATCACAATGGGTAGTCCACCTCCTCATTGAAAGCTATGTCCATCATGGCTAAGATTTATGCCCAGCCATGGGGTTCAAACTCCTCATCAGGGAATGCCATAGGTGCATAAGTTGGGTCTTGAATAGGTCTAGGGTTCTTGTTAGCACCTATGTCTCGAGAGTTTAACATTTTCTCTTTCTCCATTGCAACTTTACACATCCATAGATGAGTATCATCATGCATCCAAGAAGATTGTGATCCTATGGAATGCATGGACTCTGTCTTGTCTAATGTTCTATGGACTCGATTCCATTGCAAGGGGGGGTACATCTCTATGGGGATAGTATTTGAGATTGATTTAGTGGTCACTCCTAGATGTTGTAAGTACAAGGAATTGGTTCCCCAATCTTGCACTATCTGCGATTGTCTCATGAAGGGTCTACCTAAAATCATCTCATAGACATGATTTTTACCAAAATCACATATGGAAAAAGTGTGTTCAAACTCCACACCACAAGTAGTGAGAGTTATCCCTTCTACCAACCCTAAAGGTTTCTCAATATGTTTGTCTTCCATTTTCAACTTCATTCTAGTTGGTCTGAGTGTTGGCTTGCCCCATCGTTTCCATAGGGGAGGTGGTAGCAATAGCGACTCCTTCTCCTGAGCCTATAATAGCTTTTGTTGTATAGCCTTGATAAGTGATAGGAAGATAGGTGTTTCCTTCTTCTCCTTCACTCATGTCACCTATCTTATAGAAAGGTATCTCTGATATTGTCTTATGTTATCCTACCTGATATTGGGGCTTAGCTATCTCTGGCATTTGGTTAGCTATGTGCTTCCACAAGTCACGTTTAATTTTAATTAGTTCCTCTAAAGTGAGGTAACATTGCATTTTAGTGTTCTTCACCACTTCCATCTTCTTTGGTAGAATTGATTCCTCATTTATTACCCTAAATGTGGGGGCTCTTATATGAATAGACATTGACTCCCATGGGCCTGTGAAGCGAGGCAATTCTTGCAAGGAATTGGATTCAAAATCTAGTCATTCACTTGACTGCATGTCTTCTTGCTCCTCGTAGATAGAGGGAATTGATCCTAACAATCATCCACTATCTCAGTAGGAGGAGGGTTGTCACTCTCTTTGGCCCATTTCTCCTCTTGAATTTCTCTTAAGAACTCCTAGGATTAATGACTTATAGAGGAAGGAACTCCGTCATCCATAAAATTAGGAACATAGGCTTCCTTAATGGGTAAGCTTATCTTTCACTTCCACTACTTTGGGCTTCAGGTGTAGCCAAAGTCTTGGGTTTTGCTACCAACTTCTCTAACCTCTCCAATAGTCCTTTGAAATGTAGGTGTGGCTTCACTAAGTTGGTCCGATTGAAAAGACATCTTGCATTGAACATAGCTTGAGCTACTTCTATCATTTTTGCACAAAGCTTGGTCCTTTCCATTTGTAAGTCCGCTCTGGGATAGCACTTATCTAACTCTACCACATTCTTCCCTCCTTGAATTCAATATTGATAAGCCTTGAACATCATGTTCAAGTCTTCAGGAGTAAGATCTACTAGGACTGACCCTACTTTGGGTGGTGGTGGTATGGATGGGGGGTTTTCATGAGACAAGAGAGGTCGTGATCTTGTTTGAGAGTGCGTTTGGGATGATATCTCGATCAGTTTTGTTTTCATTTCCTTTAGGGTTTGTTCTACTTTGCTCATCTTTCTCGCCCATTGTCTCTTCATTCTTTCCCATCTACCCTTCCAAGCTCTCATTATTTTCCTAGCTACACTATCTGACTCACTGGCCTCTAATTTTTTCTCCTAATTCACACTCATAGCCTATTGTAGAGCCTGTGCTCTAGTCAGTACTTGTATTAGGGCTATAATTGTCACACTTTCATTGGATTCTATGACCAAGTCAAAAACATTCATTGGTGTAATCTTTTGTGTATGGATTGGATTCTTAGGAAAATCTCTCAAGTGGTGCTCCTTTCCACAGTAAGGGCGAAATCCTTGAATGACTACAAGTTGAGGTTGTCTCTGAGGAGGAACTGGACAATCATGTATGATGTGATCTCCCTGGAATCTATAGCATGTTCCTCTAGGTACTTGGGGTCTCATCTACCTTAGTTTGGGCCTAGGGTTAGGATCTCTATACATCACATTGGAGCATTCAAGCTTCCAACTTGGTTCAATGGATGCTTTATATGGATAGACTTTATTATGCTCATGTGAATCCATGTAGTAAGCCGGTGGGCTATCCACGTGGGTTGAGTCAAAAATTTGAGCATTTGGATCACTTTTTGAGACCATTAGGGATGCAAGCACTAGGACTTTATTCAATTTATCCTCTGTTGTGGCATATTTGATTGAAATAACATTGGCAAGGGGTCGAGGTTGTTGACCTAACATAGGTTGTGGTCTCTGCGAGCTTGGTAGTGGGGTTGATAAGGTTGTTGGGTCCTAAAGTATGGTTGTTGTTGGTATTGGTTTGGGTATCTCCCTAGTTGTTGATATGGTTGTTGGTAGTTTTTCCTAACCACTTGCTTGTTGTAAGGGCATTCCTGTGTAGTGTGGTTAGTCTACTTTCTTTCTATCATGTAGTATTGGCTATTAGGGTTCCCTTGATTTTGAGCCATTATGGGGGAAACATTGGCCATGTCTCTGCAATTATAGCATCGTTTCATTGAGACAATTCTCACAGTTTGTCTACTTGAGACTCCTAACTTCTACACAAGTTTTTTTGCTAATTCCTCAATCGACATTGAAGGCTTTGATGTAAAACTAGTAGAAAAATTTGAATCCTTATATACCTTTGAAAGTTCTAACTCTTCTCCCAAGTTATCCTCGATGTTGATACACATTCGAGCACATTGCTCTATGTTCCTAGGTTCCTTCAAGTATACATATGATCATAACTTTGCAGTTAACATGCCATCTAGGAACAATGCCACTTGCTTGGCTATTGTGGGTAGATTTGGAATAGGGCATTTCTCAATGTATTTTCTAAACTTGGGTCCTTCTAGCCTAACTATCTCTTGAGGTGTTTGCTTAAAGCTATGGATCAAACATGACGTATTTGAAGTATTTCAGTATCAATGCACCACAATGCACTCTCCTTCTCAACAGCTCCACGACAATATCCTCGGAGTAGAAAATCTAGCTCCAAGCATCGCACATGATACTCTGCATAGAGGATACACGATATGCAGAAAAACATAGTACACAATGAGCATGAACACAAAATTCTTGGGTGTTACAAATGCGATCGAACTTATAGTCTGTGGTTGACCAAGCCACTATATCTTTTATTAAAGACCATATAAAAAAGTATCCGATGGCCATTTGGCCTTTCACATGGACACTAACGGTAACAATTTCCCACTAAAGGCCAATATGGCCAAAGTAACGATGGGAGAAAAATGAAGAATTATAAAGAATACCTAAGTGTAAGTATACAAACTATACCTCCCACCTGATGGGCATATTACACAATATACAAGTGAATGTGTAAGATCATGAATCAAGTAACCCCCATCAAGTGACAACAATGTCGAAAGCTATCCTATGGTAGAGCTTTAGTCAAAGCATTTGCAACATTATCTCGAGTATGAACCTTCTCAAGAATAATGCGCTCAATGGCTAAGCAATCTCTAATGAAGTGATACCTCACCTCAATGTGCTCGGTCTTTGCATGATAGATCGGATTCTTAGCCAAAACAATGGCACTCTGACTATCACTGAGCAAACGAGTTACATGCTGAGGCAGATCCATATCACAAGCAAGACGAGAAAGCCACAATGATTCCTTACATACCTCACCAGCTACAACATACTCTGCTTTTGTGGTGGAAACAATTGTACATTCTTGAAGACGAGATCTCCAAGAGATAGCACCTCCAACAAAATGAAAAATGTACCCTCATGTAGACTTATGATTGTATACACAACTAGCATAGTCAGAATTTGTGTAACCAATAATGGATGATTTCCCTCTACCTAAGCATAGACAATTGTCCTTAGTGCCATTCAGATATTTCAAAAATCATCTTGACTGCTTCCAATGTTTCTTGTCAGGATTAGACATATATCTACTCACAAGTCCCACTACAAATGGAATGTCTAGACTAGTAGCTACCATAGCATACATGAGACTACCAACAACAGACTGATAAGGAATTTTGTTCATGAATTCCTTTTCCTCATCTGATTTGGGGCAATCATCCTTGCTCAATTTCACATATGTGGGTAAAGGTGTACTCAATGCCTTTCCACCTTGCATATTGAACCCGTGAGGTAATTTGGATGTGTACTCACTTTGAGACAAGTATATGCATCTTTTGTTACCATTAGTGTCCATGTAAAAGGCCAAATGGCCACCAGACACTTCTTTGTATATGTTCTTTAATAAAACATATAGTGGCCTAGTCAGCCACAGACTGTAAGTTTGACCGCATTTGTAAGACCTAAGAAGTCTGTCTTCATGCTCCCTGTGTATTGTGTTTTCTGCATATTTTGCAGTCTCTGTGTGGACTACCATGTGCGGCCTTAGGAGCTCGGTTTTCTACTCCGAGGATATCCTCATGGAGCTGGAGAGAAGGAGAGCGCACTGTGGTGCATCACCGTCGAAATACTTCACTGGTATTAGAGCATTTTCACACAAAAGCCTTGTTCCTTTTGTGCGAGCGAAGCGAGCACCCCCCCAAGGCTTACGATTAAGGTGACGACCAAGGCATAGACCTTGGCATACCTTGTCATCCGAGTCACCGAAGTCACCATTGGCACTGTTGGCTGCACGTGAGGGAGGACATGAACGATCAAGGAATATAGAGGTTCCCGGTACTTCTCGGGAGGTCACCCATCCAAGTATTGTTCCCCCATAGCTCGCTTAACCGTGGCAATCTCTTGCCACTAAGCTACACTCTTGTGGTGTCTAAATAAGGGGAAAGACTAAAGTTGACATTACCTTGAACAAGTTTTGGTCCCTCAAAGCTTCATTCTTTACTTTCAAAGCCTATTTCTGAAGCATTTTTGGAGTGTCTTTTGGAGCCATTTTGGAGTACTTTCGCACATAGTTCTCTTCACACAGGTCCAAGAACATCAAGAAGACTTTGTACTTCTCCGACAATAAATATCAACCTTTGGGGCTGTGTTTTTCAGCCACACTCGTAAAACTACAGGTTTCTCGAGAGGTTTTGAGTTTTGGTGGGAGCAACCGTTGTAAATCTATACAGGTTTTTTGAGCCTAAAACATCATAGTTGATAGACACTTGCAGGTGTTATTGGCTAGTTTTTGGGCTGTGCATTCAGAATTTTATTGTCATTTTACTGCATATATTGAGCACATACACACCATGTACACTTCTGTGGATACCGCTTATGTACATCCATGTGGTCATTGATATAGCGGTTATGTTTTTTGCATAAAGCCTTTTACGTTTGATAAAGAGGGTCGTGGTGAGGTTTTCTTAACTGGGAGACACCTAGATGTCGGGGTCTCTTCGGTGATGCAGGTGGAAGATTTACCCAACCTCGCCATAGGCGATGTATGATAGTTGTTCATAGGTGCTCGATAAGCATAGTTGGCTTCTATTGGGTAACTGGTTATATGCAGTGGAGTCAGCGATTCAGTATGCAAGTAGACATGTCAGTACTTGAATTTTTATGATATTTTGACACTAGTCATATGCTCATTTTGCAGAGGATACTCTGAAAAAAAATTTCCAGATTTTTGGTTTTATCAACTATACAGTGGTCGACTTACTCCTTGATACAGTTATTTGTTGGTGTTCATACTCTTCTAGCTCCATTATCATTCTATTCAGTTCTCTACCATCATGGCATCAGAGGTCTCAGGCATATCTGGTGGATCAAGGTCTACTGCTAGTGTTCCGAGGAGGACCTATAATTTGCAGGGCAAAGACCATTTTGAGATCCGAAAATTTGATGGCACAAACTTTGCTCTATGGAAGAATCAGATTAAAGATGTGCTGATTCAAAGGAGGCAATGGAAGCCAGTAAATGGAATTTCAAAGAAGCCTACTGACATGGATGAAGATGATTGGGATGAGTTAGATGAAATGGCCAGGTCTACCATTCGCATGCACCTGGCAGATAATGTTTACTTTATAGTATTAGATTGTGAAAGGGAAGAGGAGCTTTGGAAGAAGTTATGCAATACATATGAAAAAGAGACAGCATCCAATAAAGTGTATCTGATGAGAAAATTATATGACCTTCGTATGAAGGACACAGATAGTGTTGTTGCTTATCTAAATGAGTTTGATGCTATATTCTACCAGTTACATGCTCAAAAAATGGATATGGATAATGAAATAAAAGCAGTATTGCTGTTATGCACCTTGCCATCATCATGGGATACGTTTTGCACAACTATTAGCAACAGTGCACCTGGTGGTAAACTCGTCTATGATGACATATGTGGAGCACTCTTAAGTGAGGAGATTCGTAGAAAATCTATGGTTGGCACTCAGAGTGGAGATGCATATAATGTTTGTGGTTCTTACCAAGGAAAGAATCAGCAACATGGCAGGAGCAAGAACAAGGAAAAGAATGGTTAACGGAATAATAGTAGGAGTAAATCAAGGAAGAGAGATATCGAATGCCATTATTATCATAAGAAAGGACACATGAAGAAAGATTGTTATGCATTAAAGAATGCTAAAGGTAAAGGACAGAATGTTGATGGGCATGTTAAACAGTTACCTGCACCATCTACTTCGACTGTGAAGATTGAAGAAATTAATGCTATTTCTGATGATGTTGATGTGTTGACACTTGATAGTACTGTGCCAACTGAGGCTCTTATGACTGATTCTCTTTCCCACACCTGGCTACTAGATTCTAGTGCTTCTTTCCATGTGACACCACATAGAGAATGGTTCTCTAATTATGTAGCAAAGTCTCTTGGTACCGTGAGACTTGGTGACTCTTACCAGTGTGATGTTGTGGGGATTGGAGATGTGGTTGTGCAGTTCATTGATGGTTCAAAATTTACTATGCATAATGTATGCCATGTACCTCAGTTATCACGTAGTTTGATGTCAGTTGGTCAACTTGATGACCTTGGTTGCAAGGTGGTCTTCTATGCTCAGTCCTTTCGCATATCAATGGCAATATGGTTATTGCAAAAGGAAGCAAAGTTGGCTCACTTTATCCTTTATTTGTATCACAGAAAGAACACTTGTTAGTTGTTACTGAACAACCTATGGCTTGTATTTGGCATGATCGTTTGGGCCATATATCTCATAGTGGAATGGAAAATCTTTCTCGTTCTGGCTACTTACCTGTGTTATCTTTCTCCAATTTTTCATTTTGTGAGCGTTGTCAATATGGAAAGCAAACAAAAAATGTGCATAGAACGCACATTGACTCTTCAATTCAGCCTTTAGATCTCGTCCATACAGATGTGTGTGGTCCGATGCCCACTAGCTCCTTAGGTGGTTCTCTTTACTTTGTCACTTTCATAGATGATGCTACTAGAAAAGTCTGGGTATATCCTATCAAATTGAAGGATGAGGTATTCCCTACTTTCAAAAAATGGCTTGCTTTAGTTGAGATTGAAAAGGGAACTAAGTTCAAGGCTTTATGTTCAGATAATGTGGGTGAGTATACCTCACATGAATTCAGCCTTTTCTATCAGCAACTCTCCGTATACCCTAGTACAGAATGGTGTAGCTAAGAGGATGAATAGAACTAATCAAGATAGAGTAGTCTCTATGTTGCATCATGCAAACCTCTCACAAGGCTTTTGGGCAGAAGCAGTATTGACTGCAGTTCATGTGATTAACCTTTCACCTAGTACTACAAAAGGTGTAAAAGTGGCACAAGAGTTATGGACAGGGAAGCCACCATATTATGATCATCTTCGAGTTTTTGGGTGTGAAGCATATGTTCATATACCCAAGAATCTTAGACAAAAGTTGGACCATAAGTCAAAGAAATGCATTTTTCTTGGATATGGTTGAGAAGGACAATTTGGATATCGCTTATGGGATCCTGAAACACAGTCAGTGATCAAAAGTAGTGATGTCATTTTCAATGAGTCTAAGATGTATAAACATCCCATTAAGGAGGTTGAAGTGAGAAGAGTGGTGTTTGAAGATACTAGTCCTCCAGTTAGCATGCATAAAAATGTTGCACATAGGGATGTTCAAGAGAATGTCCATTCAGATCAGCCTGCACATGTTCCTGTTCAACAACCATTGAGACATTCTGCACGTGTCTCACATCCACCTGATAGATATGTTCCAGGTTTAGATTTTGTTATGCTAACAGATGCGGGTGAGCCTTCTTACTACAAACAAGCTATGCAGATAGAGGATCATGTCAAGTAGGAGCGTGCCATGAAGAGTGAGTTGGATTCTATTCACAAGAATGGTACTTGGGATTTAGTACCTTTGCCAAATGGAAGGAGAGCTTTACCATGTAAATGGGTATATAAGTTGAAGTTCACATCAGATAGTGCTTCCCCAAAGTATAAAGCACGACTTGTTGCAAAGGGTTTTAAGCAACAACATGGTGTTGATTTCAAGAAAATCTTTTCTCCATTGGTCAAGATGACTACCTTGTGCATGTTGCTTGGATTCGTTGCAAAGGAAGACTTAGAGCTAGTCCAAATGGATGTGAAAACTACTTTCTTGCATGGAGATCTTACAAGTGAGATGTATATGGAACAACCATAGGATTATGTAGTTCCTCGTAAGGAAAGTCTAGTTTGTAAGCTCAAGAAGAGCTTGTATGGACTTAAATAGTCCCCTAGACAATGGTACCAAAAGTTTGATGCTTTTATGAAGTCTCAAGGCTATTCTCAAAGTAATGAGGATCATTGTCTCTACACAAAGAGATGCTTAGATGGCAGCTTGATATGCTTGATACTTTATGTCGATGATATGGTGATTACTGGGAAGTCCTCTTATGACTTGTCAATGCTAAAAAAGAAGTTGAGACAGACATTTGATATGAAATATTTGGGGGATGCCAAACATATTCTTTGCATGCACATTACTCGTGATAGGAGTAAAAGATGCATATACTTGTCTCAAAGTGACTACATATCCAAAGTACTTCACACATTCAATATGCAGGGTGGAAAGGCATTGAGTACACCTTTACCCACATATGTGAAATTGAGCAAGGATGATTGCCCCAAATAAGATGAAGAAAAGGAATTCATGACCAAAATTCCCTATCAGTTTGTTGTTGGTAGTCTCATGTATGCTATGGTGGCTACGAGACCAGACATTGCATTTGCAGTGGGAGTTGTGAGCAGATATATGTCTAATCCTGGCAAGAAACATTGGGAAGCGATCAAGATGATTTTAAGATATTTGAGTGACACTAAGGGCAAGTGTCTATGCTTAGGTAGAGGAAAAGCATCCATTATTGGTTACAGAGATTCTGACTATACTGGTTGTGTAGACAATCGTAAGTCTACATCAGGATACATTTTTCATTTTGTTGGAGGTCCTATCTCTTGGAGATCTCATCTTCAAGAATGTACATTTGTTTCCACCACAGAAGCAGAGTATGTTGCAACAAGTGAGGCATGTAAGGAAGCATTGTGGCTTTCTCATCTTGCTTGTGATATGGGTTTACCTCAGCATGTACCTCGTTTGCTCAGTAATAGTCAGAGTGCCATTGCTTTGGCTAAGAATCCAGTCTATCATGCAAAGACCAAGCACATTGAGGTGAGGTATCACTTCATTAGAGATTGCTTAGCCACTGAACGCATTATTCTTGAGGAGGTACACATCGAGATAATGTTGCAGATGCTTTGACTAAAGCTCTACCCTAAGATAGCTTTCGACATTGTTGTCACTTGATGGATATTACTTGATTCATGATCTTACACAGTCACTTGTATACTATGTAACATTCCCATCAGGTGGGAGGTATAGTTTGTATACTTACACTCAGGTATTCTTTATCATTCTTTATTT
The DNA here is from genome assembly GCA_020310875.1 of Ceratopteris richardii. NCBI lineage: Eukaryota > Viridiplantae > Streptophyta > Polypodiopsida > Polypodiales > Pteridaceae > Ceratopteris > Ceratopteris richardii. Next base: position 98,250,781 of record CM035443.1, on the reverse strand, counting down.
TTCCCATAGTTACTTTGGCCATATTGGCCTTTAGTGGGAGATCGTTACTGTTAGTGTCCATGTGAAAGGCCAAATGGCCACCAGACACTTCTTTGTATATGTTCTTTAATAAAAAATATAGTGGCCTGGTCAGCCACATACTGTAAGTTCGACCGCATTTGTAAGACCTAAGAAGTCTCTCTTCATGCTCCCTGTGTATTGTGTTTTCTGTGTATTTTGCAGTCTCTGTGCGGACTACCCTGTGCGGCCTTAGGAGCTCAGTTTTCTACTCCGAGGATATCATCGTGGATCTCGAGAGAAGGAGAGCACACTGTGGTGCATCGCCATTGAAATACTTCATTACACTTAGGTATTCTTTATCATTCTTTTTTTTCTCCCATAGTTACTTTGGGCATATTGGCCTTTAGAAGGAGATTGTTACTATTAGTGTCCATGTCAAAGGCCAAATGGCCACTGGACACTTCTTTGTATATGTTCTTTAATAAAACATATAGTGGTCTGGTCAGCCACAGACTGTAAGTTCGATCGCATTTGTAAGACCTAAGAAGTCTGTCTTTGTGCTCCCTGTGTACTATGTTTTCTATGTATTTTGCAATCTCTGTGCGGACTACCGTGTGCAGCCTTAGGAGCTCGGTTTTCTACTCCAAGGATATCGTCGTGGAGCTGGAGAGAAGGAGAGCGCACTATGGTGCATCACCATCGAAATACTTCATCGTTGACTCCTTTCGTGAGTAATGTGCATGCCAAGAATATGTTTGGCATTCCCCAAGTCCTTCATATCAAATGTCTGACTAAACTTCTTTTGAGAATTGACAAGTTGGGCAATGCATAAACTTGCTCATCTGTGAGACAGCAAATTGAATATCTGGCCGAGTACTGCATAAGTAAATCAAGCATCCAACAGCCTGCTGATAGAGAACAACATCAAATGCATCTCCAACATCATGAAGACTCAATCATAAACTTGTCTCTATAGGAGTGGCAATGGGTTTGCAGTCTTCAAGACCAAAATGCTGCAATAATGTGTCAATATATCTCATTTGACACAAATCCATTCCACCATCAACTTGCATAAATTGAATGCCCAAATAATGATGCAAATGCCCCAAATCAGACATCTCAAATGAGGCATGAAAATCAACCTTGAAATCAACAATATGCTTCTCATGAGGACCAGTGAGAAGCATGTCATCAACATACACAACAATGATCAGAAGCACATCATTAGCACGCTTAGCATATAAGATGCTTTCAGTTGGATTGTTCTCAAAACCATGTGCAATCAGATAGGCATGTATCTTTTCATACCAAGCACATGGTGCTTGTTTCAAACCATATAAAGCCTTTTTCAACCTGTACACCTGGTTTTCATGCCCTTTCTGCACAAAGCCACGAGGCTGAAAAACATACACTTCTTCATGCAAGTCACCATTCAGAAATGCAGTCCACTGATGTACATTCCAACCATGATGAGCTAGAAGTGCACAGATGCTATGAACAGTAGACGTTTGACAAGTAGGTGCAAAGGTTTCATCAAAATCAATGCCTCTTTCCTATGGAACCCTTTGCGACAAGCCTAGCCTTATACCTATCAATTGTTCCATCAAGTTTGCACTTTAGCTTGTATACCCACTTAGTGCCAATGGCCTTCTTGCCAGGAGGCAAGTCACATAAAGAAGGTACCATTTTTCATGATAGCATCATATTCAGATTGCATTGCAGCCATCCATTGTTCAAAATTTTGTGCTTCATCAAATGAAATAGGTTCAGTCTCATCACAGAGACTAGAGGTAGACATAGCATAGCAATCTGATGCAAAAGAGGGACTATGAGAGCCTGAACGAGTACGGTATGAGAGAGGTGCATCTAATTTGTTGTCACGCAAAGTCTACACCAACCATTTTGGCATAGTTTTTGCCTCTTCAATATCAGCTCTCTCATCAACAAGTGCACCATGTAAATCTACATAAAAAATAGAATGGTCTACATCATCACATGAAACCTGTAAGGCTGAAAACTTGCCTCACCACCTGTAAAAAGAGGCAGCAAAGTATCATACATTTCTTTGGAGCTAACAAATGTCTCCTTCGTACATGAAAGTAAAGGTTGAATAGCATCTTCCACAAAAACAACATCAAGGCTAACCAAAATGCTATGGAGTGATAGACTACAGTGCTTTAGTGGGACACTTATTAAGTACATATGCTGCACACATGACAGCCTCAAGCCAAAAACTATGTGGTAAAGACTGACTCTTGACCATACACCTCGCCATCTCCATGAGTGACATGTTCTTCCGTTCAGGAACTCCATTCTGTTGAGGTGTATATGGCATTGTACACTAATGTTTTATCCCATGTTCAGCCAAAAATGCATTAAAGTCAGAAGATATATATTCCCCCCCGATCAAAATGAAGGGTGCCCATTTTATTTGTTGATGCAATTTCTGAGTAGCCCAAACTGAAGGGTGCAAACATCACTATGTACAAGCTGCAATTTCTGAGTAGCCCAAACTGAAACATCGTTTGGAAAGGAGGAACGTTGCATTTTGCCCAACATACTACCTTCACATACATGTTTACCAGGTGCCTCAATTTTGAGCAAAGAGGAGGCCATTTCAGATTTTTGCAAGCATAGCAAACTAGCAAAATTCAGATGACCAAAGCATGCATGTCAAAGCTTTGCATCTAACATAGCCTGAGAATCATGTACTGCACATGTTGAATCATTCACAGATTTTTCATAATCTATGAGCTTATACGAGATAAAGTGCCAAAAGCAATAATCATGTCGCCATTTCACAGATCATGAATTGTACATCTGTCATCAACAAATTTCACAACCAAACCAATCTTGACTAAGGCCAAAACTGATAACAGATTCTTCTTGATCCTTGGCACAAATAAAGCATTTGACAATGTAAAAGAATTACCATCAATAGTAGTCAGAATGATCTTACCAACTCCCATAACAGGATAAGAGGAGTTGTTGGCGCATGTAACAGTACTCCTTGTAGGGGAAGGCTCGAGTGAAGAGAAGAAATTGCGCTCTGAGGTAATATGTTTGGTCGCCCCACTATCAAAGTACCAAACATCTGAGTCTACTGTAGACATGCATTGTTCATGAGAAGATGGGTCAAAACTGCAAACAATAGTAAACACCCATTCTTCATCCTGCACAAGATTAGCAGACTCTGTTTCCGATGTAGAGGCCTCTACAACAACCATTCTGGTCTCTTTCTTCTTTGCCTTTTTAGAAGCCAATTTTGGACAGCTCTTAATGACATGATCGTTTGCTTTACAGTATTTGCAAAACAATATTTGTTTTTTTTATTTCTTCTTATCTTTGTCTTCCTTCTTCAATTGTGTTGAATTAACAGATTTTTGCTTCCTAACAGAAGAGCTCCATTTTCCTTTGACCTTTTGACTAGCTAAGAAAGCTTGATCTGCAACACACATAATATACCTGTTCTACCTGAATTGATCTTCATGTAACAGAACAAAAACTAACTCTTCAAATGTTAAGGCATTTGGGTTGCTTTTCATCATCAAACAAAGATTAGAAGCAAAACTCTGGTATGAATCAGGAAGACCATTCAGAATAGTCTGCACAAGTGAACTGTCAGGAAGGACTTCATCAGCAAAAATCAATTGTTCCTTCAAATCCTTGATCTTTGCCAAAAAACTGTCCATAGTTCACCTTCATTCATGTGTCTCCAACTGTTTTCGGAGGTAAGCAACACGAGCCTCATTCCTATCTTGTTACAATGTGATAAGTGTATCTCAAGCATCCTTAGCTGTTCTACAAGAGCGAATGTGAGGAACAATGGCACGTTTGACAAACAAAGGTATCAATGCATGTGTCTGAGCATCTCTGCCATCCCAACGAATTTGTTATGTAGTAAGTGCAACAGGAACCGTAGCATGAATAGGAATCTGAAGAATATCAGCATCTTCAATGCCATCTACATCAGCTTCAATACCTGTATTTGTAGGTGTAATAAGACGTTTTTCAACACCCTGCACAATGTTCCACAGTCCTTTGCAATCAATACATGTCGCATCATATAAGCCCACAATGGGTAATTGGTATTGTCCAACTTATCTTCAATAGCCAACATACGGAATACATCACTGCTTTCATCCATGGCCACTGACTAAAATACCGTGATGCAAAAAAATGATTATATCTGAAAAAGTTAAACAGAATTACCCTGACGAGTTCTACTAAACCTGTAACAGACTTCGAGATGCTTATACTAGTGAATCGGAACATGTATATATCTTTGGCACAAAAAGATGAAATAGGCTACATAAGCACTATGATAGTGCATTCAAAGGCCAAAACGAGCTTAGATCGCAATTTCAACACCACATAGCGAAGTTGTTTTGATCTCCTAATCACCCTGAGTATGCTCACGTAATTTCGTGCGATTCTGAGACTATGATTAGAGGGGTGTTGATGATGCCCTAGATGAAGCAGCAACCTACTCTTATACCAATTGTTGGAGTTAGACATTTGAGGAAGTACGCAGACAACACAAGGAAGAAGAAGAAGCTTGGAGCACAACACACAATACTGTATGTATTATCACTAGAATGTACAAAGATAAGTAACCCATTAGGGCTATATGCATATATACAATCCAGGGGAGAAAAACCTCCTAAAGAGGGAAAAAAGTGCCCCAACGTCCTAACTCTTATGCCACTTTTAGACCTTTGGCAGTACTAGGTGAGAGGTTAATCACATGAACTACCGTCAATATTACTTCTGTCATTCTGTACTGGGGTATAAGGAGATGTAAACTCTCTACAAATTCCTTTAGATTGACATAAAAGGTTGAATTCATGTGAGGTACACTCACCCCATTATCTAAATGTAAAGCCTCAAACTTAGTTCCTTTTTCAGTCTCAATTGAAGAAAGCCATTTTTTGAAAGTAGGGAATACCTCATCATTTGCTTTGATAGGATGTACCCAGACTTTTCTAGTATCATCATCTATGAAAGTGACAAAATAAAGAGAACTACCTAATGAACTTGTGGACATAGGACCACATCTGTATGAGTGAGATCTAAAGGCTGAATTGAAGAGTCAATATGCGTCTTGTGCACATTCCTAGTTTGCTCTCCATACTGACAATGCTCACAAAATGAAAAATCAAAGAAAGATAACACAAGCAAGTAGCTAGAACGAGAAAGATTTTCCATTCCACTACGTGATATATGGGCCAAATGGCCATGCCAAATACAAGCCATAGGTTGTGCAGTAACAGCTAACAAGTGTTCTTTCTGTGATACAAATAAAGGATAAAGTGAGCCAACTTTTCTTCTTTTTGCAATAACCATATTGCCCTTTGATATGCAAAAGGTCTCAGCATAGAAGACCAGCTTGTAACCAAGGTAATCAAGTTGTCCAACTGACATCAAACTGCATAATAACTGAGGTACATGGCATACATTATGCATAGTAAATTTTGAACCGTCAATGAATTGCACAACCACATCTCCAATCCCCACAATGTCATGCTGGTAAGAGTCACCAAGTCTCACGGTACCAAGAGACTTCGCTGCATAATTAGAGAACCATTCCATAAGAGCCTCAATTCACACAGTGCTATCAAGTGTCAACACATTAGCATCATAAAAAATAGCATTAATTTCTTCAATCTTCACAATCGAAGTAGATGGTGTAGGTAGCTGTCTAACGTGCCCATCAACATTTTGTCCTTTACCATTAGCATTCTTTAATGCATAACATCTTTCTTCATGTGCCCCTTCTTATGACAATAATGGCATTCGATATCCGTCTTTCTTGATTTACTTCTACTCTTATTTCGTTGACCATTATTTTCCTTGTTCTTGCTCCTGCCACATTGTTGATTCTTTCCTTGGTAAGGATCATGAACATTATATGCATCTCCACTTTGAGTGCCAACTATAGATTTTCTATGAATCTCCTTACTTAAGAGTGCTCCACATATGTCATCAGAGACCAGTTTACCACCAGGTGCACTATTGCTAATAGTTGTGCAAAACGTATCCCATGATGATGGCAAGGTGCATAACAACAAGACTTCTTTCATTTCATTATCCATATCCATTTTTTGAGCCTATAACTGGGAGAATATAGCATCAAAATCATTTAGATGAGCAACAACACTATCCATGTCCTTCATGCAAAGGTCATATAACTTTCTCATCAGATACATTGTATTTGATGTCATCTCTTTTTCATATGTATTGCACAACTTCTTCCGAAGCTCATTTGCACTTTCATAGTCTAATATTTTAAAGTAAACATTATCTACCAAGTGCAATCAAATGGTAGACCTGGCCATTTCATCTAACTCATCCCAATCATCTTCATCCATGTCAGTAGGCTTCTTTGAGATTCCATTTACTGGCTTTGATTGCCTCCTCTGAATCAACACATCTTTAATATGATTCTTCCATAGAAAAAGTTTATGCCATCAAATTTTCAGATCTCAAAATGGTCTTTGCCCTACAAGTTATAGCTCACTAAAGCTCAAAGAAGGATGACCAAGTGTCAGATTCTGGGAGAGAATTCAATAGTCTTCTTAGAAAAAGGAATTAATGAACAAGCCAAAGGATTATGTGAGAATAAGTGTGCTCACACCAATAAGTGTATCAAGGAGTAAATCGACCTCTGTATTGTTGGAAAAACCAAAAAAAACTAGAAAAATTTTGTTAGAGTATCCTCTACAAAATGAGTATATGAACAGAGTCAAAATCTCATAAAATTGCAAGTATTGACATGTTTACCTACATAGTGAATCATTGACTCCACTACATATAATCAATTGCCTAAAAGAAGCCAACTAGGCTTATTGAGAACCTATGAACAACTATCATACATCTCCTATGGCGAGGTTGGGTAAGTCTTCCACCTACACCACTGAAGAGAGACCAACATCTAAGTATCTCCTAGTTAAGAAAACCTCACCATGACCCTCTTTATCCAACATAAAAGGCTTTATGCAAAAAAATGTAACCACTATATCAATGACCACATGGACGTACATAAGTGGTATCCACAGAAGCATACATAGTTTGTATGTGCTCAATATATGCAATAAAATGGCACAAAAAGGCTGAATTTGCTTCCCAAATACTGGCTAACAACACCTGCAAGTCTCTCTCAACTTTGTTCTTTAGGCTCGAAAAACTTGCATAGACTTGAGGTGGCTGCTCCCACCACAACTAAAACCTTTCAAGAAACCTGCAGATTAACAATTGTGGCTTCAAAAATAGCCCAAAAGGTGAACATTTGTTGTCAAAGAAGTACAAAGAACACTCTTCTTGATGTTCTTGGACCTCTATGGAGAGAACTATGCACGAAAGTACTCCAGAATGGTTCCAAAAAACACCCCAAAATGCTTCAAAAATAGTCTTTGAAAGCAAAGAATGAAGCTTTGAGGGCCCAAAACTTGTTGAAGATAATGTTAACCTTAGTCCTTCCCCTTCTTCAAGCACCACAAGAGGGTGGCTTAGTGGCAAGGGATCTGCCGCGATTAAGCGAGCTCCACGGGGAATAGTATTGGGATGGGTGTCCTCCTAGGAAGTACCGAGAACCTCTATCTTCCTTGATCGTTAAGGTCCTCCCTCGCGTGCAACCAATGGTGACTTCGGTGACTTGGATGACAAGGTGTGCCAAGGTTTATGCCTTGGTTGTTGCCTTAGTCATAAGCCTTGGGTGGGTGCTCGCTTCGCTTGCACAAAAGGAACAAAGCTTTTGCATTGAAATGCTATGATACTAGTGAAGTATTTTGGTAGCGATGCACCAGAGTGCACTCTCCTTCTTAAGAGCTCCACGATGATATCCTAGGAGTAGAAAACCAATATCCAAGCACCACAAATGATACTATGCACAGAGGCTGCATAATATGAAGAAAAACACAGTACATAGGGAGCATGAACACAAAATTCTTAGGTGTTATAAATGCGGTCGAGCTAGCAGTATGTGGGTGACCAAACCACTATATGTTTTATTAAAGAACATATGCAAAAGTGTTCGGTGGCCATTTGGCATTTCAGGAGTAGGAAAACATGGGGAAAAATCCTAGAACACCCCATGGCAAGTCAATCTTATCAAGGATAATCACACCAAAATGGATTCCCCAGGACAATAAAAGCGTAGAGCTTTTCTTGAATAGGGAGACTAATGAAGCATCCTGAGATTCAAACCTAACAAACTGAGTGAGGTGGATGGAGTAATAATTTATGAGCTCAAAGACCTTGATGCCCCTAGGAAGGTAATCTATTTTGATAACTCTTTTGAGTGGATGTTTGTGGTCATGGAACATGGTAGACATGCCTACAATTGGAAGGGTGAACTTGTTTTCCCTCCACAAAGACCACATGGGTCTCATGGTCAGCATGGAGCTTGATCTTCTCATGTCCTAGGTATTCACAAGGAGAAGACTCGAGAGCAACCAGAAGTGAGTTTTGCAAACCCCTCTAGAAGAGAGATATCAAGGTTAGATACAAATAGAAGGGAGCAAGAGAGACCAAGAGGACACAGGCTTTAGAGAGGCATGGATGAGTCTCCCTACCAACTAGACCAAGAGAACACCCAAGGATCTTGAGAGCCACTCAACTAGTAAAGTCAATGAAGAATTGTTTTGATGGCATGAAAGACCCCTATGACTATGTAGCACAGTTTATACAAGTTTTGAGGGTCAAAAAGGTAGAAGATTTGTTCATCCAATACAATGCTTTTGGTATAACTCTAAAGAACACAACCTTAATGTGTTTTCAACCATTACATCAAGGTCAATTCAGGGACATCAACCAGTTGTTAGAAGCCTTCATCACAGAGTTCTCTAAGAGGAGCATGAGACATAATATTGTTACCGTTAGTGTCCATATTTCAGACTCAAGGATGATTATTCCAAACTCATTAGTCCTATCGGGAAAGCTTGTAACCACGTACATGGTTCCTTGCTTATCAATGTAGGATCCCTCTTCGAATTTTATTATTGGATGTTCAATTCTGAAGGGTTGATTAGGGTTTTTGAGTTGGACCACTGATCACCTTAAGCCATCCTCATAGATGCGAGCGTCTGATTAGTTGGATCATTTGTACTCTAACTGAGTCTTATAGGGGCCTTCATGGGTCTATAAATAAGCTAGCCCTAAACTGCCCATGGGTGTTTCCATGCTAAACGACATTTCCAAATCACTAGTCTTCAAGCTCGATATGCAAGGATAGTAACTTAGCTATTGAGCCTGCAACCTAGCTGTGTGATTGACACTAGCATCAAATGATTTGGTGCTTTGTTTATCCTATCATAGGTGTCTACCTGACCTAAGGTTCATATTCTTTGATTGTTTGCCCAATCACCCAAGTACAACCACATTGCAATGTTCTTTTGTATCCACCACTTGTTTGTTTTTAAGTTCTTTAGATGTATTTTTCTTGTCTTAATATATGTGTCGTTAGGAGCACTTAAGTTTTGCCGTACTTGATGTCTTTCTTGATCCATTTAGATTCTTTCTAGTTAGGTTTTTTTGTGATGTAGCTTAATCTACCCTTGAACTTGAGGAATTAAAGGCTCTTGAACTTGTTCATGCCTAATGTAACCTTTAATCATGAGATTCACTAATCACACTTAGCCTAAACAAGGAAATCAACTGAGGGGGTTGATAGTTCTTCCAACCTCATGCTTGATGCCCTTACTGATGCTCAATTTCTTAGGATGTGCACTTCCGAGTGTGCCACATATAGTGACCTTGCTTCGCCCTTCCAAGGAATGCCACGTATCTGCAAAATTCCAAAATTTAGGCCAAAATTTGATAAAATTTGTAACCCTAAAAATTCTTGTTTTTTTATGTCTATCATGATGGACATGCTCTATCTATTGATGTGGACGTATTCTATCATGGGGGTTACTTCTATTACAATGGATAGGTTGTTGAGACAGACATGTCTATCATGATAGACTAATCTATCACAACAGACAGAGCCTATCATGATTGGTGTTTATTGTGATGGTTAGAATTCTCGTAATGTGTGTCTATCACCATGCTTAAAGAGTCCGATGGTTTGTCTATCGTGATGGACACTATTTGTTGTGAAATCTATCTGTCGTGATGGACTCATTCTATTTTGATGGACATAAAAAACACCTATTTTTTAATATTTTTTAATGATTTGTGATATGCTCGTGCAATTTATCGTGTCTAACCTGTAATCACCAAATACCAAAACTTTCTGTTTATCGTGATAGATAGAGGCCTTTGTCTTGAGATGCATGCATAGAGATATCATACTTACTCACGTTGTTGATGGTGTTGTTGATGCTAGTATCTACCATAAAGCTCACGAAAACACAAAATACACAATGCACTAGATCGCTTTCTCACTCTCTCTCATCAATGAAATGAGGGAAATGAAATGGAGGTGAGAATATGCCCAAGAAGGTGGAATTTTGTGAAGATGGAGATGGAGGGAGGGGGTGAGTAGGGATGATAGGGATGATGAAGAAGAAGGTAAAAAGTATAGAAAAAGAGAATTACCTACAATTCGGATGTCAAATTTCTATGTTTTACCATCACACTCTCGTCCTCGAAGCTCGTTCCATGGCAACGGTGCCAAATTTGGCATCACTCTAGCACAATGGTACGCACCAATGTGAGGAGATCTAACTTCTAATTGTCAGTCCGTGAAAATGTGAGGGTGCTATTATGACCATGAGCAAGTGGAATGCACAAGTGTGTGAATGAGAAGCACACTATCATGCACACACATGCGCATACAAGGCAACACAAAGAGAGAGGACAATGGAATCTTCTATTATCAAGCTCAAAGCAAGTATACGATGCTCAAGAATAAGTTCACTCTCCAACTAGCTAACCTATAACTGAGCTTTCTAGATCTTTTTATAGTTTTTTGTCTAGTTGTGGCCTTGTTTAAACCTAGTGTATGGCCTAGTTAAATATTAGGTTCCCTAGCTCATTTGAAGGCTCAAGCGGGGTCGAAAAATTATGAAATTTGATACATATGTTGTTCTACTACTCCTCAAGCTCGAGGACTCTTTGGCTTGAACAAAATAGAGTTTGCTCTACCAAAAATGGAGTTTATAATGAAGTGTAATGATAAAATCATTGTTTGTTGTATGCATGATGTAGAAAAGTGATTGGCCTACTCGCCATGTCTTTGCTGACTTCCTTGTTTGCTTGGTCCTCCTTGACATTCTCTTTGACTCTCCTGTCTCTGGCTTCCTTGCCTCATGCTTCCTCGATGACTCGGTCCGCCTTGACCACTAACACATGGGCGTATCCATTGAAAGCAAAGTCTAAAGCATTAATTGTGGCTGAAAATTTGTTAGCTTGATTTCCTTACTAATTATTATAACGGTAAGTATAGCTTGCTTTCCTCACTAATCTAATGCTCACTACCTTTTAAACTCTATCAATTTGTAAACACACAGACATGTTATACATTTCAATTGACCGAGAACTTACACATTACCTCTATGGAATAGTTTTGTATGTGTTATCATAAACGGACTTCTGAAGAGTATTATGGTACTACGTATTGTTTTGGATATATGTAAAGACTGTTTATGTCTTTCTTTTAAACTAAACATACGAATTTGTTAGGTCTCTCTCGTAAAGTTTCCTAGGTTTCGCAAGTTTAGCTCGTAAAATTAGTAATCAAGCACGCTCGAAATACTTCTGTAGATTGTAGATACTGATGTTAATTTGTATTGCTCCGGCTCTATGCGGATTACAGAAACTAATAATTGGGAAGTATTTGTTTGTTCCTAAAATAAGAAAAAGGTCTTAATTACAGATTCACGTTTGCTTAACCTTACAAATTGAGATCTTAATTAAGAAATAAGTATTGAGATCTTCATTAAGATTTTTTTTTAATTATCTTTATAAAAATGTATATATCATGTAAGATGGTATACTTTTCGAGTCGTTTGTCTGAATTAAAATCCATTTTAGTGTAAAACTTTGCACAGTCGATTGTTTGGATTATGTGCATCAGGTTATATATACACACACACACACAATAAGTAATGTTATCATAATTTTTATGTGTACATATAAAATGGTTTTCCAAATGAAATTAAAGAAAATTTATAATTTGCACACACACGTACACATATATAGGTCTTTTAAGTAACATAACTAACAGAAAATTAAATGTTTTATTTTCATTTCTTTCGAAATACGGTAGAGTTATTCGCATACACAATTAGAAGTATGGTTGGAGTAGTAAAGCTTTCTAGAGTTTCTTTCTTCTTTAGAAAATTATATGTTTTATTCTCATTTCTTCCGAAATAAGGTTGAGTCATTCGCATACACAATTAGAATTATGGTTGGAGTAGTAAATCTTTCTAAAGTTTCTTTCTTCTTTAAATTCATGATTAATCTTCGATGTTTTTCCAAAAGATTGGTTAGTCGTTTAAGTGAATAATGGAATGTGCATCACTTATAAAGCCAAATGAATTGTCAACATAATCTTTGTTGTTGAGTTTTTAGACGTGAATAAGTGTCGCATGGATAACAACTGAGCATTGTTGTTGTTATTGTACCTATCAATTATTTCTTTGGTTCTCACTAAGGCTGTGTTATGGTTGGTTGACAAGTACGTAAAAATGTTCTTTTTTTGTTTTTAATAAAGGAGGTTCAACACGCGCCTACTCCCCCAACTTTAACTTAGAAAGTACAACTCTACAGGTGAATGTCATAGTGCCTATGGGACGCTCCGTATCCCACAAAGAAGGGGTTAGATTAGACATGTAATGGCTCTTGCAAGTGTAAACCAATTGTAAAAAACGATGTTCTTTCTCTTAAGCATGGGAACTCAAATGCCACGAATCAATTCTCTTTGAAGAGATCCTTCTACACTTTTCAAAAACCATTGTACCTTTCAATTTTATGCAATAGATTTACGAATTCAATGTAGCAACTTTTAGATTTAAATAACTATTGTCTATTCTATTTTTAGCTCTTAATTTTTTATAGCATTTGGCCTATCAATATACCAGAAGTAAGAGAATGTGAGAGTTTTTAACTGCAGGGTTTAGGCATCCTAACATACATACATACATATATACATGCATGCATGCATGCATACATACATACATACATACATACAAACAGACATGTACGCATGCATGCATGCATACATACATACATATAAAATAACAAAAAGACATGCACATCAATTATGAAGATGGGAGATTCACACTTCACTATTTTGAAACACTTGTTAAAGTTTTGGTTTCATATGAAGAACATAATGGAAGCTTGCTAGACATGACTTCTTTCTTGAATGAATGTATGGGAAAGGATGACTAATTACCGTATTTATTTCACACAAGTGAAATGAAAAATAATAAATTATGATATTTTTTAATGAGCTGATACATTTTCTTAAACATGCATGATGAGTGATGTGAGCATCTACCAAGGTCACCATTGACAACTAATTGCCACCCTCAATCCTTCACATGTATGTGCCACAAAAGAAGGCAGCCAGATAAGTCACAAAAGGGAACTCAAGCAATCCTCTCCAATCTAAAAATCCCCTAAAGCACTATATGAAGTGTGCACATATACTCATTCCTTTTAATTTATATGTGAAGATGGAGATCGATTGGATTACACATATTGGCTAATGCACACGGAGATGGATTGGATTTAATTCTTGAACTGACTAAGCTGAACCATTTCATTTTGTGATTGGATATATATACAGCGCTCTAGAGAGAGAGAAGAGTTATCTTTGATTGTTGAGGGAGGTGGTGCAGAGAATTGGTCGTGATACATGGGACAGCTTTTCAAACAGTACTTGAGTGGCGATCGGATTTACTGCTGCAGTATATGTAAGGCGCATGCTGCCACGCATGACCAGATTTATGCTAAAGCCTTTCAAGGCCGATTTGGGCCCGCCTATCTTTTCAACAATGTGTACGCTTCTGCATTTTGCGCGCATTTTTTTTGGCGACGTCAAGTTTTCTTATTCGAGTTTTTTGATAAATGTTGGTGATGGTGGTAGTGCAGGGTAAATGTATGCTTGGGACCCCGTGAGGACCGCATTCTGATGACAGGTCTACACACTGTAATGGATATCCACTGCAGCTCCTGCTTCCAGGTCCTTGGATGGAGATATGTAAGCTGACATCAATTTTCATTTGTCTGTTTGTGTGACGAGTATGGAAATACATACACACTCGTATGCATCTAACAAGGATGCAATGGAACAGGAGAAAGCATATGAAGATAAGGAGAAATACAAGGAAGGCAAATACATAATGGAAAAATCTAGGATGGTGAGGAAGACTTGCTAAAGAGGTCAAACAAAAGGGGCCTTTAGGGTAGGCATCGTTCATAAATTTACCTACTGTAATTGTATAGCATGTGGAGGATGCATTGTAACTTGTACTTGAGAATCCAAGAAAGGCATTGTTTAGATTTTCTACACAATGCACAGACATTATTTCAGTGTATTTTTGGGTGCTTCAAGGTTGAAAAAGCTGATGTATGTTCTTGATATTGTGTAAGTTGAGGGTCTTAAACTGCAAATAAGAATAACCACTAACTATTATTTGTTATTTGTTATTGAACTCGTAGGTCAATGCTATTCTAAATCATGCATTTATATTCAGTTGGGCTGTTTGCCTGCTGGCGATTTTGGACTATCCTTCATTAGTATCTGAACTAGATGATACAAGCTACAACTGAACGAACTTATTGTGAAATGCATTTATGTTACATGCATGCACCTCTTTTTACTAAAGTATGAACATATGCATTTGTTGTCAGGTTGCAGCAACAAGCCGAATGCATGAGTCCCTAATTACCTATTATTATTTCTTTACATTGTACATGATTATGAATAGTGTGGAGCTGTAACCATTTTCATATGGATGATGTTTGAAAGAGGAGGGACAACGAGTTTTTTGATTGTAGTGTTTATATCATCTTCTAAGGATAATTGGCAATGAGAAATATATTTGAAGAATTTGCAGACCATTGAGTAATATTCTTTCTCATTTCCTTATATTTCCCTTCAAAATGCACTGAAAGGCCTCATTGAGTTATAGTGGTCTAGCTTGCATGAGGCATCAGTTTTGGCACAGCATCTTTGATTATTTAAAACAGGAGTCCCATTATGGGGGGTCCTAAAAAGTTTTGATGTAGATGATATAATGCATTATGCAATATCCATAGGTTTGAATTAACTTCATAAAGAGAGAATGTGAATGTGGTTCGATAATGGTAATATGTTAAAAGAGACTGGAAAAGATAATATCTTAATATTGCCTATCAATCAACCACATGGTCACCGTGTTTTCCTTATAGATTAGATTACATTATGCCGATGCATCTTAGAGAGTGGATAACTACAAAAAAGCTAGTAGATTTGATGAATTGTATTCTATAAATTTCATTTGATGTTCTCTCATGACCATGTTAATAAAAAGAATGTGTTCCTTCATCTTATTCATATAATCTTAAATTGTGCATTCAGATGTGCAGTATGTGCATAGGCAGATGCAAACTGAAAATGAAGCACAACACCATTTGAATGATCTTGTATGGTGTTTTTTATATTATAACTATATAACCTTATTATTATATATTGAAAGTGTGCATTTGAGTCTCCTATTGAGGGGTAATCCTATGCTGTAGTGGATGCATATAGTCAACCAAATCAAAGATGGATCGCATCAAACCCCTTGTGCATATTGGGGTCATGCTTGAAAGAAGAAAAGATTGATGCCTTAAGAGTGTTGGCCTCAATTATTAGAAGAAAGAGTTATACTCTATAAGAAACATGATCGTCAAAGATTTCTAGTAAACATATATGAGATGATCGACTTCAACACTTTTCTCTGTCCACCTACATCTTAAAATGGAATTCCAAAGCTAGTATCTTGTTTTAATTAGAAAGAGATTTATTCAATAATTTGTACTATTTATTGGGCATTGATGACAATAGTGGGGTTGCCATAGTATTTGAATGATACCATGCATAATGGAGCTCATGGCTATGTGGTTTGTGAACTAGAATGAGCTTATAGTTGAATTTGGACTTCGTTTTGATTCATCTTGATCGATATATACTCTTTTAAAACTCATATTTTTAAAATTTTTTCTTAACAACTCTCCAAACCAAGAAAGAATCTAGGAGATTTTAAAACATTTTATAAGCTTTTGGAAGGGCACTTGTCACAAGCTTTTGAAAGGGTTCTTGGCATTAGTTTCCAAAAGGACATTTTCTACGAATGTCGAGGAGGATGATGCATAGAAATGCATGTCATACCTAGTGTGTTTTGGAAGGATGCTTATCATTGCCTCACTAAGCTTAGAGATAACTTTGCTATAAAATTTAAATGTAACCCCTTTACCCTTCATTTTCCTTTTTTTGTCATTGAAGCAACATAGAAAACCATCTACCATAGAACTTCGCACATAATCTTATTTTTAACCGGATCATCCCGAATCTTCATTTCCTTTTTATTTTTAGGGGCGAAATTATGGGATGTTAAATGTTTTATTGAACATTGAATATTTTTCTTGTTTGTGAAGGAGTTGATTTTCAAGGATTCTTTTCTCATCTTGAGAATGCACTTGTTCCGTGGTGTATCCATGACTACTTTTCATTACAATGTGTATGTTGATCGAGCATTTCGTATAGGCATTGACTCCGGTTATTGTAACTTGCATTTAGGTTGAATGTCATTGAGGCTAAACCTAAAGGGACTTGGGTTGTATATAAAATCATTTCCCTTAGAGAGGGCTTCTTGTCTTCAATCCTCATTGTCTCTTGCCGTTCATTTATATTTTTCTATGCTCATTCTTCTTATGTTTACTATACGTGTGTATGTATGTATGCATGTATATGTGGGTATGTGTGCATGCATATGTATGTCCACATGCATACATATGCATACTAGCATTTAATTTCTTGTGATAGAAGATGCTAGCCTAAATGGAGCCATAGTGGAGTGGACGGAGTGTGATTTGTTAAGCAATCAAAGGTGTTGAGGCAAGGGAAGAGGTCCTCGAAAGTGAGGAAACCTTTTCTACAAAATATAGGGCCCTAGGGAGAAGCCATTGGAGGCACTTAGATTGAGAAGTGTCCTTCTTTTCAATGTCTCCATTCATGGGTGCATCTTAGCTAGCAAAGTGAATCACACAATTGGCAAGGACTACTATTGTCAATAGAGGCTATTGAAACTTTGGATAGAAGTATCAAAGGTATGAAACGAGGCTCTTGTATTTGTATGCTCATTTGTCACATTGCTTTTGCATTGAAGAGAGGGGCAAAGTAACTATTGAGTAATGAAGGTCCTCATTAATGATTGTGAGGTTCAATGTTCTTAAAGTAATTACCATAGGTGTTGTACATATTGGCAAGAAGGCTTTTTAGTGTAGTTCAAACCTCCATATACAAATAATTCTATTTCATCTAATTAATTATGTAGGGGAGATTGCTTGTATTGCAAAGTCAATAAGAGCTGCATTTTCTAACTTAAAGGAAATTTGTTCAACCTTGTCTTCGGAAGATGTGGTTCTCTTGACTCATTGACTTTGTATGGTATTTTGCACTTCAATAAAATTTTAGAATCTAATAAGAAAAAAATGTATTTATACATGTACACATATACATGCATCTTTGTTGAGAAGATGAGAGGTCTTTAGATTTTCATACCAACAAAGTTGATGTAACTCACCCTTTAGGTGGACCATACTCAAACATGGATCCTATTCAAACATGTATGAATTTATATATGTATGTATGTATACATTATGTATATATGGATGTATGCCTATATGTACATATGTATGCGCACATCTATGTAATAATGTATGTATATGTGCATGTATGGGCATATGCATATATGTATGCATGTATGTATGTACATATGTATAGATTTGTGTGTGTGTGTGTGTGTGTGTGTTGGGGTGGGGTAATGTACATATTTATGTATATGTAGACATAAATTTTTTTGTGTAAAAGTGGCCAAGGAAGAAACCAAGGATACAGAGGCTTGGACTCGACAAGGGGACCAACCAAGGATACAGAGACCTAGACTCGACAAGGGTACACTCTCTATTAGATATGCTCGATACTCCACCCTCAAGTGACCAAAAATGATCCATGGTGCTCTAAGTTGTAAGGCCCCCATTATGAGGAGAAGTTATTGTGAGAGTGCGGACATTTGTGGAACCCTAACTTCTAAGTTAGATAAGGTTTCTTCAAGGATACAGAGGCTTGGACTCGACAAGGGGACCAACCAAGGATACAAAGACCTAGACTCGACAAGGGTACACTCTCTATTAGATATGCTCAATACTCCACCCTCTAAGTGACCAAAAATGATCCATGGTGCTCTAAGTTGTAAGGCCCCCATTATGAGGAGAAGCCATTGTGAGAGTGTGGACATTTGTGGAACCCTAACTTCTAAGTTAGATGAGGTTTATGTGTGACCGTTGATGGTTATAGATGATCTTTGTGGGCCTAGCCATTAGGTTATGTAGGGCATAAACTTATGGGCCATTGGGTTGCCATTCAAGGCGAAAATAAAGCCCTGTGGCGACGTGCAGTTTCCCCATAGAACCTTAACGGGGGGGAGTGCAGAGGGGGGCTTGCCCCCTTCTACGGGGTCCGGGGGGCGTATCCCGGCCAAGACGGTAGGACTTCTGGTCGTGGAGATATTGTCAGATTGTATATTTTATCGACTATTTTGTATCTCCCGACTGCGTTTATCTATACCGACTCCCCTTGTAAAAGCTATATAAGCATGGTCCAAGTTGAGCTTTACATAGCATTGCGCACAAGTAAGCCCTTCATCTAGAGTGTCTAGATCGCCATCTAAGCTCCACATTGGGAGTGCATGGGTGGACAGCACCGTCGTAACTGCATTATGCTTGGCAATCTGAGAATTTGAGTTTCTCTATCTCTCATTCTGCGTCTATCTTTGTATGCGTGTTTCTCTCAACTCTGTCTACTGGTCTATTCCGTTGTATTGTTATTTTCTTACATGGTATCAGAGCTCAAGAGGCTCTGAGTGGTGTAGAAGCAAAAATGTAGAGGTTGCAGAGGTCTCAACTAGAAAAGAGAGAAGATGTCTAGTGGCACATCATCATCTACAATTGGGAATCAAGGTGGTTCGTCAACAGGAGTAGGTGGAGCACAGATAGGAGTAGTAGTGATGCCGGTCATCTCAACGTTGTAGATACGATCATCAGACTTCACGGAAGGTAAACTTGATGGTACTTCTGATAGTATGCTGACTCTCTCATTCAGCATACTACCAATGCATGTGAAGCGTGGAACATATTGAGAAATCAATATGAAACTCATAATTAGACACAGATTCAAAACTTGGAGAATCAGCTAGCAACAGAAAGGTTTCTGCTTTGCTGATGGCGAGCAAAGGTGTTTGTCATTCGCATAAAGAATCTACGAGATCAAATGGCGGGAGCAAGTGTACAAAAGTCAACTGAGGAGCTATCTTGGCTTTGTCTTCGAATCTGTCCCCCTAAGTTTGTTGGTTTGGTAAGTGCTTTTAATACTCAAATCAGACCTCAACCACTAACTTTTGAAGAATTCAGTGCCTTACTCATGGAGGAGGAGCTGCGGCTCAAGGCAAGGAGTGGTGGAAGCAAAGGAGATGCTGCATTCAAAGCAAATGCCAAAGGAGGCAAAGCAGACTCTTCAAAAGATGGAGACAAAAAGAAGAACGACAAAAAGAAGTTCAAGGGAGAGTGTTTCCACTGCAAGAAGAAAGGACACTGAATCCAAGGTTGTGGCATCAAGAAGACAGAAGAGAAGAGTGGCTCTTCAAAAGGTGGCAAGGGCAAGGAGTCTGCCAACACAGCAGAAACAGAGCTTGAGTTATTTGTTACAATAGAGGAGGTGTGCTCCTTGGCTGAATATTTAGTAAAGGATGACTCATGGGTGTTGGACAGTGGTGCATCTCGTCACATGACGAGCAGAAAAGACCTTTACAGTTCCTTACAGCCTCTAAAGGAACCCATCACAGTAAAGGTAGGCAACAATGCAAGATGTCTTGCAGAGGGCAAAGGTATGATTTCTTTCATTAACTCTAATGGCGATGTTAGAAAGCTTTCAAATGTGTTGTATGTTCCACAAATCAAATGAAATCTACTTTCAGTAGCTTCTATAAGTGATCAAGGTCATCGAGTATCTTTCAGTAAGACAGGAGCTAAGATTATGGACAATAACAACAACATTGTTGGGACCGGCATAAGGAGGAACAACTTGTATGAGTTGTGTGCTCTTACAACCACTACAAGTGTGGGCACAAGTAATCTATGGCATGAGAGATTCGGCCACATCCGATACCCTGTACTAAAGGAGATGCATCACAGAGGTATGGTTGCACACCTACCATCGATTGCAGAAATGAAGGAACCATGTGAAGCTTGCACGATGGGCCAACAACAAAGAAGGCATTTCTACAAGAAAGCAAGAACAGGGCAAGCTATCCTCTAGAGTTGGTGCATGCTGATTTGTGTGGAGAAATGCCTACACAGGCCTTAAGCGGATCTTCCTAGTGCATGTTACTTGTCGAAGACTATAGCAATAAGATGTGGGTGTACTTCCTTTGCGATAAGGCTCAAGCTTTTGGTAAGCTTAAAGAATGGCTTCAACTTTTTGAAAATGAAATAGGGAAGAATACGAAGAAATTGAGGACAGCCAACGGTGGTGAGTTCACATCAACAACGTTTGAAGATTTCTAGAAGAGTAAAGGAATCAAGCATCAACTCAGAGTGGCACAGGGTTTGGAAGCTAAAGTACAAGGCTGATGGTACTTTGGAAAAGTACAAAGCAAGACTTGTTGCACATGGCTACTCACAAGTTGAAGGCATTGACTTTTGTGAATCATTTGTCAAATCAGTGTTCCTAAATGGAGACCTCAAGGAGGAGGTATATGTGTCTCAGCCACCATGGTTTGAGGATCCCCATTCAGTATATGTGTCTTAGCCACCAAGGTTTGAGGCTCACCATTCAATATATGTGTCTTAGCCACCAAGGTTTGAGGCTCCCCATTTAGAGAACAAGGTATGTAAGCTAAAGAAGGCACTATATGGGTTTAAACAAGCCCCTATATCATGGTACGAGCGGATAGATAAGTATCTCTTGGATCTAGATTTTAAAAGATGTGCTTTTGATGCTAACTTGTATGCTCTAAAGAGAGGAGGAAAGACAATTCTGCTTGTACTCTATGTAGATGACCTTGTGATTACAAGAAATGATGATGCTCTTCTTCAACAAACGAAAGATGCCTTGAGTTCAGAATTTGAAATGACAAACTTGGGCTTAATGCATTATTGCTTAGGCCTTGAAGTTTGGCAGGAACCAAGGAAGATTTTCATCTCTCAAGAAAAATATGCAAGATAGATATTGAAGGCATTCGACATGGAGAATTGCAAGGAAATTTCTACACCCATGGAGGTCAACACAAAATTATCTATGGAAGCTACTTCACCTCCATTGGATATCGAAAGATACAGGAAATTAGTTGGAAGTCTCATGTACTTGTGCAATAGCATACTAGATATCTCTTATGCTGTTGGAGTAGTAAGCAGGTTCTCTAATAAGCCTTGCCAAACTCATTGGGAGGGAAGCATGCAGATTCTCAGGTATGTGAAAGGAACCATTGATTATGGTATTCTTTATGAAGAAGGATTATCTCTAGTTGGATACTATGACTTAGATTGGGAAGGAGATATTGATACTAGAATTAAGTTTCTGGATATTACTTTTCGTTAGGATTAGGGATTTTCTCTTGGATCAGTAAGAAACAACCGACTATAGCATCATCTTCTACTGAAGCTGAGTACAAAGATGCATGTGTTGCAACATGTGAAGTAGTATGGTTGAGGAGGATTCTATGGCACCTAGGAATACAGGGACAAGAGGCTACAGAGTTGAAGTGTAATAATCAAAGTTGCATGGCCATCGTCGAGAATCATGTTTTCCATGCACATATCAAGCACATAGAAATTTAGTATCACTATGTGCGTGAGTTGATTGAGGACGGGGTCATGGAGATAACCTATTGTCCAACTAAAGAAAATGGAGCAAACATCTTCACCAAGGCTCCTGGGAGAGAGCATCTTCTTCGACACTTTCCAAAGCTTGGGATTGGACTAAGAAGGTAGTTCACTCCAGGTTGGACGTTGAGGGGGGTGTTAGATATGCTCAATGCTCCACCCTCAAGTGACCAAAAATGATCCATGGTGCTCTAAGTTGTAAGGCCCCCATTATGAGGAGAAGCCATTGTGAGGGCCCGGACATTTGTGTGCAATCCTAACTTCTAAGTTGGACGAGGTCTATGTGTGAGCATTGATGGTTATATATAATTTTTGTGAGCCTAGCTATTAGGTTAGGTAGGGCATAAACTTCTGGGCCATTGCCATGCAAGGCGAAAATAAAGGCCCTATGGCGACGCGTGGTTTCTCGATAGAACCTTAATGGGGGGAGTGCAGAGGGGGCTTGCCCCCTTTTGTGGGGTTTGGGGGGCCTATCCCCCGTTTGTCTAGATCGCCATCTAAGCTCCACATTAGGAGTGCATGAGTGGACAACACCATCGTTGTAACTGCATTATGCTTGGCAATCTGAAAATTTGAGTTCTCTCTCTCTCTCATTCTATGTCTATCTTTGTCTTCGTTTTTCTCTCAACTCTGTCTACTGGTCTATTCCACTATGCTATTATTTTCTTACACTCTCATCAAGATTGGACCACCATCATTAAGTGGACTTGGAAGTAGGTAAATACCTTTTTGGTGACAAGCATATTTAACCAGTGTATCATATCTTTGGATATTTTTTCGAGCACAAGAAGCAAGCACGGGTCCCACTTTTGGCTTTGGGGTCCCACAATCGAGTTGGGGCTCCCACTCTTGACTTAGGCTCTCCCAAGGTAACCACGTGTAGGTAATTGCCTTGTCCACCCAAGATGACATATCAAGGTTGCTAGATGGATCCAAACCATAGCCTGTCCCAAATATCTTAGATGTTGGTGAAAGGAGATTTGGCCAATAACTATAATAGTAGTGTAATTAATGGGGAATAGCTTGAACTTAGTGTACACTCCCCATTCAATATGATGAGAATCACTTTCATTGAGACCTTCCATTTAGGTAATTCTACTGCAAATGACTTATATGAACTAGAAAACTTGGTGTAACTTGGAGGGGAAACTTTTTCCTTGGTTGCAAGGCTTCTTGATAGGGAATTCATGATCAAGAAGTACGTGGAAAATGCCCTTCCCAAGTCATCCTAGTAGAAGCTTTGCGGACTCCTCAGATCGGATGCTTCCCTTAAGGAGTTTGAATTAGTCGCAACTTGACTTGAAGAAGCCAAGATACACTTCGGAGCCGAAGCTACAAGGGGAAATCCTCAATTGGAGACTCTGTTTCCCATTTGCAAAGAGAATAAAAAATATTAGAGCTAGAAAAGTCTCTAGGAGAAGAGGAGGTGGTTCTCAAACAAGAAACTAAAGAACTTGCATAGTTAACGGAGGAGCTTGAAGAACTCAAGTTAATAAGAAAGTACATAAAATCATGTGGTGCACCCTTTGTAGTGGTTTGGGTCATTTTGTACCGGAATGTCCATGAAAGCTTACTTGTAAAATTTTGTGGAAAAGGAGGACATGAAGCTAAGGACTTCTACTGTAAAGGGAGCATAAATTGTGTGCTTTGACTAGATTGGGAAAGATTATTGAAATATGCTTTTGATTACAAGATTACACATGAAGGGGAAACAATACAAGAGTATACAATTGAAACTGGAAGTCCCACAACCCGAAACTAATAGGTATGAATAACTAGACTAAAAATAAAGGAAATCTCCCAACTTGGGACCTTAGGTATGAAAGACGATATCAGAATTACAAGATCTCCCTTGATGGAGATGAACTAGATACAAGAGGGAACTAGACAAGATCTTGTACTATGAGATTACAAGATGGTAAGATGAGATGTTTAGAAACTAGATTAGACAAGACTAGAATAAGGGGGTAGACAAGAACAACATCTAGAACTTGGAAAGTATTTACTTGAAGTCCTTGACTCCTCGAGCACCCAAGATTGGCATTGGCAAGACTTAGGATATCTATAGCCAAGCCCTCCTTATATAGGTGTCCAATGGCGGTTACAAATTAATGATGTTAGGGATGATGTCAATGATCAAGATTGGTTCCTGGGGGTCGAAATAAGGCATGTAAACAATCATTTTTAGGGTTTTAATATGTGCTTGATATGATGATGATGTTAGATTTTTTAAACTCTTCACCATTCATGAGATACAGAAAGTTACATGAAATCTAGGATGACTTGAAGATATTTTCTTTAGTGTCCATGACATCATCTCCCCCTCAAGCGACAAGTTTCACAAGGAGAAGTTTTGTGACTTCCCAGAGTTGATTCTTCATAGCTCTTGGTCTTTGTAGAGTTCTTGGTATGTGGTACTAGAACACAATGATGACGAATATCCATGATGAAATTGGAAAAGGTTTGTAGCATATCTTGATATGGAAGGATGATTCTGGAAGTCTTGAACCCAACTTATTTCTTCTTCCTAGGACATTCGAATACCATTTGATTTTGATTTCCACAATATAAGCATAATCCATTGTCTTTCTGATGTTATTTTTTCCTTTGTTGTAAGTCATATGGCCCTGACGTTATCCAATTGCTTAGGTTTTGGTTGTGATTCTTCCAACATACATTGTTAAGGGACTTAAAAAAAAAAAGGGAGGTTTGGCAAGTGCCTACTCCCTCAAACTTTAACTTCGAAAGAACAATTGTACATGTGAATGGGCATAGTACTCGCGGGACCCCTCATATCCCACAAAGCAGGGGTTAGACAAGATTACAAATGATTACAACTGGTGTAGACTGGCCAAAGCCATTACATGTCCAGCCCGAGGGTTGAACACAAGACCTTTGCCTCAAGAGGCTAGTGCCAAACCAACCCACCTACGGGATGTGGACATTGTTAAGGAACTTAACAGAACTTGTATTCCTGACCTTGAATGCAAGCCTTTTTCTCTTGTTTTCTTTCAAATAACTTGTATTCATGAATTCATTCACCTTGGACATGGTTAACATCAAGTCCTTGTTGACATCGTCATGTAAACAGTAAGCCCAATCGAAATTGGTTGATAAATTAATCCTCATGCCATGTGAGATCACAATTGGTTTGTTTGAATTTAGGTGCATAGATAGAAGCATACCTAAGTCCTTGATGTAGCTTCCTTATCTTTGTTTCAACACACATGAACAATTTGTGTCTCCAAAAGAAGATGTGAACTCACGTATGAAATCCTTGAAACTGTACAAAATATCCATATCTTTCTCAAGGATAGGTGCAAACTATAAAAGAGAAGGACCGCATGATAGAGCTCCAATGAGCCCTACTTGAGAAGCATCATCTGGGTACCTATCCAGTTTCATTCTTACGAAGAGCTTCACTAGTTGCAAAAATCCTCGAAACTTTGATCTAGCTGCATCAAATTTCTATGGTATGCTCATTTTTGGTGTTTTCCTCACACTAGATGTGTTTGGGGAATACATGAAGAAAATTGGTTCATCATGATTTGCAAAATTATGGATTTGTCTTTGTAGCTCTTTGATTACATTTTGAACATTCTAGTGTTGAATTCTTTCTTGGTTTCTCGTATCTTCTTAACTTGTTGGTGAATAACAATGAAGACAAGATTTCTTCACGAATAATCTCTATGGTACCTAATCTTGATAGAAGTGAGTCTTGCCAAAATGTCAATCGAGCACTAGATTCTGTCCTTTGACTAGGCTATAAATAAGTAGACTAGATAGGATACAGGACATCCCACATCCCACAACCTAGGCCCGTAAACATGAAACACTATATCAAAATTATAAGATCTCCCTTGATAAAGATGAACTAGATACAAGAGAGAACTAGAAAAGATCTCATATTATGAAATTACAAGATGGCAAGACTAGATGTCTAGAAACTAGACTAGACAAGACTAGAACAAGGAGCTAGACAAGAACAAAAATTGGAACTTGAAAAGTACTTGCTTGGAGATCATGACTCCTTGAGATCCCAAGATTGGTAGTGGAAAGACTAAGAATCTCTATGTTGGTGTTTAGGCCCAGAATCAATATAGAGAATCGAGATAAAGAGAAAATAGAGACAATGTGGAGAATAGATAAGACATGAGAGAGATAGAAGCGGCATAGCTCGAGATATATTCATTACATTCCATGATAAAGTATATGAAGTCACAAGATAGCATGAGAATATGCATGAGATATAAGTTGCACATAACTTCACAGTAGATTATGAGCCAAAGCACTTGCCTTTATATAGAGTAGCGAAAAATAAGGGTTTCCTAATTTTTTGAAACCCTAATTTTGGATTTTGCAAAAACCCTAATTTGGGTTTTTAAAATAATTTTTTATTTTGTTTGGGATATAGTATATCATATATTGCTTTTTGCTTTTATTTTTTGTCAATAAAAAGTGCTTTTCATACTAATTTCTAAAATTAGGATTTGCAAATTGACCCTTCATTTGCATTTAGATACTTGAGTGTTTATACCATTGGAAAACTCTCGATGAGTACTTTCACAATTCGTAATAAAAAATTATGTCAAGTTTTGACCATTTTTGACTTGTTTTGACCAATTTTTGACCAAGCTTTGATTTGTTTCTTTTTGAAGTTTTCTCTACATATTGATCTCCCTAGTGGAAGGTTGGGCACGTTTCCAACACACTATAGTCAAGCCCTCCTTATTTAGGTGTTCAAGGATGGTTACAAATCGATGATGTGGGCGATCAAAATTGGGTCTCTAGATGTTGAAAGAAGGCATGAAGGCAATTGCTTTTAGGATTCTGGCATGTTCTGGACACAATGGTGATGTTAGATTTCCCAAAATCTTCACCAACCTTTAGATATAGAAAGTCACATGAAATCTAGGATGAATTCAAGATATTTTCATGAGTCTCTATGACATATACTTCTTGAAGGGTTTAGGCATCGAGACCCAACTTTCAAACCAAGCTCCCTATGCGTAGTGGATGGGGTGTGGGTAAGCATCTCTACTAGGGAAGTCTCCCCTTCCCATTGTCATTACTTGCTATGTCTCTGGTCAAAATAGTAATCAGGCAAGGCCGTAAGGAAGATCTACAAAGATAAGACCTCAAAGGCCATTAATGTGTTCACTGTGGAGAATATGGGCACTTTCAAAGTAAGTGCTCATTGTCGAAGAATGCACCCCTTGTAGGAATTGTCCAGAAGCAAAGGATCTCTATATGATGGATTGCCCAAAGGCAAACTCTACCACTAGCACCTCATGTGATAACGGGAAAATAGTAATGATGAATAGTTGGGTGGCGCTTAGGAAAAGTGGAGTTCATGATGACCAGAAGCAATTATGCAGACTATGGAAGAAAGGAGGACCATGGATAGCATTTAGGGAAGGAACACGGGATAGAAGAGGAACTTTT
This sequence comes from Ceratopteris richardii, assembly GCA_020310875.1. Lineage (NCBI taxonomy): Eukaryota > Viridiplantae > Streptophyta > Polypodiopsida > Polypodiales > Pteridaceae > Ceratopteris > Ceratopteris richardii. The sequence goes on along the minus strand of CM035443.1, from coordinate 98,223,259 downwards.
TGGACTCCCTATCAACCAAGCCTTCATAAAGACTAATGGAGGACTTGAAACATATCATTGCTCTAGAAGAAGTGATAATGGGTCATTCAATATTTGTGATAGCAGTCCTTCAAAGCACATACAACAAGTGTACTTGTATTATTTGTTTGAATATGAGTTAGAGATTTTGAAGGAAGATACACTCTATGTTGAATATTTTGTCTCCCACTCTTCCTATTAGTGTGAGGCAAACTCACTTAGCAAGTTAACATTTACCCATGCACTCCATCTATATGACAAATTTAGTCACTCCTACCCCATTGAGAGACTATTAAGAGTCCAAGGTTAAATGTAAACATCAAGCGAAACACTCGTAGGTGTCATTGGCAATGGGGGATGCATGATTAATCTCCTGCCCAATTATACTATGACCTTGCTAAAACTAGCCCCCACCAAATTGCCCTATTTCACTATCACTTAAATAGAACAAAGCAAGATTAGATGGCGAACATGTTCAAGTAGAAGTACAAGGGTTTTTGTTTGTATTGGATCTCGTGGTCATAAACCTTTGTAAGATTAAGGGTGGTTTCCCTTTGCCCGTTGGACAACCATGGGTAAAGGAGTTGGTGTGGGTGGCTACACATGATACCACCACGAGGCAATGCACGCTAGGAGGAGGAACAAATGAAATGGTAAGTGCCTCCTTTGTCATCACTAGTCAACGACTAGGGCTTAATAACAACAAAGAAGTTGGATCTACAATAGAGGAAGAGGAAATGACAAAAGTAGAGGTAGGAGATGTTACGCCCCAAAACTAAAGGGCATCTAGATGGGTATTTGTAATTGGAGTGTTCGGCCAAATATGAATTGGCCGCCTAGTGTGACTGTGCAACCTTCTCATTTGAGCCTATAAATAGAACCCATGGGCTCATTTGTGAGACATTCCTCGCATGGGACACTTGGACTCTTGGCCCTTTGGCAGAGCTTCGCCACTCGTACTAGTGGGGGGTTGGTGGTATAGGACACCAGTCCATTGGAGGTGGATGCCACTTGGCTTCAAGCTCCCAAGATCGAGGGTGAGCCCGTATTGGCTCAATAGTTGGGCGGTGAGTTTGAGGTCCTCCCTTCTATTGTTTGCAAATATGGCTTGTGTCTTGGATGCCCATCATGGAGGATCTAACATGAGGATCTAACATTGATATCATACCAACTCTCTGCTCGTATGGAGAAGAGAAGCCAACGTGCACAAAACCATCAGAGCTCGTGGAGTCTAGATGGCTCGGCTTGACACGCTTCTCACTCTCTTGCATGAGGCAGTATTGGACACTTCCAACAAGAGGATGGAGCAAGGGGAGCACACGCAGCCGATGGTTGGAAAGCACAGGTAAGCTTCCCATCTTATTTGTGATTTCCATAGAGATAGGGGTTGGATGACTGGCACCCTTCGTCTCCATGCATACAGAACATGGCTGGAGTTTTCTCTCTCTACTCCAAGAGTTGATTATGAGTGAATACGAATAGGGACCATTGGTGAAGGGGGATTGTGTAGGAGAAGCCACCCCGAATAGGGATGGGAATAAACATGTGCCCACGACATTTCAGCACCTGATGGCTGATCCTCAGCCATACAACCCTCTAATCCAAGGCAGCTGTGAGAGCAAATAGCACACATAATGTGGTCATTTTAACCACTGGAGAGAACACCTCTTGGAACACCTTAGCAACCAGCCTTGCCTTATACTTGGGTTTGCCATCAACAGTTTTGATGTTGTATACCCACTTGTTGGGAACGGCCTTCCTACCTTTGGGAAACTCAACCAAATCCCAAGTATCATTTGCATGCAAAGCCTTTATCTCTTCCTGCATGGCTTCTTCTTGTGCTCACATAGCTTTGCCTCTTTATAAGTGAGAGGCTCACCCTCATACGATAACATATTGTAATGTACAGAGGGGTCATATCTGTTCACAGACCTCCTAGGACTTGTAGATCTTCTTACCCAATGATCCACATTCTCTGGCAATAGATCTACATAAGGAGGTACATCAACTTCCTCATTGTTAATGGGCTTCCTCATTGTTAATGGGCTGCTGTACATCATTTCCAGCCCAGTTTTCAGCATGAATAGGTGGCTGCATATACCCATCAGGAGCCTCATTTTGCTGTCCAACATCATCAGCCTCATTTTGCTGTCCAACATCATCTGGCTCAATAACCACTGGCTCATATTCATTTCCAGCCAAATGTGGTGCATCCCAAGTGTTCATATCACATTACATGTGGCTGTACATGCTGAAATTTAACCTTTTTATGGTCACTTTTAGAGGCACAATCATTTTTGAGCATCCTTGCCTCATTAAATACAATATCCCGACTGCATATTACCTTCTTGAGTTGAGGTAGCGAAATCCAATAGCCCATTTCACCTTCATCTCCATAACCCATGAATATTCCTTTCATGGACTTTGCATCTAACTTGCTTTACTCAAGCCTTATATGGACAAAAGCATCAGAACAAAAAATGTGTAGGTGGTCATATGAAGCTAGTTTGCCTGACCAAACCTCTTCCAGACCTCTTCCAAAATGCCCATTTCACCGCCGTCTCCATAACCCATGAAGATTCCTTTCATGGACTTTGCATCTGACTTGCATCTACTTTGCATCTAACCAATCCTATAGCCCATTTCACCTTCATCTCCATAACCCATGAAGATTCCTTTCATGGACTTTGCATCTAACCTGCATCTCAACTCAGGCCTCATATGTACAAAAGCATCACAATCAAAGATGTGTAGGTGGTCATATGAAGTTGGTTTACCATACCAAACCTCTTTCGGAATGCCACTTTCTAAGGACATATGAGGGGATTGATTGCAAACATGAATTGTGGTTTTCAAAGTTTCTCCCCAAAATCCATGAGAGAGATTAGCTATGGATAGCATGCATCTCACCCTCTCACATAAAGTTGTGTTATACCTTTCAGCCACACCATTGGAAGAGGGGCTGTATGGGAGTTGTTAGATCTCTCTTAATACCAAGATTTTCACAAAATCTATTGAATTCAGCACTTGTAAACTCACCCCCATCATCTCTATGTAAGCGTTTCAACTTTCTACCTGTTTGGGTGGTCACAAATGCATGAAATTTCTTAAATGGAGCAAAGGCTTCATCTTTAGATTTTAACAAATATACCCAAAGCTTCCTAGAGTAGTCATCAACAAAAGAAACAAAGTAAAGAGCACCCCCCATAGATTTGGTGGGCATCCTACAAAAATCAAAATGAACAAGATCAAGCACATTAAACTTATGAGAGACACTAGAGTAGTAGGAATTCTTTACTTGCTTACCATATTGGAATTCATTACAAAAATCAAGTTTTGAGCCTTTCGCATCAAACTTGTCCAAATTACATAGTTTATCAACTTTCAAGGTCATCTTGGCTCATTGACCAAGCCTTTCATGCCATAATTCCATATGTGAATGGATTTCAGCCAAAGCAATAAACTTGCCCAACAAGGCTTTACCATGCAAGCAATAAAAAGTCCCTTTCTTTGTACCTTGAACAATCAGTGTAGACCCTTTGATAAGCTTCCATGACCTCTTCTCAAAGAGGGTACTATATCCATGCATATCCATTTGCCCAACAAAAAATAGGCTTTTCTTGATGCTTGCAACATACCTTACATCATGCAAAACACATTAGTGCTGTTAGGCAAGCACTAGATTGTGCCCTTTGACTAGACTAGACAAGATTTCGGAATTATACTTTTGATTGCAAGATCACCCACGTAGGGAAAATAATACAAGAATATGTAACTAATACATGAAGTTTGACGACCGGGGACTGAAGATATGGATAACTAGACTAAAGATGATACAAGAGATCTGTACCGTAGGTATGAAGCAAGATATCTAGGTTACAAGAACTCCCTTCAAGGAGATGAAATAGATACAAGAAATAACTCGACGGGATATTGCTCTATGAGATTACAACATGACAAGGTAGGATGTCTAGGATATAACACTAGACAAGACTAGAACAAAGAACAAGACTAGAACTCGAACTGAAACTTGGAAAGTACTTACTTGGAGATCACGACTCTCTGAGCTCCCTAGACTTGTATCCAGAGTATGTATGTGGTCAACCCCTCCTTATATAGTTTTTTCAAGGGTGGTTCAAGGGTGGTTACGAATTGATGATGTCATCGATAATATCATCAATTCAAAAAAGACCTCTGGATGTCAGAACTCAGCAAGTAGACCATCAATCTTTGGGTTTTGCCATGGAAGCATTAAGCTCTCCAAATTCTAAACCAATAATGAGATATAGAAAGTCACATGAATATTAAAGTTTAGGATGGTTCCCTTTATGTCCATGACAAGTGCCATCTACAGTGAGATGCACTCTGCCAATACCTTCAATAGAACAAGCGTGGTTATTTCCAAGACAGACATGTCCATGCTTGCATGAAAGGTAGTAAAACACTCCTTAATAGGAGTAACATGGGACGATGCACCTGAATCCACAATCCATGTTTGTGACAAAGCATCTTCACAATAAGAAAGACATCAATCAGATCCCTCTTTGTGATCTGCATATCCTGTGCATGAATTTCAACAGAAGCATCATTAACTTTGGCATGATCAGTTTCCATAGTAGCACAAAGAATATCTTTTGCTTCATATAGCTCCTCAATGAAGACACTAGAAGCCACATTGGCCTTCTCTTTGTCCTTGTGCTTTGAGTTGTCATATGCTTCATTCTTGGTGTCCTTTTTCTTCTTATCACCCTTGTTCTTCTTTCTTTCTAGTTCAGCTTTGTAGTATCTGCAATCAGGCTTCTTGTGACCTTTTCTACCACATTGGTAACAAGTCACTTCAGCCTTGCCTTTGCTTTTACTCCTATTCCTCTATACATTTCGATTTTTCTTTTCTATTCTTCCTCTAGCCACATTGGTTGAACCACTGCCCTCTCCACTCGCTTTCCTCCTGATTTCCTCACTCAAAATAGAACCCCTTACACCATCAAAGGTAAGATTGGGGTTATTCGAAAGTGAAACAACCAATGTTTCCCATGAATCAGGTAAGGTCATCAACAAGAAGATGGCTTTAAGCTTATCTCAAATGCAGGTAATCGAGAGTCTTTCAATTGCGAGAGTACCATAGTACAAAAAATTCGTGATTTTTTCATAAAATAAAAACCTTTTAAATCTCTGAACGATTTAAACGATTTATTCGTGATTTTTTTTTTTCGATTTTAAAAAAAATTTTATTTTTGCTCTATTTTGAGATATTATCATGCATTTTATTCATATTACATGATTATATATAGAGTTTATGATATATATGTATATGCTAGAATATTTTATGTGTATATCCAAAAATTTCAAAACAAAAAAATCACAAAAAATTGCCAAAATATAAAAATCGTGATTTTTATTTTTCATCCCTGCGATTAAAACATTTAAATCTTTTAAATCCCGATTTTTAATCGCGATTTAAATCTCTCCTTTTGTACTATGGAGAGTACCTATTAAAGAAGATAAGTGCTCAAATTCAATTTTTGACTCATCAAGCTGCATACATACTAGTTTACGCATAAGATGCACTTGACTTACAGGCGTAGTATTTTCATAGGTGGCCTTTTGCCGCTCCCATACCTCAAAAGCACTTGTAAGGCCTTTCATATCCACTGAAATTGCATATGGTACAACCATCTTGATATAAGAGATTGCCTCCTTGTTTAGATTCGTCCATGTGGCATATGTCATATCTTCAGGCTTGACTTCCTCAAAAGCCCTTTTGCAATCTTCAAGAAAGAGGATGCCAAGCATTCTCTCTTTCCACAAATCAAAATCGCTACCTTCATCTCTCTTTATCTCAAACAAGTTTTTGACATCAGAGGAGGTAGAAGCCATGTTCGCACATTGAGAGCTTCAAAATTTCATCAAAAAAGGTAAAATTCACTTGCTGTCATGTGCTCAATCACCCGACGACTATAGTTGAGAAATTAAGCCCAATTTTTGTAATTTTTTGCAAAAAATTTTAGAAAATTCCAGCAAGCTGTAATTGCATCAAAAACAACAAAATTGTTGTTTTTCAACCACAAAAGGCATACATAGATGGCGAAACAGAGTCAATGGGTGCTTGTTTTCACAAAAGCCCCAATTTTTGCAGCAATATGACTTGTAAAATTAGAGGGATGACCTGACGTAATAAGTTTTCAGCAAGTATGTACTTCCAAAATCCTTATACATGTACTCCCACTTGAAGTGAGAGAGGATTTCTGCAATAAAAGGACATGTAAATGAAAAATCAGCAACACGGTTGTTGAAAATGACATGTGGGAATACAGGAAGCACAATAGAAGAGGTTCTCCATGACAAAACTCTTTGAAAAACTCAAAATTTGCTTGAACTTTGCTCTAAGCTTAAGAAATCCTCCAAAAACAACACTTTTATCGTGAAAAATGAAGGTTTTTCGTGATGAAATTCTCCCAAATGCAAGAAAAGGCCTTCAACTGAGCATAGGCCGAAGTAGAAAAGCATTTGGAGCAACTTTATCGCGATGGAATCACTCAAAGCTCTGATACCAATTGAAAGAGGCCGCGGAAGCGACGTGATGGTGTGCTCGATTGCCCCAAACACCAAGGGAGTGGGTCGCTGTGTGAGGATAGAGAAACTAAAGAGAGAAGCTTACATAGAAATTTGGAGAAGAAGATGGAGAAGCTGAAGTTTAAGAAGTCCCAATCAAGTGATGAGAGATTTGGGACCAAGTCTTATTGGTAAGTGACTTTTAGGTCATTTGGGCATGTTCACATGTGGTCAATGACCAAAAGTCATAAAAATAATGTAAATGCCTATAACTCCCTAATTTGGGGTCCCAAAAAATATAACAAAAATATGTTTGGAAAGTTCTTGGAGAGAGCCTTCACATGGAAGGGTCGATATACAAAAAGAGAGTCCTTGGGGCTTTTACCCCTAGTTTATCTATACCAACTCCTATTGTAAAAGCTATATAAGCATGGGCATGTTTAGCTCTAGATAGCATTGCATACTAGTAAGCCTTTTATCTAGAGTCTGTCTAGATTGTTATCTAAGCTCTATATGGGGAGTGCACGGGTGGACAATACCATCTTTGTAGTTGCATTACTCTTGACAATTTGAGAATTTGAGCTCTCTATCTCTCAGTCAACAGCTCTCTTTGTCAGCATTTTTTTTTCAACTCTTGTCTTCTTGTCTATTCTATTGTGCTATTATTTCTTACATGGTATTAGAGCTCATGAGGCTCTGAGTGGTGCATAAGCAGAAACAAAGAGGTTGCAGAGGCTTCAATGACAAAAGAGAGAAGATGTCAAGGGGCGTGGCATATGTTCCTACTTTATGTTACTTGTCGGTGACTATAGCAAGAAGATATGGGTGTATTTCTTTCACGATAAGGCTCAAGCTTTTGTTAAGTTTGAAGAATGGCTTCAACTTGTTGAAACTGAAACAACAAAGAAGATGAAGAAATTTGGGACAGACGATGGTCGTGAGTTTACATCAATAGAGTTTGAATTTTTTTGCGAAAGTAAAAGAATCAAACATCAACTCAAAGTGGCACATAGCCCTCATCAAAACGGTGTTGCAGAACGTTGGAATCGAACCTTCATGGAGATGGCAAGGTGCATGTGAAGGGAAAGGTTTTGCCAAATCAATTTTGGGCAGAGGTTGTCAACATTGGTATCTGAATCTTGAATCGAAGTTCCATCAAGGCACTTGATGGGAAGACTCCACAAGAGGACTACACTAGTAAAAAGCCATTTGTTTCCCATTTCAAAGTATTTGGAAGGGAATGTTATGTACATGTTCCAGATAGTGAGAGAAAACGAGCTTCAACCAAAAAGCATTAAATGTATCTTCTTAGGGTATAGCGAGGATAAGAAGGCTTGTAAGCTTTATGACCTAGAGGCTAAGAAGATCATGGCAAGTCATGATATGATGTTTGAGGAGGAGGAGCCACATGCAGTGGAGAAGGAAATCGAAGCTACACCAAGGCACTTGATCGAAGTGAAAAAAGCCATTTGTTTCCCATTTCAAAGTATTTGGAAGTGAAAGTTATG
>CM035443.1:98207681-98212681 GCA_020310875.1 Ceratopteris richardii | reverse complement strand
CTTCTACTTGTATTGTGCAGCAACAAATTCACGTATATCATATATATACAAATGCAATAGACCAGCCCCTCATCATGTCTTATATGTAGACGGTAGAGTGTCATAAAGAAAATATATAGAAGTGCATCGTCACAATCCTGATTTCTACTCAATGCATTTTGTCCTTTTGTATAGTGCAAGACTATAGTCTATATCTATCCCCATTCCCAACAATAAGTGGAGTTGCAGCATGCCTCCTTGTTTCCTTTCATACAATGTGTGGGGATTATCTTTTACTGGGAGCGTGTTTCCACAATGCACTAACAAGATTGTGTAGACTGAATATATATATGTGGCATATGCATTCACAATTTCACTCACTAGTAAGCATTGTGTGGATAGTGTCCTTGTGGCATCCCCATTGTGCTTAAAAGATGAACCTAGGAGCCTCTAGGGAGGGGGAAAGCATCACCTTGAGGGTGTGGGATTGAACCTTCATGCGACTTCGAAGCAACAATAGAGAGAAAAGTGAATAAGCAAGCCTTTGGAAATCTATATATGAGGGAACAATTAACGTGCAACAGACCCGTAAGCTACAAGAAACCCAAAGTCAGGAATGAAATGGTTGATGTCAGCTAAACTTAGTTGACGCGTCAAGAAACAACAATGGCTTCGCATGAACGATGGTTCATCTATCACATGGTTGTCAAATCAAGGTTCTTGAATGGAGACCTCAAGGAGGAGGTATATGTGTCTTAGCCACTAGGGTTTGAGGCGCCACATTTAGATAACAAGGCATGTAAGCTGAAGAAGGCATTATATGGGCTGAAACAAGCCCATAGAGCGTGTTACCAACGGATAGATAAGTATCTCTTGGATCTAGGTTTCGAAAGATATGCTTCTGATGCTAACTTGTTTGTTTTAAAGAGAGGAGGGAAGACAATTGTGCTCATAGGAGTCAGGTGCGTTCAATTTAGTGTGTGAATTGAATGGTATGGTGGGGTAACAGTACAAAAAATACGCAATAGTTCAATCATCAATGCATGTAGGCTATGCATGGTGCCAGTGTGCCACGAACCACTATAAGTGTATGCCTAATACTATGATCTATCATCTGAATCATAATCACTCTTTCTCATCTATGTGGATGGAATGGTTAGATGAAGAAGAATTTGGAAAAGAGAGTAGAATGTCTCTTGGTGTAATAACATTCCCATGATCATCGAACTTTGGTTCCCTAATAGGAATTGTCTCTGTAGCACACTCCTCATGATTGCTCGATGGTGCACGAGCACCTCTCCGTTGAGGGCACATTTTATGCCTCCTATCTCTCACTGGAGATGCACTAGCAGAAGGCCGATCGGTCCATCTCTGTAGTAAAGCACATGGGCGTGCTCCAGTAACCCTCCGATCGATCACCTCGAGCTCTGTATGGAGCATGTGATAAATCTCCTCCTCCTCGTCTTGTGTAGATGCTCCCACATCCTCCATCGACGTAAAACTGTGCTCAAATGTAATAGGAGAAACCTACAAAATTGATGAAAATGATAATTTTTAGCTTCCAGCTTCAACAACTATAAGTCATAACTTCTAAGACCCAAAAATTATTCTTTTGTGCAATGTACATACTACTGGCCAGTATCCACACAATACCTGTCTTTGACCCTTAAGATTTTGTAATGATTGTAAAAGCCGAAGATTGGCTTTGCAATATACCACACGCTTAAGTTGTGCCACATTGAGACAATTGCGTAATTTGGTGTGCTCCAATGAGAATGCATTGAAATTATGCTCACATGGGCTCACTGAATAGTCCTAAAATTAATATCAATTTATATAATGTAAATCAAATCATAGCAATAAAGTTGTATATGCAAAAAGCTCAAAACATAGAAAATACCCTGGATAAGACTTGTAATGCATATGGAGCGATCGTGGGGTGTCCATAGCCATAATGATTCCACCACTCAAGCAGTTGAGACGTAACATCAGACTGCATAGATGTGGTACGTGCATGTGCGAAGCCAATGTTTTCCATATATGTTGAGAATTCGCTATCAAAAGCGATCTGCTCATTTTTAGTCATGACACACTCCATATACATATCTTTCATATGTTGCAGTGATCCCGCACTCCATAATCTCATGCTTTTGAAGTAGGGATGGAGTAATGCCGCAAACCCATGAATAGGTTGTGACATGAACCACCATCGAGACTCCACAAGCTGAAGTATCTCCTTAAGTCTACATTATAAATTAAAAATAACATTGAAACATGAACTTCAAATTTGAGAATTCAAATGAGGAAAAATAAGTTAGTTGCATAAATTATAATATACTGGATGATGATAATGTCGTAGATGCTCAAATTGCCTATGTCATTCTTGTGTACATGTGGTACATAAGTCAGAAGGTTGAACCCTCCATGTCAACTTAAGCATACTAGATATTTTCGTGGATCTAGACAAAGCTATATATAGGCAAATTGGCACAATATTATCATCAATTTAAATAGCTCTCTCATGCTCAAGAGCTAGAGTTTCAGTTTGGAGGTATTGGAGGATTATTGCAGATTTGGAAGCTATTTTAGAAGCTACCCTTCATCTTCTTCATGCTAGAAAAGTGTGCATGTTGATTTTAGTGAGTATTGGTGTCTAATTTCTAGTTTTCTTCATGTGTTGCTGCTGTACTAGGTCTTTGCCTACTTCTTCAACACTTTTCATCATCAGAGAAGATAATAATTAGACTATGTGCTAATGTTTTAAGTGTTGGAAAGATCTTGAAATACCTGTATTACTATTTGGCCCTATCTCACTTCCAACAATATGTAAATAAATGGCTTGTATCTTGATGATTTTGACCAGAAAGTTAAGAAAGAAAAATTAGTAACCTCTTGGAGAGAGATATAGTGTGAAAGTTTCGTATGATTCTTAGGGTCCCATCATTATATTCGTTGGGCTTGTTTGAATCAATCAATAGTAAGTTGAATAGAGACAAGTTTCATTTTAGTCATGGTGGATTGCTTTTGGGCTAAAAGAAAAAGGGAATTTACTTGTAAATTAATTTATTGTATTCTTTTATTTTTACTTTATTTCTTATTTAATTTTTTTATTAATTGAGTGCAAGGTTTTATTATGGTCAAGTTTGCCTTGTTGGATGAGTGTAAAAGTGTGAAACACACAAGAAGCACACACGAGGAGCACAAACGCAGCAAGGCACATGGAGAAAACGGATGGATTGAATAGCTCTCTCTATTGATGATAAACAAAACTAAGTTAAGTTCTTCTTGATACTGGGTACATACAATGTATTTTTCAAGAGAACCAAACCTCCATTTGAAGCCATAGGCTTAATTTCTCCTACTCCAATGATAGCATGAGAGGCATGATTTGCACACACCACGTCCTCCTTTAGGTGCGTCTTTCAATGATGCAAAAAACCTTTTACACAAAAGCAAAAAACCTTTTACACAAAAGCAAAAAACCTTTTACACGAAGTTATGTGCTTTGAAGAACCACTTTCAAAGAACCAATCAGAATCAACCTCACTCACAACCATAAATTTAGAATGCAATGATGCATCATAATAACATGTAACAACACATGCTCAAAAGTCTTGAGCCATATGGGCTTCATCATTCTTTGCATTTCAAGAATTTTTAGCAATAGACATTTTTTCGCAAAGCTTTAGGTTTATTGCTTAGTGGGGGCTGATCTGTCATTCCCTATATGTGTTCAAGGGGGTTTGTTCGCAAAGTTTGAAGCTTTTCGCAAAGCTTTAGGCTCATTCCCTAGTGGGGGACTGATCTGTCACTCCTTGTATGGTACTATGTATTTAGGGATATTATTTAGCCCTTACTTCAGTTTTGTTAATCATCAATAGAGAAAGCTATTCTAGCCATCTGTCTTCTCCTTTTGTCTTGCTGCATTTGTGTTCCTTGTGTGTGCTTCATATGTGTCTCTCGCACTTCTACATTCACCGAACATGGCTTTCACTTTTGGAAGAGATAAACCTCATTTGGTACTATCTTAGAAGTCTTTAATCTAAGAGTCACTCTATTAGAGCATATACGTAGGCATTGATGATTTGAGTAGGGATGCTATAGCTCCTTGTGCAAGCTATATTTGATAAAGTTTGAAATATGATACTTCTAGGTTTGGATAGAAATAGAATTTTAAGATGCACTTGATTTTTTTTTTCTAAATTGTTTTGTTCATTATTATTTATTTACTTTTGATATTTTTGATATTTGAATTTATTTATTTATATATTTTTTTCTCTCTATCAACTAACAGAAAGATTTCAACTTTGAGTATTTATATTTATATTTTTCATCATTCCTTTTATTGCATATAAACTTTTAATTTTTTGCCCTTTCTTATACATAGATTTCTCCCCTTCACATTCTTCTATGTGATTTCTTGTTGTATCTTCTAATACGTATGCTTGTGATCGTTTGTCTCTCTTTGAGTCTTATGGAAATGTATTTGCATTTCATCATCATATCTATGCATATTTCATAACTTCTCTTTGTTAAGTCCACATATTTTTGAACTTATGGAGATACATGCAAAGCATACATATATGTATACATATCATTAATAAATGTATCATATACATATGCACGTACATATGTATGTATTCATGCATTTATGCGTGTATGTATGTGTATATGTATGTATGCAATGTGCATGTATGCACATAGGTATGTATGCATGTATGTGTTGTAGGAAATTACAACAAGATCTTTTTACTTGAATAGATACAATACAATAGAGAACGTGAGCAAGAGTAGATGCTTGAGGGACTCACATGTTGCAAGTGTGGTATGCCTAAACAATAATCACAGGTTTAATCCAAGCTCTTTCCAACACTTGACCTTAGCACATTACACACCTTAACTTCATCAAGATGACAACATAGAGAGACAAGAAGACAATTGTAAGAGTGTAACAACTTAATGCTACTACACACACTAATAAATGCAAAATATCAATATACAATGTGTGTATGATACAAAAA
>CM035443.1:98187681-98202681 GCA_020310875.1 Ceratopteris richardii | reverse complement strand
TGCAAATCACAGAACTAGCTTTTTTTAATATTTTCACGATTTTTAAAAGTGCTTTTGATGGCTTCTGATGAGGATAAATCATAGCCATTGATTTCGATGCTCTTTGTATTTTAAATCTCCACCATTGGATCATATTTTAATGAAAAGCATAATTAGGTTTGAAATTAGGGTTTGAATTTTGAACCCTCAAATCTCCTCCACAATCTGCATATCATATACCATTGGATAGCTACTTTCCAAACATGTGATAAATTTGTGAATAACCAAAGTTGACCTTCTGTTGATCAGCCTTTGACCTTGAAAATTTGCACAAATAGATGGACCCTCTTGTAGAAGGTTCATTTCTAACAATCGCCCCCTAACATGACACAAGGGGAATATGGTAGGTAGGTACATATTGCTAGTTGACGAAAGGGTTGTAGATAACTGTAAAGATCATGCCAAATGTCCACAAAAATACAAACGGACTTTGCACATGAAAAGCATCCCATACTACAAATAAAAGGAGAACTCAAAAAAATTTCCCTTACTCTTCTCAACCAAGTATGGTTGGTTTTTAAGGCCCACAATCATTATAGAGAGAGAGTATAGAGAGAGAGAGAATAAAGAGAGACAATAGAGACAATGTACACAAGAGATTTGCAAAGGAGCCAAATAGTTCCAAAAATAATACACTAGAATGCAAAAATACTTACAAAGTTCTCCAAAACCCTAGAGTAGAGTTAGAGAGAGATGGTATGGTACATGGATAATGATTCATGGTTAATAGCATGGTGTTTATATAGTTTTTATGTGCCATCTGAAAAGCATGCGAAAGAGTCACCAAAAAAGCCCAAATATCATAGTCCTGCGATTTGTTGCGGAAATCATGGAAAGCTGTTTTTTGATGATTTTTTGATTTTTTAATATTGCTTTTGGTTGTTTTTGGTTTGGAAAGATCTGGATCATTGATTTTTGTAGCTTTAATCTCAGCCCTTGATCTAAAACTGATGAAAAGCAACTTGTGCCCTGAAATTAGGGTTTGGATTTTGAACCCTCATATCACCTCCAAATTTGACATGTCACATATCATTGGATAGCTCTTCGAGTACTCTTTCCAAATTTGTGATAAAAAAGTTCTGCATATTTTGACCAAAGTTGACCTCTTGTTGACCAGCTTTGACCTTGAAAATTTGTGCAAACTTTATAATCTTTCTTGTGGAAGGTTTATTTCCAACAATCCCCTCCTAACTTCGGGCCTCATACCACTTTGCATCTTTAAAACCTGTGCAGTCGGTCAGCATAGGTTAATCACATCCCTTGTTTCACAAGATGGTTTTTTGAAACAGTATGGTGAATTTGAAGTGCTTGTAAGAGTATTTGAAGTGCTTTGGGTGGTCCATTATACGCGGCTTTTCCTTTGTCTGTACTCGGAGGACCCCGAATGACAACTCAGTTAGGGCCTCATACCACTTTGCATCTTAAAAATCTGTGCTACAATAATAAGTTGGTCAGCGTAGGTTAGTCACATTCTTGTTTCACAAGATGGTTTTTCAGTCTGGTAAATTTGAAGATGGAGGAGTTTTTAACTCTTTTATCTTCAAGTCAGTTAAATATTGAGCACTTGATTTTGCATAGTAGAAAACATTACATAGATACGTAGGACATTAGATATTACAATGTCTGGTCTTTAAAAATCATCAGTGCTGAAGGATTGATTATAATATAGTAAGACAGGTTTACGAGTATAAGACTTTGTATTTTTGTGAATATGACTTCTTTTGTCAGAGTGTCTACAACAGTCAGGGAGCTTGTGTTCTTTAATCATGCCCTCTGCTCAATGTTAGCATGTAAATGAAATTTTCTGATGGTTTTAAAATTGGGAAGGGCACTAGGAAGACGCTGCAGTTACTTTATCATAATTTGGGAGCATCCAGCCTAATGATTGATAGACACACAATACACTTCAATGCCTGTTAGATTGACTAACACTCTTATGCAGTACTCCGGAGAAGTAGGCAGTCGTTCACTATTTATCTCAACAAGATGATATTTCATTGCAGTATGGGTTTGTGTTAAAAACCCATCCCCTCCTTTATGAGAATTTGTAGAATGCTATTTTTTTTTGCTACGATGATGATGGTTGGAAGACTCTGTGGTCATTTCTTGTCTTCATAAGTAAACATTTTAATGGTTACTCTTTTATAAAAGCTGGCACGATACATGTGTTATAGCAGAAAATTAATGTATATTCTTCTGGTACATTGGCATTAGAACTTAGAAGTCAATGCGCTGTGTTATTTACTTTCATGGAGTGTTGAAATAGGTAGGTTGGAATGAGGTATAGTTAGTATGTTGTTCTATAATCAGCATTTTTTTTAATAACTAATCACTGTAATCATATGGGGCTAGCTCTCTACCTCTTAACTCTTCCTATTACTGCTAATATTTGACGATCAATTTGTTGGTTTTCAATACGAACCGTTTATAAGAATCTACTCTCACAATGGGGGCTGGAACACCCTTTGTACTTGCTAAAAGGTATACAGGGTGCCCAACTTATAAGCTGGTTATTAACTGTTTTCAAATGTTTAAATCACTAGTTATGATGTCTCTTTAGCACTGATACAAACTCTATTATTACTTTCCGGTAACTACATAAACTCCCTTCTAAATTCACTACTTTTTATACCTTATGAGCAGTTACAATACTTGTATTCGAAACCTGATTTAAGGTGTAGCTCTAGCTTTCTAAGTAGGATTCGATTTACTTATATCTGAATCTTGATGATATTCGTCTCTCTTTTTTTAATTATATTTTTTTCAAATTTTTAATTTCTTTTAAAACAAAGTTTGATCTTGTTATCTACTCTTCCTGATAGCTTGAATTACTTGGAAAGTACAACAGTGAAGGGCATAACACTCATGGGACCCCGCGAATCCCACACAAGCAAGGGTTAAATGCCTAGCACCTACTAGGAATGAACAGAGCCCGAAGGCCCGCTAAGGGTAGAGACTGGGTAGGGACTACCTTAAGGGCAGATGAGGAGACTGATTTCAATGAGAGTGCCCGAAGGCCCACTAATCCCCGAAGGGAACTGGTTTTACTTCTCACCACTACATGGGGATGAGGGGTGTGCTGCCAACATAGCCCACAGGGCAATCCATGCCGTCTTGAAGAGGCAAATTGAAATGACTCAGCCACTCAAGCTAGTGCTGCTGGATGATATTTGTCTTTTGCAATACTATACTGACTGAGTGATTGATGTCTACTGCTGTTGCATCACCTGTATGCTATTCCTGACAAGTGAACTCGAATGGTATAATAATGATGATACTGAAGTTTCTACCTTCTTTGGATATTCATTGATCTTTTGATGATTTGGTTGATTTACAAACAGCTACTACATGAGCCTTTGGATGTAAAAAACATGACTTAACCAGGTGGAGTTGAGATTGTATTTTGGGCAGTGATGCAAGTCTGAGCCCATAGTCTGTGTGCATGGTTGCATGAGTGTTGAAGATATCGGTTGGATTTATTATTCTTTATGACTCATAATAAGGAAGATTCTAGTGAATCTTTTTGCTTTTGAATGAATGCAATGATGGCAAGGAGTAAAACATGTGGCTTCTCTTCAATTCAAGGTGATGAAGGATCTCAAGGATTCTGAAACTATATATTTCAGTGGCCCCAAATAGGAGCTATGATGATGCATGAGCTCAGGATCGAATTTCAATTGGCTACCCAATAGACTCCTAACATTGACCATAGTACGTATAATTTGTAATATTTTCCAATTCAAATATATTCGTAAAATTCGTGGGTACGAATTTATACATATTTGCACGAATTTTACACATATGCTCATCATACTCTTTAGAAAGGCCAATCATTATTTCGAGAATCAGGAGGTGTGAAAGTTTTCAGCAGAGCGAGAGGTTGTTTTCCAATGTCCATTGCACATTGAGCATTGAGCAAACACTTAGCAACCCAGCCTTGGCCTTTGAGCTTCCCTCAGCCCTCAATCCCTTGTGTTTATTGACTGCACTCACTGTCCAGACCCGATTGTGTGAAGATGCGAATTTCTGATTTAGGACTACCTACTGTTCTTAACAGTCTATTATGTAGGGTGACTGAGTGCTGAGGCTTTGACTCGTGCGGACGAGGGGGAGGGGGGGGGAGAGAGGGGGAGAAGGGGGGGGGGGGAGGGGAGAGGGGTAGAGAGAGAGAGAGAGAGAGAGAGAGAGAGAGAGAGAGAGAGAGAGAGAGAGAGAGAGAGAGAGAGAGAGAGAGAGAGAGAGAGAGAGAGAGAGAGAGAGAGAGAGAGAGAGAGAGAGAGAGAGAGAGAGAGAGAGAGAGAGAGAGAGAGAGAGAGAGAGAGAGAGAGAGAGAGAGAGAGAGAGAGAGAGAGAGAGAGAGAGAGAGAGAGAGAGAGAGAGAGAGGGAGGGATCCATTTGCTATAGTCCATTATTAATAGACTATACTACATAGCCTATAAGAGCATTATCCATAAGAAGGACGCAAGAGAGATTCAAATTTTAATAATGGGAGGAGCTCTTGCATTTTACCTTCATGCTCATGTGAAGATGATGAACAGTGGACCCAATTCTTGAGAGTGTAAGTATTGCCAAGGAATTTATGTTTGCAATGATTCACGTATTTAGGCACACCTACTAGGACCATGAGGTGGGGACATTGGAAAATGCCACTCCATTCCCCAAAATGTCTTTGAAGACTTGACTGCAAAGATTTAAATGAGTCAAGGTGTAGGGAATATGGGTTCCCAATCTTATTCTTTAGGTGGCCATGAAGAATCGAAGATTCACATTGTTTAAAGGTTTGGAGGGCCTTCAAAAAGAGGTCGTATTGATAGTGTGAGCTTTAATGCATCTTCCATGGTAATGGCTAGGGTCCTAGAGATTGAAGAAATATTACAACTATTTCTCTTGTGAAGCATACCATTTAACGTTGCAAATATGACGGCATGGAAGAGGGCAATGAGAGTAGTGAGCCGCATAGGCGCTCCATAGAAGGGACCCTCAGGGATTGTGTTACACACTAAAGAGTTGAGTAGACAAGAGTGCTTATAAAACATAAATGTTATCCTTGTGTGTCATCACTAGGGAGAAATATGGGTGTTCTATATTGTGTGATAGCTGGTTTGACACATGCAAGAGGAATGTGTATAACATTCTTGTCTCTTCTTGCAAAAGGATAATGTTTTTGGATGCTATGCTAGTGCATGCACATGGGACGATTGTCAAGCACTAGTCAATAGTCTAAACCTTTTAGTGGAAGAAATTGGTGCCATGGAATAAGTGAAATCCATCCTTGAGAAGGTCATATGCATTGTAAGATTTGTGACCTCTCTCCTTAAAGTCCATAATATTGTTTGTGCACATTGAGACCTTGAACTCCAAAATCTCTCTATGAATCAATTTTGTTACATGTTCATATTCCTAGATAGAGTGCTTCACGTGAGGAAAGGGCTTCTTTGGATTGTTGTCTCAGAAGAAAGGTATCAATTGCCCATTCCATTGTATATATGATTTATGCAGTGCTTCATATTGGAGTACACACTTGTATACAAACATATAGTTCATATACAAGGATGCATCAAAAACATTGCTAGGCTCCGAGAGAGAGATTGAATATCTATTATTTTTGTATATATAAGTCTGAATATTTTCACATTCATAATTCACAATTCACTAGATAGGATTGGTTTCACAAGCGAATCCATGTTGTTGCTCATCCATTATGGAGATCAGAGCAGTAGAGTATGAAGCGTTCGATGTAAGGAAATCTAGGCTTCAAGTTTTAGGAGCAGTTGCAGTTCCATTGCATGAAATGATACTTTGGGTAGCGGATTGCATGATTGGTGAGTAGACTACTTATTAGTACTTTCAATTTCAGGTTTTCAAATCCATACATGATCACATGAATCATGGTTCATGATACATGATGTAATCACATTCACAATTATATTTTGTAAATTGTAATTTTGTAGAGAAAATTGGCATTTCAGATATTATCATAGGATTGTGGCACTAGGCTTTTGAATGGAATCGAAGCACATGGGCTCTGCTTCATATAAAAAAGAGAAATAGATTAAATCTTGCACAACTTGAGAAGTTAGTGTACCACATTGCAATCTCAAGTTACTAGAGAATAAAAGAAGTCATATTGCATTTCTACAAGTAATTTGAAATATATATTGATCAATTTCAAGTTATAAGTTACCATAAGATGATTCTAATCATTAATGGATTATTTATGTAGGTTAATGCTGACTTCATTGATATTAGAGAAATTAAAGATATCCCTCAAATCTCACAGGAAGACAAGGATATCACCATGTTATTTAAAGAGTCTCAACAATTTGTGAGATAAATATGGAGGGCAACATCTAATGGTAGATTATGTAACTCAAAATTACCTAATGTTTGTTATAACTTGTTTCATTATTAGATAGTTATAAATGCATTGTATATATGTATGTTGCAATAAATCTAGATTAGTCATCTACGAGTCGACGTCCTTCGAAGATTGCTTCTCGATAAAGTAGATAAGGATGTAGAACACATGGAATAGCAGGGAGGACTTGGAGGTGGAGGCAGCTCGAGTTGATGTTTGGATTAGAGATCAACA
The DNA here is from genome assembly GCA_020310875.1 of Ceratopteris richardii. Taxonomy (NCBI): domain Eukaryota; kingdom Viridiplantae; phylum Streptophyta; class Polypodiopsida; order Polypodiales; family Pteridaceae; genus Ceratopteris; species Ceratopteris richardii. Next base: position 98,196,049 of record CM035443.1, on the reverse strand, counting down.
TCATCTAGAAGCAATGATGATGATGACACAAGAGCTAGACCTTGGTTATTTAGAGAGGACTATGGCACTCACACTTCATCATGGGCTATTCCTTTTGACTAGGATCATATTGATGATGATGAGTCATGATATGTATTGACATATGTGACACTTAGTAATACTTTTGACTTGACTTATGATGTATTGAGAGTGGACACATGTGACTTGACTTATGATGTATTGATAATGGAACATGTGACTTATGATGTATTGAGATTCATGATGTATGAATCATGATAATGATTGTTTATAGCTTACTAATTATTAATGCCATGACTCATGATTCATTATAGTTCATGGTGGTCAGTATATGCTTTAAGATTTGAATTTCTATAATTTATGTATAGTGATCTAACTTTCTAACATTCTAATGTGTTAATAATGTTTATATGTGGCAAAAGATAAACCTTGAAGTATGTTTCAACCATTGAGTTCTTGTCATTTAAACATGAGGATGTTTCTATGCAAGTATTTTTGTAAGTTATGTAATAATAAATGATTTTATACATGGATTATATATATATATATATATATATATATATATATATATATATATATATATATATATATATATATATATATATATATATATATATATATATATATATATATATATATGTGTGTGTGTGTGTGTGTGTGTGTGTGTGTATACATGATATGTTAAAAAATAAAATTCTCTCTAGATGGATGAAATTGCCAAATTTTATTTTAGGTATGAATGACTTAAATGAATAATTCTTGAATTGATTCTCACAAATTAATGCTCTCGTTCATACTATGATGTTGACCCTTGTAATTTCTATTCTTAGAACAATGTTGGAGTTAGACGTCTGCGGAAGCACGCGAACATCACAAGGAAGAAGAAGAAGCTTGGAGCACAACACACAATACTGAATGTATTACCAGAGTGTGTACAAAGATAAATAGCCCATTAAGGCAATAGGCTTGTATACAAGTCGGGGGAAAAAAACCTTCTAAAGAGGGAAAAAAGTGCCCCGGTGGTCCTAGAGTGTTCACACACATCACTACCTAAATATTTCAACAAATCCCCCCTGGGAGTGATGTGGTGAACAAGTAGCTGGCACTCATGTATAAGGAAGTGCCAAGCTATGTGGAAATCACTCCACAAAAGAAAGTAAGCCCAAAGCTTTGCAGAAAGCTTCAAACTTCTCCCTGGGCAGAGCCTTCGTGAAAAGGTTTGCAATGTTCTCCTGCGTGGCCACATATGCCAAGTTGATCTCCCTAGCAGAGAACCTCTCCCTGACATAATGATAATGCACCTCAATGTGCTTAGTGCAAGCATGGAACACAAGGTTCCTCACAACTGCCAATGCGCTCTGACTGTTAGTGAAGATGGTGGTGGTAGAAGATTGACCAACACCCAAATCAGCCATAACGTGTCCGAGCCACACACTCAACAGTAGCTGTGAAAGCTTCCCTATACTCAACCTCATAACTGGAAGCGGCCATAGTAGGCTGCTCCTTCCTCAACCAAGATATACATGAGCTACCAAGCATGAAGCAAAAGCCACTAGTGGACACACGAGTGTCATAGCAACCAGCTCAGTCTGAGTCATAAAAAGCATGCAAATCTGGCAGTAGTGATCCTCCCTTGGGATAAAACAACCCTAGTAGCCGAGTACCACTCAAGTAGCGAAAGATGCGCCCAACCGCCTGCCAATGCTTGACACCTGGGCAATGCATAAATTTGCTCATCTGTGAGACAGCAAATTGAATATCTGGCCGAGTAATGCATAAGTAAATCAGGCATCCAACAGCCTGCTGATAGAGGACAACATCAAATGCATCTCCAGCATCATGAAGACTCAATCGTAAACCTGTCTCCATAGGAGTGGCAATAGGCTTATAGTCTTCAAGGCCAAAATGCTGCAATAATGTGTCAATATATTTCGTTTGACAGAAAGCCATTCCACCATCAACTTGCATAAACTGAATGCCCAAATAGTGATGCAAATGCCCCAAATCAGACATCTCAAACGAGGCATGCAAATCAGCCTTAAAATCAGCAATATGCTTCTCAATAGGACCAGTGAGCAGCATGTCGTCAACATAGACAACAATGATGAGAAGCACATCATTAGCACGCTTAACATATAAGGTGCTTTCAGTTGGATTGTTCTCAAAACCATGTGCAATCAGGAAGGCATGTATCTTCTCATACCAAGCACGTGGTGCTTGCTTTAAACCATATAATGTCTTCTTTAACCTGCACACCTGGTTTTCATGCCCTTACTGCACAAAGACACGGGGCTGAAAAACATACACTTCTTCATGCAAGTCACCATGTCAACTGTACCATTAGGTTTATGCTTCAGCTTGTATATCCACTTAGTGCCAATGGTCTTCTTGCCAGGTGGCAAGTCACATAAAGACCAAGTACCATTCTTCATTATTGCATCATATTCAGATTGCATAGCAACCATCTATTTTTCCGAATTTTGTTCATACACCTTACCATCTCCATGAGTGACCTGTTCTTTCGTTAAGCAACTCCATTCTGTTGAGGTGTATACGGCACTGTACACTGGTGTTTTATCCCACATTCAGCCAAAAATGTATTAAAATCAAAAGACATATACTCCTCCCCTCGATCAGAATAGAGGGTGCTTGTTTTACATGTTGACAGATTTTTAGCCAAAACCAAAACTGTTTGAAGCACATGAACACTTCGGACTTTGCCTTCAATGGATATACCCATGCATGTTTGGAAAAATCATCGATGAAAGTCACGAAGTAAAGATAATTCCCAAAAGAAGGTGTCTGCATAGGACCACAGACATCACTATGTACAAGCTTCAATTTCTGAGTAGCCCGAACTGAACCATCTTTTGGAAAGGACGAACGCTGCATTTTGCCCAAAATACAGCCTTCACAAACATGTTTTCCAGGTGCCTCTAGTTTGGGCAAAGAGGACACCATTTCGGATTTTTGCAGGCGTAGCAAACTAGCAAAATTCAGATGACCAAAGCGTGCATGCCAAAGATTTGCATATGACATAGCCTGAGAATCATTTACTACACATGCCAAATCATTTACAGATCTTTCATAGTCTATGAGCTTATACAGCCCACGACATAAAATGCCAGAAGCAATAATCACATCGCCATTTGACAGATCATGAACTGTACACCTGTCATCAAAAAATTTCACAACCAAGCCAATCTTGGCTAATGCAAAAATTGATAACAGGTTCTTCTTGATCCTTGGCACAAATAAAGCTATCTGACAAAGTGAAAGAACTACCATCAGCAATAATCAAAATGATCTTACCAACTCCCATAATAGATTAGAGGAGTTGTTGGCGCATGTAACAGTACTCCCAATAGGGGCAGGCTCGAGTGAAGAGAAGAAATTGCGTTGCAAGGTAATATGTTTGGTTGCCCCACTGTCAAAATACCAAACATCTGAGTCTACTGCGGACATGCACTGCTCACGAGAAGATGGGTCAAAATTGCAGACAGTAGTAAACACCCATTCTTCTTGCACAAGATTAGCAGACTCTGTTTTTGGTGTAGAGGCCTCTGCAACAACCATTCCAACCTCTTTCTTCTTTGCCTCTTTAGCATCCACTTTTGGACAGTTCTTTATGATATGATCATTCCCTTTACAATACTTACAAAATAATTTTTGCTTTTTTGATTTCTTCTCATCTTTATCTTCCTTCTTTGAATATGCACAATTAGCAGATTTTGCTTACTAGTTGAAGAGCTCCATTTTCCTTTGCCCTTCTTACTAGCCAGGAAAGCTTGATGTGCAACTCGCATAATGGACCTGTTCTGCCTGGACTGATCTTCTTGCAATAGAACATAGACTAACTCCTCAAATGACAAGGCATTTGGATTGCCTTTTATCATTAACCGAAGAGTAGAAGCAAAACTCTGATATGAATCAGGAAGACCATTCAGAACGGTCTGCACAAGTGAGCTATCTAGTATAACCTGATCAACAGAAATCAATTGTTCCTTCAAGTCTTTGATCTTCATTAGGAAACCGTTCATAGAATCATCTTCATTCATGTGCTCACTCTCCAACTGTTTTCGGAGATAAGCAACACGCGCCTCATTCCTAGCTTGGTACAATGTGGTAAGTGTATCCCAAGCATCCTTAGCTATTCTGCAAGAGTGAATGTGAGGAATAATGGCATGTTTGACAGACAAAGCTATCAATGCATGTGCCTGGGCATCTCTGCCATCCCAGCGAATCTGCTCTACAATAGGTGTAGCAGAAACCGTAGCACGAACATGAATATGCAGAATATCATCATCTTCGACACCTTCTACATCAGCTTCAGTACGTGCAATTGTAACAGTTGCAGGTATGATAGAACGTTTTTCGACATCCTGCACAATGTTCCACAGTCCTTTTGCAACCAACACATGTTGCATCATATAAGCCCATAACGGGTAGTTGGTACCATCCAACTTATCCTCAATAGCCAACATATGGAATACATTACTGCTTTCAGCCATGGCCGGTGACAAAAATACCTTGATGCAAAAAATTGACTGTATCTCAAAAAGTTGAACAGAACTGCCCAGACGAATTTCACTAGACCTGTAGCAGACTTCGAGACGCTTATATTGGCGAACAAAAATTGGTATATACCTTTGGCAAAAAAAGATGAAATAGCCTGCACAAGCGTTGCGATAGTGCGTTCGAAGGCTCAAACGAGCTCAGATCGCGATTTCGGCACCACATAGCAAAGCTGTTTTGATCTCGAAAACACGTTGAGTATGCTCACCAAAATTCGTGCGATTGTGAGACTGCAATCGGAGGAGTGTCGACGGCGCCCTAGATGAAGCGACGACCTGCTTTGATACCAATTGTTGGAGTTAGACGTCTACAGAAGCACGCGAATAGTACAAGGAATAATAAGAAGCTTGGAGCACAACACACAATACTGAATGTATTACTAGAGAATGTACAAAGATAAGTAGCCCATTAGGGCAATAGGCGTATATACAAGCCGAGGGAAAAAAACCTCCTAAAGAGGGAAAAAAGTGCCTCGATGGTCCTAGAGTGTCCACACACATCACTACCTAAATATATCAACAAACAAGCATGACATGCATTATTATTATTTGAAAAAATTCATGATGTTGACTTCTTGATTCAAGGAGTTTGTGGATATAACCAATCCTAGTAAAAAATTGTGATGTTATATAGGTCTTTGTTTTCGGGCATCGTATTGGTTTTGAGAATGGGTTTTTGGATGTTTGAGATCAAGTTTGTATGTACATGTGCATTTTAATACATGGAAGCTAGATCAATGAAAAGGTTATCTAATTGATCATTATCAATGGATGGATGGCTTCATTTGGTACCTGAAGGATGTTTTTTGCTTTTGAACAAAAGATTGCGATGATGTTCGAAGCCTATGATGGGAAGATAGGTCCGTATGAATTCCGTGATAAAGGTTTTGTTTTTTTGACATAAGACAGGTTGATATTCAGTCTTTTATAGGGCCTTATCTTTTCAGAGTTGGCTTATTGTTGAACTCTTTATTGCACTCAAGAAGCTAGATGTTGGACGAATAAGCTACTATAGGGTTTTATTGCCAATACAAAGTGAGGAAGAATGTCAATGCTTCTAAGCCTAAATATCTCAACAACACCAAACATAGGCTATGATGACACGTGAGCTCATGATGGAATGATTGTTTTTACTTCACACATTACATATTGATTATTAGAACAAACATGGCTTTCAATATAAGTGACTGACTAACTCATGGGATGATGCACCAAAACACAAGAACGATCCCAATTTAAAGGCTATGATGTTATGCGTACTTATGCTCATATAATAGGTCTATGTATTATGTAATTTTTGCATGTTTTTGATGCCACTTGTTTCAAAATAGTTAACTTCAAGTCTCCTCATATGAAAATCAATTATTGGTTTTGTTAAAAAGGATCTTATGGGTGTTTTTTGGTCCATAAATTTGTACTTGTTATAGATTTTTTAAAGACAATATGGTACTCTTTCCTAGGTATCCATAATATTTTAGTCTTGCTTAATAGCTAGTGTGCAATCATTTGCAGCACGTTAGTCATTAGATGGAGTAACCCATCTTATAAGGGCTAGCATAGCCAAGATCGCTAGCTTGGGGTTATCTTAAGGCTCCTAAGATGATAGTAGAGTGAGTGTGCATGATGGCTAGATGTACACATTGCAATACTCTAGATACTTTATAAATAAGATGTGAGGAGATTTGCACACACATTATTCTATGAGTTCTTTTCTTTATGAAGACATGATTACTATAGTTGGTACCTAGAGCCACGCTAGGAAATGGATTCAAGAGTCTTTAGTGTAGAATTCTCAGGCTTGTAGTTTACAGATCACAAGAAGCAAAAAAATTTAGAGCTTGAAGGCTACTTATAGGAGCCCAAGAGCCCCCTCTAGAAATCCAATCATGCATGGACAATGCTCAAGTCAAGGAAGATGTCTGTTGGCAAGAACAAGGTTTACATTCAGTTGGCCCATGTGTGAGGAGAAGTTTCAACAAGGTGAGAAGGAACCATGTGAGCTCTCTCTAGTGTTTTGGATCTATTTCTTTCATCCTCCCCCTCTACAAAAGGTTTTTTTTCTAACACTTACCTTCACTAAATTAGCCATAACTTCTTCATGGAAGCTCCAAATGAAGAAAGTCAAATTGATATAGATTCCCTGCTTAGAGAACTTTCGTATGAGATCAAACATTTTTCTTTGTCTAGCACACCTTTGTAGATAATTTTGTTGATTGCATATCTCTTTAAAGGGAGGTGTTGTCCATATACCTAGGTCTACTATCGGGCTATAACTTCCAACTTTGATATCCAAATTGAGAAATTTCAAAAAAGCGAACGTATGCTTCAAAAGATTTGCAATGAATGATGATTCCATCAAAAGTATTTCCAATTAATTTTTTTACAGAGGCTTGAAGTTAGCTGTTTTAAGCTCACTACTTACCAATGAGTTCGAAGAGCTTTTATTTGTTTTTAAAATGACTTCTAAGTGAGCCCATGTGATTTGAAGGCCCGCCAAGACACCAACTATCTCTGCACATACTATTTGAACAAGATAAGTAGTTATTTGATTTTATTTACGATAAAATTTTGCATTTCATTTGCATAAATTTGATAGTTATGAGCATGATATAGCTTGCAAGAGATTTATAAGCATATGTGAGGCAAGAAAGTTGTTTACTAATCTATGGACTTTGATATATCATAGATTATAATGAATTTATAAAGATTAAATGAAGCTTATTCTTACTTGGAAGCATATACAAACTTGTAGGGAATGTTTTTGTCTAGCAAGAGCTCTCTTATGTTCTTTTGGAGATAGACAACAACAAGGAGAATTTAAGTATGTAAATATATGCTATACTTGATCTTTATAGAAACTCTTGTGCATATATGAGCTTGTTCTTTTATGTAGGTACTTGGGTGATGAAAGGAAATTGAGTTATAATGAAATGAGCGTGTATAGTGCTCAACACTTTGTGATGTGATTTTGGCCAACACACATACATTGATATAGTGCTTGTAGGGTAGTTGATTTTTGTTGATAAGATTGCATCATGCAATTGTTATACTTCAAAAGTCTTTGTAAATTTATGCATAAAATTGCATAAATGGTAATCTAGATATGACTAGGTAAATAGTGTACTTGTAGGGTAGTTGATTTTTGTTGATAAGATTGCATCATGCAATTGTTATACTTCAAAAGTATTTGTAAATTTATGCATAAAACTGCATAAATGGTAATCTGGATATGACTAGGTAAATAGTGTACTACTTAGATAAGAGTAAATATTTATGAATAGTATTTTAATATGTAATCTAAAACTCTTCATTGCAATTTGCGAAGATAGGAGAAGGATAGCTATAGGAAACATAATGTATACATTCATTCTGATATCTCCAATAGCTTGGAAGAGATGTATTATGCCCTCTCCCTAGTTATTTAGTTGACAATATAAGGTTTGTAGTAGATTTTAGTAAATAATGAAAGCATCAATAGCATAAAATTGAGATGTACAGAGCAATACATAATGAATGGAATCCATGGATATGGTTGCCATTATAGAGAAAAAATAAAAGATTTGGATTGAGGAGTAAGAAATAGATCCTATTGATAAGAATCATAGAAATGATTCTTATCATATAGGAGTGAAAAGAGATAGAGTTTGAGCAAAATAATGTGTCAATACTATGCATAATAGAGGTGATAAGCTATAAAGTCTTGTGGTTGATTACCATGAGCTTATAGTTGCACTTCCATTTGAGGGTGAATTTGGGGTCTTCTTGGATTCATTCTG
>CM035443.1:98087681-98177681 GCA_020310875.1 Ceratopteris richardii | reverse complement strand
GACTCTAGTAGTTCAATTATGTTCTCCTTTCCATGTTAAGGTGTTATGAATTCTATGGTTCTTCTTATAATAAGCATGACAATATGGGTTCAGCTACAACATATAATTGGATATATACTTATTGATGGTAACTATTTGCACCTTATTTAATATGTGTAGGACACTAAAACAAAAGAACACAAAGTTTTACATGAGTGATAACTGTTCATGCCCTATGGAATATAATAAAATACATATTTACTTAAAGAAAAATTATTTATTTGATAGTCTATTTTCTACTCGAGTCTTAATCATCAATATGGCACACAAATATTGTATGACTGCTAATGTCTCTATTCCAAATATCTGGAGAAATTGACTAGAAAGAATAATGAGTAGATTATGCTCAATCCTTGATGGAGAGTGTTAATCTCCAAAAGAACAAGCTACTCTTGAAGTTAGAGCACCTCTATATCAAGAGTAACTCAAAACATTTACCAATTTGGAGGATTAATGATCAATTATAAAGATTTTGGATAAACTGTGAAGAAGATGATTCTACAGAAAGTCTGCTGCACATATCTCTCTCATTGACTTATCAAATGTGTAACTCTGCTGCACATATCTCTCTCATTGACTTATCAAATGTGTAACGTTTTTGACAAAACTTTGCATAAGGTGTCCTCTATAGTTTGCGCACCTGCTCCAAGTTAAATCATTCCAAAAGACTCAGTAGATCTTAAGAAATGATCTCAACAAGTCGCCTATGTCTAGAACTCCTCTTCTGAGAAGTTTATTCAGACACCTATAAGTTCTAACACTTGGTTCTCTCAATCTAGAACCCGTTTATGGAAATGCTTTTAGCCATAGATAGCTTAGCTTCCAAGTTAGATGTTGACTCCTCATTCATGCAAATCTTTAACCTGTGCACTGAGAAATGATCAAATCTTTGACCATCGAGATTGCGTGTGTTTCAGAAAACAGTGAATACTTCTTCACATATGAATGTTCCTACTCATAATTCTCACAGCCTGTTTACAATAAGGCTCTCAAACTTTAACCATAGACTCATTAACTATGGAATTAGATGTCTACAAAAGGATTTTTGAAATGATCAAGCACAGAAGGAGAATGCACAGAAACATCGGGCACAATTTTTCTTCCATTACTAGAAAACTTTACATCTAGATGAGAGAGCTAATCTTCATACTTCTCAAGTGTCTAATCACACCTAATTCTTCTAAATTCTTGTATTCTATACTCTCATACATTTGCCCTGGCATTTTTCCTTTGTATATATAGTCAAATATTTACAAGCTTATGACTTTAAAAAAGTATAAGTAAACTATCTCTGAATTAATGTACAAATGTGTACACATCTACATCTTCTGAATATGCATTTCCTTCAAGCTTCATAACTTGATCTTTTATTCAGTCCTTGACTTCCAAACCTTCATCAAAACTTCAATTGTTGATTGCCCTGCACCAACAGCTCCCCCTCAATCATCAATTGAGGTTTTCTCTATCTTCTTTATGCCTTCCATATCTTTGAATCTCTGTAGCTTTGGTCCATCCAAGCTCTGGTTAGCATATCAGCTATCTGATCTTTTGTTGAAGTATGTATTACTTCAATCTCTTTATCCATCACCTTCTCTCTTAGAAAGTGATACTGAATCTCAATATATTTAGTCCTGGCATGAAAAACAGGATTAGAAGCTAAATACAATGAACTCATGTTATCTCCATAAATAGTGGGTGTACTCTGAATGATGTCAAACTCTTCATAAGAGTCTTAAGCCATATCAATTCCTTTGCAGCTTCCACCATACCTTTATACTCTGCTTCTGTAGATGACAAAGCAACTGTGTGTTGCTTCTTTGAACACCATGAAATTAACTTATCTCCCACATAACACAAGTATCTATAAGTTGATCTCCTATCATCAGGATTACCTGCCCTATCTGTATCACTATAGATCTTGATGTTTGTATGTGATGTAAAACCATAATACAAACCTTCTTTGAGTGTACCCTTAATGTACCTCCACAGTCCCTGCAATCCAATGTTCTTTCCTAGGACAATGCATGAATTGAGACAATACTCCAACTGCATACGACAAGTCAAGCCTAGTTAAAGTAGCATAGATCAGACTACCAACCAAACTTTGATATAACTTCATGTCCTTGAACTCTTCTCCTCCATATCTGCTCAATTTTTGATTCACTTCCATTGGAGTAGGTGCTACCCTGCAATCATCCATTTTAAACTTGATTAACAAGTTCTTCAAGTACCTTTCTTGAGTTACATACACTCCATGCTGAGTGTATGAGATCTCCATGCCCAAGAAATATGACAAATCTCCCAAGTCACTGATCTTGAACTCTTTCTCCATTTGCTTCTTTAGACTTAGAATGCCTTTCTCATCTGTACCTGTAAGAATTATATCATCAACATATATACACATGTAAATAAACCCATCTTCACTTGCTTTAACAAACAAGCTACTATCTGCTTAAGACACTTGGAATCTAAGTTCTTTCAAGAACTTCACAAGTCTATAATTCCATGCCCTTGGGGCCTGCTTCAAGCCATACAAAGCTCTCTTGAGCTTACATACAAGATCTAGATACCTTTCATCTCTGAATCCTTGTGGTTGCTCCATGAAAACATCATCTGAAATATAACCATTTAGAAAAGCATTCTTCACATCTAATTGACATAATTTCCAAACTTTACATGTAGCAATAGCTATGAGTGTCCTGATGGTTGTCATCTTTGCCACAGGACTATAAGTTTCATCATAATCAATACCATATGTCTGAGCAAACCCTTTCACAACAAGTCTAGCTTTATACCTAGACACACTTCCATCTGCATACCTCTTTGTCTTGTAGACCCATTTGCATCCAATGATCTTCTGACTATTTGGTTTAGGAACCAAATCCCATGTTTGATTCTCTATCAATGCATCATACTCTTCCTGCATAGCTTTCTCCCAATTTTCCTTACCTTTTGCCTCTTCATATGTAGAAGGGTCTTCATCTGCCTTTACCATATATGCATAATCTTTGGTAGCCAAAAAAGAAGTGTCATAGCTATACCTTGTAGGTTTCCATTTGTGTCTTGATGAACTTCTAAGTTCTCCACTCCTTGAGGTTTCTGGTTCATCACATTCTGGATCAAATCTTGGCACTTATTCAACTTCAACCTGTACTTCATTGTTCTCCTCTTCATCAAATATCTGAACCTTTGATTTACCTTTCTTTTGATTCACAACTTCTTCATCACCTGCATAAATATTGATTGTACCTGCATACCAAGTACCTTGCTCATCAAATGTAACATCCTTAGACACAAGGAATTGTTTTGTGGATGGACTCCACAACCTATATCCCATCTGCTTATCATCATATCCAATGAACACATATTTTTCAGCTTTGGGTTCCCATTTATGCTTTAATTGTGATGGCACATATGCATATGCCAAACATCCAAATACTTTGCAATCATCTAAAGTAGGTCTCTTACCCCACCATGCCTCATATGGTGTCATACTCTACAAAGCTTTACATGGTAATCTATTGACCAAATAAGTAGCTGTATTTACAGCCTCAGCCCACAAGTAATTTGGGAAATTTTTCTCCTTCATCATGGATCTTGCAAACTCAACAAGAGTTCTATTTCACCTTTCTGCTACACCATTTTGTTGAGGAGAGTACCTGCAAGTAATTCCCCTTTTTGTACCTGCATTCCACAAGTAATCACTAAACTCATTAGAGAAATACTCTCCCCCTCCATCTGACCTTAGTCTCTTCAATTTATGACCTGTAATTCTCTCCGCATACACATGATAATGTTTGAATGTATTGAATACCTCTGACTTTTCTTTGATCACATAGATAGTGATCCATCTGGTAGCATCATGAACATAAATCACATAATACCTTGAACCATTGATACTGAAATCCTTTGATGGTCCCCACACATCTGTGTGTACCAATTCAAGCTTCTCTGAATACATAAAACCATGCTTGGAATAAGATTTCTTATGAGCCTTACCTAATTGACATGCCTCACATTTGTATGTCATATGTTGACCTGCAACATTAGGCAATCCAAGCACTGAACCATTATTAACCATATCTTTAATACCTCTTTCATTGAAATGTCCAAGCCTTTTGTGCCAAAGATCTAACTCAGAGATCTTATGTCCTCCATAAGTGAACAAGGCATGACCAACATTACCTTGGATCTTCAATGTGAACAATCTTCCTTCTTTCTTTCCTGAAACAATTTTTTTTATACCCATTGCTAGGTTCTTCCACAAACACTCCTTCATTAGTGAATCTAACTTCATAACCTTTTTCAACAATTTGGCCTACACTTATCAGATTCTTAGGAATTGTAGGAACATACAAAACCTTACTCAAGAGAGTACTTCCATCCTTAGCCTTCACTGATCCAATTGACTTCACATTATGCTTTGTATTGTCACCTGTTTGAACTACATGATTAGTTACCTTATTCTCCAAATCAGTCATCAAAGCTATGTTGCCACTCAGGTGATTGCCACATCCTGAGTCAATGTAGAAGACTCTTTGTTCTTCACTTTTCCTTTCACAAGTTGCATTCATTATCAATGTTGAATCCTCCTTTTGATCTGAAGCATAATTGTAGTACGTATTGTTGTATTCTTGACTTTGAAATCCTCTACCTGCATTTCTTCCAAAGTAACCTCTACTACCTCTACCTATGAAATTACCTCTTTGATTTCTGCCACCTCTTCCTGTTGAAGTAAAATTCTGATTATATCCACCATTATTCTGAGTATTATGCCAACAATCATTAGCTAAGTGATTTGTCTTACCACAAATCCAGCAAGTTTTAACTCCATCTTTATTACTCCTGCCTCTTCCTCTACCTTTGCCACCTCCTCTTTCTCTTAGGAAGTTGGCTTGGCTAGTTGTACCTTCATCTTCATTTACTTGTTGCTTCCCTTTGATATTCTTCTTCTTATCCTTTGAATACATTGCATGACCTGTACTCTTATAACTTTCAGCTTTGACATCCTGCTCAAAGGTTAGCATATGTCCTAGCAACTGATTTAAATCAGGAGTGAAATGATCAAGTGATAATTCAATAGACAAAATGAATGGCTTCCATTTGTCATCACCTCTTAAACCTGTGAGGATTTGCCTTACCAATTTATCCTCCTCAATGTCTTCATCAACTGCTCCTAATGCATCTGCAATGTCCTTCTTCCTTGTTACATAATCTAAGATGGATTGAGAATCCTTCTTCTTGAAAGTGGTAAATTCTGCCCACAAGGATGCCTTCCTTGACTTTGTAGTGTTTCGGAAATGCTCTTCCAAAGCATTCCATATATCACTTGCACTTTCAAGACCTCTAATGTGAGGTAGCAAGTAGTCATTGACTGCCATGTAAATAATGCTCCTACCTTGAGCATCTTTCTTCATCCAAGTCTTCAAATCTGATAATTCCTCCCTAGTTGGAACACTAGGATCTCTGAACTGAGGCTTTTCTTCTTCACCTGTGATATAACTTATCAAGTCTTTGCTCATAAGATGAGCTTCCATCCTTATTGACCATGCTGGATAGTTCTCTCTATCCAACTTCTCTATGTGAATAGAATCTCCCATCCTTTCTTCACCTGTGTATTGAATTCTTCAAACTTTATGAGTAATAGATGTACCTTTACTTCTAATGATACTCCTTTTGTCTTCCTTGATGTCATATGGCCTCCTTCTCAAGCTTTGCTCTCAAGCTTTCACCTTTTGAATCTTCAGATTTTGAATTCTTTATGACTACAGTAGTCGGGATGCTCCTTTCTTCAATTTTGATGTTTCCTGCTCTGATACCACTGATGGAGAGTTGTAATCTCCAAAAGAAAAAGCTACTCTTGAAGTTAGAGCAGATCTATATCAAGAGTAACTTAAAACATTGACCAATTTGGAGGATTAATGATCAATTATAAAGATTTTGGATAAACTGTGAAGAAGATGATTCTACAGAAAGTCTGCTGCACATATCTCTCTCATTGACTTATCAAATGTGTAAAGTTTTTGATAAAACTTTGCACAAGGTGTTGCCTATAGTTTTCACACCTTCTCCAAGTTAAATCATTCCCAAAGTCTCAGTAGATCTTAAGAAATGATCTCAACAAGTCACCTATGTCTAGAACTGCTCTTCTGAGAAGTCGATTCAGAAACCTGTAACAACTAACACTTGGTTCTCTCAATCTAGAACCCATTTATGCAAATGCTTTTAGCCATAGATAGCTTACCTTCCAACTTAGATTTTTACTCCTCATTCATGCAAAAATTTAACCTGCGCACTCAGAAATGATCAAATCTTTGACCATCGAGATTGCGCCTGTCTCAAAAAATAGTGAACACTTCTTCACATATGAATGTTCCTACTCATAATTCTCACAGCCTGTTTACAATTAGGCTCTCAAACTTTAACCATGGACTCATTAACTATGGAATTAGATGTCTACAAAAGGATTCTTGAAATGATCAAGCATAGAAGGAGAATGCATAGAAACATCGGTCGCAATTTTTCTTCCATTACTAGAAAACTTTACATCTGGATGAGAGAGCTAATCTTCATACTTCTCAAGTGTCTAATCACACCAAATTGTTCTGAATTCTTGTATTCTATACTCTCATACATTTTCCCCGACATTTTTCCTTTGTATATATAGTCAAATATTTACAAGCTTATGACTATACAAAAGTATAAGTAAACTATCTCTGAATTAATGTACATATGTGTACACATCTTCATCTTCTGAATATGCATTTCCTTCAAGCTTCATAACTTGATCTTTTCTTCAGTCCTTGACTTACAAACCTTCATCAAAACTTCAATTGTTGATTGCCGTGCACCAACAATCCTCTTATCTCTGAATCTATGAGTGTCACTAGAATTTGTGTTGCATTTTAAGCATATTAATGTTATTCCAAATCTAAGTTCAAGAATATCATTTAGAGAAGGACCAATATCATGTAGAGAAGAAACATTGCATGTAGTCCTCTTCTTATCAATATATATGTTGAATTCAATAACCTCGTCTTCAACTACAAATGCATCTCTTACATTCAAGACAAATTACTAGCTGCTCAAATCAATGAGGACCATAATACATATATAGATACATACACATCATGCAGATACACATACATATATATAGTTATAGGTATATGTACACACATATGTAATGTTCTATATATATATATATATATATATATATATATATATATATATATATATATATATATATATATATATATATATATATATATATATATATATATATATATATATATATATATATGTGTGTGTGTGTGTGTGTGTGTGTGTGTGTGTGTGTGGGTTCAAGAATATCATTTAGAGAAGCACGAATATCATGAAGAGAAGGACCAATATCATGTCAAAGATCCAAATTTTGAGAAGTGATAGAGGAGGATAGTGTAGAGAGTACATAGGCGGAAGCAAAATGAAAAGTAAAGTACTCTCACAAAACAAAGAATGTGTGAGACACAAAATGAGTAGACCATGAAATGGGTAAACTCATGTGGATTAGAAATGAGCTTGCCAAGAGCATGGAGTAGGCTCCTTAAGCTTCTAACCAAGTACAAATGAGGGGAGAGGCCCTCCTTATATAGATTTGGGAGGGGCTCTCAAAAGTACATCATATGTGGGATAAGTCTCTTGAAAGGAGAATGAATACAACTGGTAGAAGCACATGGAAAGGTACCCAAATACAAAGGAAATACAATATAAAATGGAAATAGACTAGAAATGGAGTGCCTCTTGGATACAAAATGGAGATCCACTCATACGGATACAAATGTAGATGAAGTAGGAGCAATCATGTTGTCAACACCCCCTTTGTAGCTCCATTTTGGAGTGGCTGAATGCTGCAGAGGTCCACCAAGCGCTGAAGTGGTATTGGAGGTAAAGCCTTCGTGAACATGTCCGCCAGGTCCTCTTGAGAGGTACACTGCTCCAAAGTAATCTCCTGAGATATGAGCTTCTCGTGGATGAAGTGGTAGTGGATCTCGATGTGCTTCGTTTGAGCGTGGAATACTGGATTCTTGGCGATGGCCAAGGCTGACTGGCTGTCCGTGCGAAGACATGTCGGAGTATCTTGCAAAACACCAATGTCAGATAATAAATGTTGAAGTAAGATGGCCTCACATGCTGTAAAGCTGGATGCTCGGTACTCGGCCTCGCTAGATGATAGAGCAACTGTATGCTGCTTCTTACTTGCCCAAGAGATAGGTCCTGAGCCAAGAAAGAATATATACCCAGAAGTAGACCGTCGAGAATCAGGATCACCAGCCCAATCTGAATCTGAATATCCAGTGAGTTTGATGCCCCCTCTATACCAAAGACCATGATGTCAGGTGAGGGCAAGGTATCGAAGTAGTCTCTGAGCAGCATCCCAATGAGTGTGACAAGGCTGATGTGCAAACTGACTGAGTATACCAACTGCATAAGCAATATCTGGTTTAGTGTTGGCAAGATAGAGTAATGAGCCAACAAGCTGTCGATAGGTATGCACATCCACAAGTGATGATGAGTCCTCCAGTGTAAGCTTGATGTTTGGATGAAGTGGTGTAGAAACTGAGCGACACTGGTTCATGTTATATCTGGAAAGTAGATCAGAGCAGTACTTCTTCTATGATAGGAATATACCTTCTTTTGTGTGCCAAACTTCCATACCCAAAAAGTAGTGTAGTAATCCAAGATCTATCATAGAGTGCTCAAGATGAAGCTGTGTGATGATAAACTAGATGCGTTCTTCGTCTGAGCCTGTCAGGATCAAGTCATCTACATAGAGAATGATGATGTCTACTAAAGACTCCTTTTGATAGATATAGAGATTAGCATCAGCATTGCTTCTCCCTTGTCTTCAAAGAACTTGTGAATCTTTTCATACCAGGCCCTGGGAGCTTGTTTGAGTTCATAAAGTGCTTTGTGAAGTTTGTACACTTGATCTTCCTTTCCTTTGATCTTGAAGCCTTCAGGTTGTTCAACATATACTTCTTCTTGAAGATCTCCATTGAGGATTGCACTTTTGACGTCCAGCTGGTAAATGGGACACTTAAAGTGAGCACTTAGTGCTAAGATGATTCTTATGGTTGTGAATCGTTCAGTAGGAGCAAAGGTTTCTTCATAGTCAATGCCATGTTGTTGCTTGTATCCCTTAGCGACTAATCTTGCCTTATATTTATCTAGAGTGCCATCAGACTTGTATTTGACTTTGTATATCCACTTGAATCCTATGACTTGATGGTTGGTTGGTTTGGGAACTAATGTCCAAGTCTTGTTCTTTGCTATTGCATCCAGTTCCTCTTTCATAGCTCCTTCCCACTCTGGTTGGCCTTGAGCTTCTTTGTAGTTGGAAGGCTCTGGAATTTGATGAATTTGGTGCATTAGAGCATAATTAACATAATGACTTTGTTCGCGTTGTCTCTTATCAAGAAGCCTTCAATGATTGTTTCTTTTTATAACAAAACTTTTCTAAGTGTCCTGATTTTCCACAAAAATTACAGGTGAACTTCTTCAATGAATTATGTGATCCTTGCTTAGATCTATTGCTAGCATGATGACTTGTGGTTTTTCCCTTATTGAATGGGCCTTTGGCCTTCATGGCAGACTCTTAGGAGGAAGTCGATTTGGCTCGCGAGTCGTGAAGGAGCAATAGTCGACGAACCTCTTCCCAAGTTAAGACTTGGCCGCGATTATACAAAGTTGTGACAAATGTCTCGTACGACTTAGGTAACTTGTTAAGAAGCCTAATGGCCACGTCTTCACTAGAAATCTGCCTACTACATAGTGCTAATTTATGCTAGTAGTCCTCAAATTGCGCTATGACCTTGGTAATTGTGTCATGTGGCTGAATGGTCAAATTATGAAACTCGACCTCTAATGCATATATTTTCGAAGGGGTTTTGTCTTCATACAAAGCGGCTAACGTATCCCAAGTGTCCTTGGACATCTTATAGGCCATGGTATGTCCTTTCATCAGTTCGTCACAGGCAAGTAATATCTGACCTAAAGCTTGTTTGTCCTTGACATTCCGCACATGCCAATTGTCTAAGTTGGTATCCCTATTGGGTGCGGGGTCTGACCCATCTACTACCTCATGCAGGAGATTCGTGTAGAGGTATGCACGGATGACATCTTTCCATAGATTGTAATTTTGTCCATCGAGGCATTCATCCTTAGGCATAAAAATAGGGGTGAAAGAGGGTAAGAAGTTAGCCATAGATAATGAGCTACCTTCACTTTTGGTCATTACAAAGCTTTGAGGATAAAGTGTTTAGAAACACTATCAAAGACGCTTGCCAAAAATACCGCTTCAAAATAATTGCAAAGCTTGAAATGAACAACTGGACACCATACTTAAAATTCTTGGGGAGGGGAGGGGGGTTTAGAGTAGCCCTACACTTGTACAACACCAAGATAAGTCGACGCGAGAGGAGGGCTTAGAGTAGCCTGTTGCACACCACACTTGCCTTAGAGTAGGTGTGAGACTCAAAGAGGCTTGTGAGTGGGCTTAGACTAGCCTCCAACTCACATATACACACACACAACACTGCTTCTCATTATATGGTTTGATAGTACAAGAGTGAGCACTTAGTACCAAATGATGTGCTCAAGTAGAGTCAAAGGGTAAGGTTCATCCCTTGAGAACATAAAAAGTTACTCCTTTAGTGATTACAATGGGTGCCAAAATGTATTATCTTGAGTCATCAAATGTATTCGGCTTGTGGCTTTCCTTAACAGCTCTAGCTTGGTTTATGCACAAGTTTATCTTGATGAATCTTAGTGACAAAAGAAAGTGAAATGAGGTTCCACTTGATTAATGCACAAGTGAATTCTCAAAGTGGAGCACTTGGAAAACTTGTAAAGTTTCCCTTGAAACTCAAATTTGAGTCAAACAAATCTGATGGATCAGTGCGTAAGTTTTGCAAATGGCTATGTTACTCTTAATGTGTGAAGTTGAAGATTACTTAGCATCTAAAACTTTTCACATTGGTGCATGAATCTAATGACTTATCATAAACGCAATGGATTTACTGGGCTCCACAAATGAAATGCATTACAGATGAATTCAGGTGCGCAGTCTGCCATGTATTCTCAGTTAGTACAGTAAGGCGCACGCCGCACACTATTCAATGTTTTTCCAAAAAATAATGCGATTAATCTGCCATCACCACCTGCATTGGAGTAAAGTTAGCAGATCATGATCCACAAAGATCTCTCTTTCTCTCTCTTGAGTCTCAGTGTCTCTTTCTGAGATGGGTTGCCGCACATTCAAATTGCCAATTTTATGGCTTCTGCTATGCAAGGTTTGCTAAAGCGAGTGGCATTCACTCTCTCTCTGTGTTATCCAGGGTTGTCTCAGACAATTGGCCAACAAGGCTCCAGAATGCCTGAACTCCACGTTGCCACGTCCGATGCACCCGATAACACATGAAACTACTGCATAGCCTTTGCTCAAGCTCGGTGATTTCGCGCATGGCTTCTATCTTTCTGGTGCCATAGAGAACAGGTCATTTGTCCTCCCTAGTGCACCAATCAGATTAGCTCAACAGAGCCGAGGGCCCGCTGTGTCTCTCTTTCATGCTCCTCTCTCTCTTATCCCGTAACAGGTCCGAGCTGGACAAAACACAGGAGTCGTGAAGCTAGTTGTCTTCTCTTTATTTCTCTCTCTCTCTCAAAGATCGACGATCCAATGGTTGCAGTCCACTACGCGCAAGGTTTTGCTTTGCCGAGAATGGAATGGTGCAGCTGCAATAGAGAGGATGAGGGGGACAAGTGTTGCAATACTATGTCTCTCCTTCGAAATTGCACCTGCAAGGTTCCTTCGCAGAAATTCTCAGAGTGTTAATTATCTGAGAGTTTCAGAATGTATACATCTGCAATAGCTATAGTCTACTGAAGCCCTTAGTCTCGAGTCACAAAAAAAACCAAACATTTCTCGCTTGCTGTCGGATGACCGCCTGCAACCATGCATCAGACAATGCAGATATAGCGCAACAAGAAGGCCCGATGAGATTGCTAGTGAGAGCGTAACAGGATGTAGATGTCCAACCGATAGAGTGTTGCTCATTGTTCGTACATATGAAAAAATTGGCATGATACAATGCATAATGAGCTACCAATGTGGAAGCATAAATAAGCTCACAACCTCACAAGGATCTTTGAATATTTGAGTTTTAATTACAAAGCACTCATTTACTTAACCACATTACCATACATTCACAAATCCACACATTTCATGCAACAATCTCCTCAAACAACTTGCATGTCAAAACTTCATAGAGGGTCATGTTATGTGTGCATCCATATACATCAAAAAAGCATAAAATACATCATTCATCAATGAACCATCAACTACATAATCCAAAAACCCTATCCCAACTGAAATCAATCCATTTGCATTTATAGATTATGAGAAATCACTTTCTCAAGTTGCTTACTTTAATCACCACATTCCAATTTTGACAAATACCTGTGACTTTAAACAATCATTAAATCCAAAGTACAAATGCTAATTGCATGATTCAACTTGGAACTAGTAGTAGTCCTATTTATTTTTAAGACCCAATAAATTTCACTCAATTTGGGTCACTACATCAAAATTGAGGGCTTCTATAAATCACCCTACATGTGAAAACAATGCTTAACATCTCTACGTCCAACGCTCATAAAATTCAAATCAAACATGAGAATTCAGTGCTTTAGCTTGAAAATGAAAGCACATTAAATGCACTTTAATATCCAACAAAGCTTACCCGATTTTGATCTCTACAACAGATTTAAGAGCCTCTACAATTTACCCTTTTGTAAGTGGGAGCTCTGGATATATTTGCTCAGTACCCCGACTTTCAACACTCATAAAATTCAAATCAGACATGCGAATTGAGTGATTCGAGTTGCAATTGAAAGTAAATTTAATCTATTTTAATATTCAATAAAGATCACCCTATTTGGATCTCTACATAAGATATGAAACCCTCTGCAAGTTACCTCTCTATAATTGGGGAGCCCTAGAAACAATGCTTAGCACCTCTACTTGCAACACTCATAAAGTTCAAATAGAACACGAAAATCAACTGATTCAACTTGCAACTAAATGTAAATTAGATGCACTTTAATATCCAACAATCATTACCAAATTTGAAGCTCTACATCAGATTTTACATGCTATGCAAATTACCCTTTTGTAAGTGGGAGTCCTAGAAACAATGCTTAGTACATCTACTTTGAATGCTCATAAAATCCATACCAAGAATGATATATGAGAAATTCCACTTGGAACTAAAAGCGCATATATTGCACTTCCTAAACCACAATTAGAATTCAGTACTTTTTTTCAGTAAACAATGAGAGAGAGAGAGATAGATTATGTAACTAGTATAAAGCTTATGATTAAGAACTCTATAATGAAAATATGAATCACATACCACTGCATAGTGTGTGGGAGGATAGTGAATGATTCTCTACACAATGAGAAGAGTTCTAATACTCATCACAATGACAAGGAGGACAATATGGATACTCCTATTGCTAAGAGGAGCTCAAGGAAGTAGTGGGCTGCATTCCTCTTTATATAGAGTGTAGAGAGTGACTCTTGAATGGGCTGAAGAGGTAGAGTAGGTAGGAGAGGGAGAATCTCTCAATCTAGTGTGAATTTTGCTTCTCATTTTCAACTTTGATCAGCCCCAAAGTAAGTGCTTGCAGTTAGGTAGATAATTTAATTGATTGGCTTATGAAAAGTCATGCGCAAGCTCTTTCTTAGAGCTACGATTTCTTCACATAAGCTTTCACCCTTGTTCTTCATTTTCTAAAGATTTTTTATCGGTTATGCTTCAATTTAAATGAAATAAGAGTTCATTCACATGCTCTACAGAAGAGAGAACTAAAACTAAGTGAAAGTAGATGATGCAAGCTACTAATGAAGTGCACATTTGAAGCTAACTTCACAATTGAAGCTTCTACATTTTCAATAGGTACACCTTACAAAGCTTATTATTGGAAGAAGCCCAATATGAGTTACTTCAAAGTACTTGGTTCCCAAGTGTTGGGGGATGTAAGGGTCATGTGACCTTAGCCCCATATTCATATATATACATCATATATATAGAGCATTGCCTCAAGAGAGATAATCATGTGGGTCTCAAGGTTCCCATGCATCTGTGCGCGTATCTCCTCTCCTCTCTCTCCCTCCTTCTCATCCTTTCTCCTCTCGTTCAACACACCAACTGGTGTGCAAGAAGCTTCAATGGAAGCTTAAGTCACAAGAGGTGAAAGTGCAGGTTGGCATCTCTCAATAGTTGTTCGGTATTTTGACCATAAATCGAGCTACAAAGCTCAAATTGATGCGTTTTAAAATTTTTTGCATAGCTCAGATAGAGGGTTACAACATCACAAAAGGGTGGAGAACCTGGTTTAGAGTTCTAAACTGCCGAAAATCGGAAAAACACAGACTAATGTAGAAGATGAATCAACAATCACTTGGATAGTAGGTCAGTTTTTTGGTCATAACTTCAATTTTACAAATCCAATTTAGATGGTTCAACTTGTTTTGCATAGCTTGAAACGATAACTACAACCTTGTAGAAGAACTTAGTTCTAATTTCGGAGTGCTTGGTCACCATAATTGCAGAATACAGAGCAGGAGTGTTGCAAGTGAAGGTGAAATTGATAGTAGATGCTTTTCTTGTGTATGTCTTGATCTATGTACCTCCAATTGAGGCGTTCTTTATATCATTATGTAGCTAAGAAATAGTTCTTGAAGTTTGCTAAAGAGCAAAACTTGAAACTCAGAGGTTTTCATCTTTGAAAAAGCAAAACACAAAGCATCCGTTTTTCACCATAAGAACCCTAGTTACTTTTGGGGGTTCAATTTGCTTTGGAAATTCTTCGAGAGAGATTTTTTGGTGTGCAAGCTCTCATGTTTAGAGCTTGAAGGCATTATCCATGTATGGTCACTATGGTAGCTCCTCCATATGAGAGTAGAGCATGATCTTGTCATGTGTTTGATATGTGAGATGACATTGTGGTATACTTTTTTGAGGTTTATGTCATCATAATTTGATCATAGCATTTTCAGTGAATGTATATTGGCATTGTGGTCTCTATCTTGCTTATGCCAGTTGATTATGGATTTACTTGCCGATTGCACATAATTTTATGAGAGTTGATTCTGGATCTTGGTTGATACTTATATCTTTTGTTTTCTTTGCAAGTACATGATCGAGATTAGAGCCTCAATTGCACACTTATTTGTCACCTTGATTCGCTATTCTATTAGCAAATGTTCATTGATTTGATATTGTGGATGGTGACTCCCATATGGTTTATTTGGTTCAGAGTCCATTTTAGAGAGGAGATGCTGCCAAAATTTCGATAGCTTTTATGCTAGAAGAGAAATCTAGTGGATCTTGAAGCTTGTGTGATAGCTTTGGATCGTTGCTTATCTCCATTCACTTGGACTTAGTCACAAGTTGTTCGTGACATATTGGACCATCTTACAGGATTCATTCCTGAGTGGGATGTATATTTGCCATTATCTTTGTCTCACTTCTCCTATGGATCATCTCAGGATTCCACTTCTTCATTGGATAGCGCACATATGGCTTGGTTGCTTGATGCATTAGCCAGTTTTCATACTACTCCACACCGTGAGTGGTTTTATCGATTCTCATGTGAGAGTCATGCATGTGCATGCACATGCCTGATGGTACTACATATGACATTGAGGGTGCAAGAGATGTATGCCTTATGCTACCTAGTGGAGCATCACTTTTACTTAGATGTGTATGCTATGTGCCTTCATTCCCTATGAGCTTAATTTCAGTTAGCCAGTTACAGGAGAGCAGATGTTATGCATTCCTTGGTGAACATCATTTTCAGTTGCAATTGGGATAGCTTATGCTTGTCAGAGGTGCTAGGATTGGGCACAGGTATCCACTAGAGGTACTTCATGTGAGGGACAGTCTCGTCTCAGTGGGAGTTCAGCCTTATGTGTGGTGTGAGACTCTTCATGTCTCATTTTGTCTACCTACACATAGGTCTGTTCACATTCATGATGCACATGTATGGTAGGATTCAGATGCTCAGATGGGTGCACATGTAGAGCATGTTTTGGATGCTCATGATGCTTATAAAGAGCTTGATTTTGCTGATTATGTGGATGCTCATGTGGAGCACAATTTGGATGATCAGTTGGATGATTTAGAGCATGATGTAGATGCTCATGTAGAGCATTGTGATGTTACTCAGTTAGAGTGTGATCATCACTTTGACCTTGGTGTTGTTGTGCAGTTAGCTCATGTGGAGCATGATGATACACTTGGTGTGGTAGAGGAGGATAGCTCTCATGGTACACACTGTGTGATAGAGCATTTTAGCTCTCGAGATGCACAACTAGATACATCTTTGGTTGATAGGATGACTAATTTAGATGTTGATGAGTCACTGATCATGCAATTATTCTTGGATTCGCTCATGCCAGATGTTGACATAGATATGTCAAGACATGCGGGTCTTCATGATGGTGCTTTGGATGCGTTGGATATAGGCATGGATGACATGCTTAGGTTAGCCAGGATAGCACATGTTTCATGAGCATTTGGGAATTTGATGTATGAGTTGTTATGCTCAAGACTAGATGTTGTAGTTGCTATTGGAGCATTTGCACTTGGAGTTGTCAGTTGTTTGATGATTGACACACACATAGAGCGAGTGGGAGCTTTGCAGGAACTTCATCAGTTCTTGCATCAGTTAGATGTGAGCTTGAATCTTGCCGATATGAGTCTAGAGTAGTTTGAGGTGCATGGATACACCTTGTTCGAGGAAGTTGGTGTAAAGAGTTCAATACTGAGCATTAACGTACTGCGGCTTGAATAAGTTAATTGGGAAAATTAAGTTAGAGGGACTCTAATTTATCAGACCCCTACCACTCCCAAGAACCCGAAAGAACTTAAAATGCCTGTAATGTAAATGCGCATTTTAACACTAGCGCCGTCTGTGGGAAGGTGGCAACAGATTGTGAATAATCAGTAAAGTGGAGTAGTACGCAAGTGGTGCAGAGGTGATATATGCCGGTTACTCGGTTCGGCGAGTCGTATCTGAAGTACAAGAGAGACCAACATCCTTGGGCGGTACCAAATTTCTTAGGGACACCCCCAGGCTGCAAAAGTATAGACCGGTTAAGCCCAGTTGTCGAAGGAGCGGAGCCCAATAGCAGTGATTCCAGTAGAATTCCGATGACACATGAGGAAATTCCAGTAGATTCTGGTGTAATTTCGGTGCAGTCTGCAGAAGGTACACTAACTTCGGAGTGTACAGGGACGTTGTGCGTAGTTGACGCGACACCGTCTGGTCAGGATTCGAACTTTTCTGAGGATAAAGTGGTGTTACCCAGAGAGATCATTGCCGGTGAAAGAATACCTTGTTTTGGGGAAAATTCGACAAATTTGGGTGATAGTTTGGTCCCAGTTGCAGAGGATTTACAGTTTTTCGGTGACCGTGTGATACTCCCTGGTGAATCTTCATTTTGGACACCACTGTTCGGGGCAAATTTTCCTACGTGGGATATCAAGGCTGAGGATAGGCTCTTCGATTTGGAGATCCATAAGAGATTGAACGCTGTTTTCAAGCCGGAAGGTGAGTAGTTTGACCATACAGATTCTGAAGGACAAGAAACACCTCCTCAGAACTCAGGAGATAGCAACGGTATCACTACTAGCACCATGAGTGGACAACAACAGCAACAACAACAGCAGCAATAGCAACAGCCCCTTCCACTTCGACCTGTTCCAACAAGGGTGACGTACACAAAGTTCGGTGGATTTCCAGGTGACGACCCTGATGCACATGTGCGTACCTTTGAGATAAGTTATGCCGTACTGAACCATCCAATCGATCCGGCGTACAAGGCCATCGTATTCCAGTCAACATTAGTCAATGAAGCAGCGAGGTGGCTAACAGAGTATGATATCAACCATTTCGTTACCTATGAGGCTGTAGGGGATGCGTTTTTGTAGAGGTTCTGGCTGAAGAAGAACCCTGCCAAAATTTTCGATTACTTGTAGAAAAATAGACAGAAGCCGCACCAGACTGTTCAGGAATATGCCACATTGTTTAGAACTCATTTAAGACAATTGCCTCTGGCACATGCTAATTTACCGGATGATGTTATAAACCAGTGTATCATTAATGGTCTGACCCCACAGCTAAGACAAATCATGATCATCCACTGTGTGGGTGCTATGACACTGGATGCTGTTATAGCAATGGCCCTACAACTAGAGCATAAGGTTGGAGGATTCACTGAAGACTTGGAGTGGCTAAAAGCCAACAAGAACGTTATAGATGATCCGGCTAAACAGATGTATTGCATTAAGTGCAAAAATTCCGGGCACACCAGTGCCACCTGTGTCCTTAATCAGATGTATTGTGCCATCTGCAATACCACCGAACACTCAACCGAAAATTGTGTGTATAATGCCAAAGTGCAGGGACGAGCAGCTGTAAACGTCATTATACAAGAACTAGGGCAGCCAGCAACCCATACGTGCCACCACAAATGCGAAACAATTAGTTGCAAGGATATAGAAATTAACGGGGACAGCGGAATACCAATTTCAATGCAAATCGATGGCAAGCAAGTACATCAGCGGAAGGTACTTCTCTACCACCACCTCGATGTCATTTTTGTGGTGAGATTGGCCACATCCGGAGATTTTGCAAGGATGCAGCCAAATATGACAAAAGAAAGAAAGAGTGCCAGAACCCGATGACCAACATGGTCTATATTTCACTAGTGGAATCACAAGCTGCAGTGGTCCAGACACGATCGGGTAAGCAGTTACAACCAGGAGCTGAGGTGTTTGAACCTGGTATCCGCAAATAGCAGCGAATGTATACCAAGGCCAGTCAGTGGGCCGCTAAAGAACCAACTATATTCCCTG
Organism: Ceratopteris richardii; assembly: GCA_020310875.1. Classification (NCBI taxonomy): domain Eukaryota; kingdom Viridiplantae; phylum Streptophyta; class Polypodiopsida; order Polypodiales; family Pteridaceae; genus Ceratopteris; species Ceratopteris richardii. Next base: position 98,158,677 of record CM035443.1, on the reverse strand, counting down.
ATCCAATTCTAGTGACACAGGCTCCCCTGCCAAAGGTGAGAGTGCATGAACAAGCCTCTACCCCAGTAACAAGAGAATCATTATCAGAATCAGTGAAAAGTGCAATTCCAACAGACCAGGTATGGGATATTCTCTCGAAGGCTTCAATTACACTCCCTTTGGGGCAGCTACTCGCCTTGGTGCCTAGAGTTAGGCAGCAATTCCAGCAACAGGTCAGTCCTCGATCTCCCAGTACTCCGGCGACTACAACAATACAACCGGAAAATGATTCTACGGTGGATCATTCAGTCCCCTTAATCACTATTTGGCATAAAAATCACAAGATTACTCAAGTGTTAATCGATGGTGGTTCAGGTGTGAACATAGCAACTGTAGCTCTTTGTAAGAAATTGGGGTGGACCCAGATCGAGCCCGTCCAATTCTTTGTTAGAATGGCAGATCAATCTTGAGTCCATCCGGTGGGGCTAGTCCGGAATATCCCGATTACTTTGTAGGGTACCACGTTCAAAATGACTTTCATAGTCTTAGAACTACCAGAATCCAGCCTCGACTATAATCTTCTTTTCGGTCGACCATGGTTGAAACATGCCAAAGTTATACAGGATTGGTCAGCGCAGGAATTGACTTTCAAGGATAATCACCGTAAAAATGTTGTCAAACTGGATGCCATTCAGCCCTGTGAGCTTCATTCCAGACCCTATGTAGTAGAGCCAGTCCACATGTTGGATGGCTTATCTGACGATGAAGAAGAGGCGTTTCTGAAGAGCAATAAAGGTTTGATTTCCTTGGGTGCTATAGATCTTCAAGCTGTAGCAGACAACTGGAGTCCGGTAGCCTGTACGGTTGTTCCTGTGACTGGAGATGCAGATGCAGATGATAGTGTTGCTTTGGATGGGGCCACCCTACATCAACTTTTACAGTCAACTGACGATTCGGTGAAACCTCGACAATTTTATGTCCCGGAAGATCAGTTAGTAATATATAATTTGGGTGATGAGGCTAACCCGCGACCTATTAAGATTAAGGCAAGAATTTTTGAGGCATTTCAAGATGACTTGATCCGACTCCTGCATGAGTTTTCTGATGTTTTTGCTTGGGACTATCGCGATATGAAAGGTCTTGATCCGCGGATCTATCAACATCGGGTCGTGCTCAAACCAGAGGTGAAGCCAATTAAACAATCCAGTTATCAAATGAATCCCAATTATGCAGCATAGGTCAAAGTAGAACTCAATCGGTTATTGAAGGTGGGATTCATTGTACCAATCGAACACGCTGAATGGATATCTCCAATCGTGATTGTTCCGAAGAAAAATAAGCAGCTACGAATCTGTGTGGATTACCAGAAACTGAATGCGGCCATGGTACCTGATCCATTTCCTCTCCCCTTTCTCGACACAATGCTAGACAGGGTGGCCGGGCATGAGATGTATTCATTTCTCGATGGTTATAGTGGTTATAACCAGGTGCGCATGGCCGAGCATGATATAGCTAAAACAACCTTCATTACCAATTGGGGTGTGTATGCTTGTACAGTCATGTGGTTTGGGTTAAGGAATGCTCCCAACACATTTCAACACTGTATGCAGGAAGTCTTTTCACCCTACCTGACTACTTTTATGCAAGTCTATTTAGATGACTTCTCCTTATTTGGCAAGATTGCGGCGCACCTATATCATTTACGGTGCTGCTTTGAGAAATGCCGTGAATACCGACTCTGCCTGAACCTGACAAAATCTGTTTTTGTGGTTTCTTGTGGTAATCTCCTTGGACATATTATATCTGCACAAGGTATCCAAGTCGATCCAGACAAAGTTGCAGCTGTGTTGGAAGCACCCGTCCCTACAACGCCGAAAGAAGTTATGCGCTTCCTGGGTCAAATCCGGTGGCATGGCAGGCATTTATGGTGGCTAGCCCATTTAGCAACACCACTTAATCGGCTAATGACTAGTACTCCACGACAGTTCGAATGGACTCCGGAATGCCAAACTGCATTCGATCGTCTAAAAGGATTATTGACGCAGGCTCCAATTTTGCAACCTCTTGATTGGGACCGCCCATTCCATGTCTTTGTAGATGCATCGGATATAGCCATTGGCAGTGTTTTAATGTAGCAAACAGATAAATGGTTTCGGCCTGTATATTATGCAAGTTGCCAATTAGCTCCTGCTAAAAGAAACTATTCAGTGACCGAAAGAGAATGTCTCGGGTTGGTGTATTCTGTGAAGAAATTCCTGCATTATTTGCTCGGCCAAAAATTCACCTTTCACGTGGATCATGCCACACTTGTATATCTGGTACGACAGCAACATTTAGGTGGTCGCTTGGCTCGATGGGTTTTATTATTATAGGAGTTCGACTATGAAGTGATTCACTGACCTGGCACCGCACATGCATTAGCAGATTTTCTCTCTTGGTTGGATTCCAGTGAAGCTCCGGTGGGTGTTGATGACACCACACCAGCAATTTACATTACTGAAATGGCTCGTGACTAATCGGCAGAACCTCCTGTGCCGTCTAGCTACTGTGATATGTTGTTAACTTTTCTGACTGATGGATGTCTTCCTCCTCATACGCCTCCTGCTATGCGGCGGAAAATTGCAGTTTACAGTCGCAGATTCTGGTTGATTGTAGGACAGTTGTACTACATGGATCATACTGGTGTCTTGCTTCGCTGTATTCCACTACATGAAGTAAACTCGGTTATTGCTATGGCACATTCAATACCCTCCGGTGGACATTTTGCAGCAGATCTTACTCAATGGAAAATTCTACAAAGTGGGCTTTGGTGGCCTACCATGTACAAAGACGTGACGCAATTTGTGTAGCAGTGTGACACTTGTCAACGATCTGGATAGCCATTACAGTGCCAGTTCTTTCCTTTACAACCTGTATTGCCTTTGAAACCCTTTAAGAAGTGGGGTCATGATTTTATTGGACCTATCACACCATCAGCAAACCTTAGCCACAATCGCTACATCCTGACCTGTACAGATTACGCTACCAGGTGGGCAGAAGCTTGGGCCTTATGGTCCACCACAACTGTTTTGGTGGCAAAATGTTTGATGAAGGACGTCTTCCCGCGTTATGGATTACCTCTTGGAACTTGTGACAGACCAAGGAACACACTTTGTTAACAATTTAATGCGTGTAATAACGCACACTTTTCAAATTTTGCATAAATTCAGTTCACCGTACTATCCTCGTGCTAATGGTTTAGCTGAAAGTACCAACAAGACGTTGTTGAGTATGCTTCGCAAATTGATCGTGGAATCTCCAGAAAGATGGGATCAGTTACTACCTGCAGTTTTATGGGCATATCGGACTACTTACAAAGTAGCAACCGGAATGATCCCTTTCAAGCTTGCTTATGGGTTAGAAGCAATTGCGCCGATGGAGATTGTCGTGCCAAGCTTACGCGTGGCCATAACTCAGAAGCTGTTACCCGAAGATTCTTTGCCATTTCAGTTGGACACACTCAGAGCCTTGGATGAACATCGCTGGGAAAGTTTTCTGACTCTTCAAGAAGTTCAGTTGCGGCAAGCCCGTACCCATGATCGTTTTCTCCAGACTCCAATTTTTACGGTGGGCCAACTTGTGCTCTTTTACAATGCTAAAGCAAATCGTGCTGCTGGGAAATTTAAATTACGGCGGTTCGGTCCTTACCGGATTAGTGAGCAAGTGGGACCAGCTACTTTTCGGTTGACTACCTTGACCGGAATTCCTCTTCCTAAAGTAATCAATGGTTCAAAGTTGCATCCATATCATCAAGCGCCTGATCACCGCTGACGTATTCTTCATTTTTCCGCGTGTCATTTATTTTTTTTTATTTCCGCGTTTTGATTGAATAAATATCGTAAAATCCTCGTTTTGATATTTAATTATGATTAATCGCTGCCCTGTGTTATTGATTCTGCACATGCATGCACACCGTAATTATGAAGGTTATCATCTCAACACCGCACGATGATTAGGGTTTTCGATCGCCTCCCGTTGCCAAGCATCTACTTAATCTTCTTCTTTTCACTGTTAATCGCTATTGTGTCTGTGTGTTTTGTGCGCTGTGTTTTCTGTGTTTCTTGTGTATTCGTGTTCTTGTGACTTCACGTGCGCATCATGGAAGCATTAGCCAATTTCGCTACCTTCCGTGACGGACTCCCTCAGGACGTGAGTGAGTTCTTGCGTAACCGTGACCTGTTGAACTTCGCTGAATTGCCTTGGCATTTAGTGGAGTGTCAACCCTTTTATGCGCAAATCATATCTGCCATAGCCGCCACATCTGCCACAGAGCAATGTTGGCCGATCACATGTTTCCCGAACCGTGTCGTTATCACCTTAGCGTTGTTCGTTGAAGCATTTCCTCTGCCCGTAGAAGGAGTGGAGAATGGTCCTCTCCTTCCATTTCTACTATGGTAGAATTATTTCCCCGGCACTCATCGAATGAGTATGCCAATTTGTGTCGCCCTGACCCTGAACGCACTGCATTACAATTCTTAGTTGCTATCCTTAATTTATAGAAAGGTACTTACGTGATTTCATGCCCATTTTATTCGATGATTGACATGGCTTCTCGTGAGCCTATCAATCTCGCCTCTTTTTATTTCCGACGCATTCACCATGAATGCGTTACAGTTATTAAGCAAGTTAACAAAGGTGATCTTCCACGATCACGCCTTCCCCATATCCTTACGTTCCTTTTTCCCACCATTCAAGCCGCGCAACCTCCACCCAATGCACCGTTCTTACTGCATGAGGAATCCACTCGGATGCTTGAAGATGAAGATGAGGATGATGATGCTGATTTGTTTCAACTTCTTTGCTGGAAACGCCGTCGCATAAGCCCGTCTAAAAGTCAAGTGCAAGGTTCCACCGTAGCCAATGAAGAAGAGATCTTCCATGACACTGCAACTTTGATCCACCTTGATTCTTCCACCCACTCTTCTCCCATCCGGCAATAGGAACAAGGCACGTCTACTGTTGATTCTGAAGAAATCTCTTCTCGGGAGAATTCTCAACAACAGACCCACAAAGATGTGCAAGCCATTGTCGCCGACATTGTTAACGAAGTGATCGCTTTGGTGGATACGACAATTAACCGAATTGAAGCGACTACGCAGCAGACTCCCGGAATAGTGTTGGTGCCCAACACTCTTATACCCACTCCTCCACCAATGCCTCCGGTCGAGTCCATTGTACCTGTTCAACCTATTGTCCCTGAAGCACCGGATTCCTCATCCTCTTCGCCTAATTATTCTCCACCATCTTCCAATCACCTCTTATCAGCCTCTTCCTCCCAGCCACTTCCTCCTCCTCCTCTTCCGGTTCCCATGTTTACTGAATTAGAGTCCATGGGTCGAATGCTAATCCAATTCTCACAGCAGCTACCGATGCAACTCAGAATGGTCACTGATAATATTCTTCAAGAATTGCAGCATAAAGTCGATATCTTAGAAGCAGATATTAATCCACTACAGGAAGAAGTCGATGCAGTTAAGGTAGAAAATCATGGCCTACACTTACAACTTCAACAACTTCAAGATCAACTAGCACAGAAAGATGCTTTGCTGTGTCAAAAGGATACAGAAATCAGCACGTTGAAGCAAGAAATCACTGATAAAATAGATGCAATGACTGCCATAGGCAATGAACTGCATAGCACGCGGGAAGCATACAACATATTAGAAGAAGCCTCTCAGTCTCTGGCCAGCAATGTACTTAAAGCTGAAGCAGAGCTTCATAAAACTATAGAAACTCTGTTCAAGCATGATCAAGAGTTACAGGACGAGCTTGGACGATATCTCAAATTGAAGAAGGAATTCGAAGGAGTGCAGAAAGAAAGAGAAGCCTACTACAAAACCATGCAGTTCCAGTCTGAAGAATTGGAGAGAAGAGAAAAGCAGCTCGGTTATCAAGCAGAGCGTTTATCCAGATTGAAGATATGAGATTGAGCCGTGACGTAGCCCTGGCAAATGATTTCTACCTACAAGAGGCATTTTCGCAGACACAGGCTGACATTTTAATGAGTCAAGTGATTGCCGCAAGCTCTGTTCGTACTGACGCACAATTAGTCGAACCAGAAACTTTAAAGTTAATGCTGGATTCTTTGAAGCAGAAGATTTCCAAAACTTTTAAATTAGCTCGCACCATGTATATACAGGGCATCGTAGATGAGCCCTAAATTTTGTTTCGTTGCGGGTTCAAGTCCACCGTGCATGCCAGTGTAAGCCGCCGGATTGGCATTCTGTATTTTCATAATTCCTATATTTTCCTATCCCGCACGAACCGAAAGGTCGTTGCGAAGTGATGTATCTGCTTATCAATTAATGAAAAGACATTGCGGTGACTCTCCGATAACGACAAGCGGGATTGCCAGACTGTTTGTCTGGGCGATTGCGGCCTGTGGAGACGTCGTCGTAGTGCAGCATTCGTGAAATCTGAGTATTATTGCTCTTACCTTTGTTTAATTACATTAATTTGTGATTAACACAGTAAGGTTAAGTGCGGGTAATAAGTCTGTGCGATGGTAATGAATAACTCCTGTGTTACGAACCGTGAAAAGTCTAACCAGAGTTTTGAACATTAACCTGTATAAGAGTTCAATACTGAGCATTAACGTACTGTGGCTTGAATAAGTTAATTGGGAAAGTTAAGTTACAGGGCCTCTGATTTATCAGACCCCTACCACTCCCAAGAACCCGAAAGAACTTAAAATGCCTGTAATGTAAATGCGCATTTTAACATTAGGAATACACCAAAGTGGTTATATCAAACCTGGAAGGATGCTTGTATAAAGGAATACACCGGAAGAACCAAAAGTCAAACAAGAAGACAACAAACAGACCAGGTAAATTATGCAGAACATTTTGAGACTCATAATAATTTAGCTCATACTTCAGATGAGAATGAACCAACTAGTGTTTAAGATGCACTACAAAGTGATATGATTATCACAGGTACCCAAAGATTCGGATCTTGAGTTGTTTAAATGATAACTTAAGCATACATTTGATGTAAAAGACTTAGGTATTTTACATTATTATCTTGGGATTGAATTCATGTATAGAGATGATTGTATCTACATGACATAACAAAAATACATTGAGAGTTTATTAGAAAGGTTTGAGATGATAGATTTTGGATATCAATATTTCATTATAGTCAAAGTAGACTCAGAACCATTTGGAGCTGCATTATATAGTCAAGCAATTGGTTGCTTGGTATATCTCTGTAATACACGTCAAGACATTCCATTTGCAATTTCACAAGTATCCAAGTTCATGCACAGTTCGTGTAAGATTCAGTGGAAATCATTTAAGAGATATTTAGAGACATCAAAAATTTTACAGGATATTGAACTTTGTAACATTTTGACATTCAAAGGGGGGATTGTTGGAAACAATGATCAAAATAGTCAAAATCTTCTTGAAATTATAGCATGAGAAGTGTTCTTTATAGCTTCTCCTACAAGAAGAGTCACGTGGGTAGCGTGAATAAAATAAGATCCTCTTAAATCACCCATGTGCGTTCAATCCACCAATCGCAGAGCATCAACATAAAATTTTCATGTAGCTTTTTTTTTTTTGGAAAAAGCTAGTGGCACCAATTTTTATCAATCATAGATTTTATGCTCATGATAGTGCTTTTCGGTTATGTGCTTTTCATATAGCTTCAAAGCTATATAACAAGGGTCTTGGTCCCTTGTTAGATATCTTCTCAAGGAGGTCTATCAATTGCTCAATCACTCAAGGAGGAGATATGGAGAAGATCTTTGGAGCTCCTCTACTTAGAGGAGGTGTTCTCATACACTCTTGGAGGTGGTGTGCTCTACATCTCGAGACATTTGTAGGAGTTTGTATCAGCTAACATACTATGAGTAACAATTCTACATCTATCCCCACTTGTTCATTCACTAGTTTTTTATTTAGATAATCAAAATTTGGGTTTCTTGTAAAAGAGTTCTAAACTATTCTTATTCTCACTCACACACTCTTCGTACCTCTTAGGCACACAATCTCTTGTATCTAGTTCCTATTTTTGGCTAGATTTAGATATTGTCAGTTTGTATCATATGCACACATTGTAATTTGACATTGGAATATAAGATAGTGTAGGTTAGCATCCTAGCTTACCATACACTTTGAAAATCTCATCCATTCTCTCTCTATCTCTCACTCATCATCTTTTTGAGTATTAAGGTGTGTACGCTAAGGTTCATGTGTTGGAAGATCCTGTAAACCTGTGATTAATTGTTATTGAGGTCCACCCACTTCCAACATGAGTTGCAGTAACAACAGATCTAGAGAGTAATGACATGAACTAAGTCTATGGTTAAAATGTAAAAAATGAATAGAAAAATGATTATACATTAGGAAAAACTCCTCATTTGGATCCAAATAATTGACATGATGATCTTAAGTAAATGGATGTATTCTATACCAATGTAAGACCCCAAACTACTATTCTAATTGGTCCTCCACGAAGGCCATCAATACCACATGGCAAGTGCTTTAAATGCAATGGATACCACTTCATGCTTGATTGTCCTTAGTAAGAAGCATAAGAAAATCCACAATAATGGGATTTTGGATTTTATGAAGGTTGTGGAGTTTATCATTTCTTAAACGGTTGTCCCAAGAATCCCAAAATTGTGAAAGTAACACCATATTTGAAGAATGAGAAAAAGAACGTCTCCAACAAGAGAGATAAAGAGCGGGCTCAACTCAATGCATGAATACTTGGAGATGCTATTGAGAGCATATCAAGCTAGGATAACCACTGAACCCTCGCTTTACATGTTTCCTCTTTGTCTATGTTTTCTCCCTCTAGCTTGGCCTTATCCTTGTTTGCCAGCACTCCCCTCATGTCTATCATCCCTTACACACCCTTGTGGAAGAGAGTGGGCTATGTGATGCTATAAAATATATGTGACTAAGGAGTGGAAGACTATCGAACCCTCGCTTTACATGTTTCCTCTTTGTCTATGTTTGCTCCCTCTAGCTTGGCCTTATCCTTGTATGCCAACACTCCCCTCATGTCTATCATCCCTTACACACCCTTGTGGAAGAGAGTGGACTATGTGATGCTATAAAATATATATTTGACCACGTAAATGCCTTTTTCCACATCAGCTTGTGGTCTTGGCTAGTCTATAACTCCAAGAATCTTGTTGTTGGAGTTGATAGTGTGTGAAGTATTGCAATGTTTTTTTAGGGGAAGAGATGCAATAAATGAGTTGGCTTTGATATGAACACTTCTGAGTGGTACTCCCAAAAACCTATTGTTGATATTTCTTCAAAGTTTTCTTATAACATGTTGGCAAGTACTTTATCTTGCAATGCCAACGTGTCGCACCTTGATCTTTCTAAAGACTTTAAACCTAGTTTGCATTAAGTCAAATAGTTTCAATTGCATGTGTAGTGTGTCATCTAGTATCTTGTGTAGTCTTGGTAGCCAATGCCATATCGTGGCCATCATGTAAGCTATGGTCGGTGGCCCTTGTGGAGGTGTGTAGAAGAGGCGACCTGGACCATAGTTCCAATACTTCTTCTACTCAAGCGGAGTTCCTCCTTAGGGAAGTATATCATGTGGCATGTCTATGTGTAGATATCCTATTTGATAGTAAAGATGTTGAGATGAGAAAATTTGTGAGTACACAAATGAGAAAAAAAACCCAATTTGTACAGACTAAGAATGGTTACAGTAAGTAAAAAATGATTCAAATGAGTAGTACAATGGGCAAGCAGCCACTCCAAAGACTAGATCTTTCCCACACAAAGAAACACATATGAGATAATAAGTAATATTTGCAAGAGAAGTGCAACAGATACCAATTAAGAGATACTAGACAAGCTGACTACTCAATCACTTTGTCTTGCCAACTACCACACAATGATGTAGTTTGTATCTTGGCCCTTGAGGATAAGTTGGATGATACTAATTACCTGTTCTGAGCATATATGATACATCATGTATTGGTAGCTAAAGGGTTGTTGAATACTGTGCGGGGTGTTGAAAAACATCCTACTACACCTACAAATTCAGTTATTGAAGGTAATGGAGATGGCATTGAAGATGATGATATTGTAATTCCTCTTCCTGTTGTGGTTCCTACTACACCTACTACAAAGAAACTTTTTCGGGATGGCAAAAGTGCTCGCTCACATGCATTGATAGTTTTTTTTGTCAAATTTTCCATTATCCCTTACATTCACTTGTTCAAAACAGCAAAGGGTGCTTGGGATATACTTACAAATTTATACTAGATAAGAAATGAGGCTCATGTTTCTTACCTCCAAAAATAGTTGGAGAGTGAGCATATGAATGAAGGAGATCCTATGAACAATTTCAAGAAAAAGATCACAGAATTGGAGTAGTTCATTTCTACTAATGAAGTCTTGCTAGATAGTTCACTTGTCTAGACTGTTCTTAATGGTCTTCCAATTTTATAGCAGATTTTTACTTCTACTCTTCGATTGATATGAAAGGATATCCAATTCCTTAAGATTTGAGGAGTTAGACTCTGTTTTGTTGCACGATGATTAGGCCAAAAAAACACATCAATTATGCATGTTGCAAATCAAGCTTTCTTAGCTAGTTAGATGGGAAAAGGAAAATGGAGCTCATCTACTAGTAAGAAAAAATATGCTAATGCTCCACAATCAAAGAAGGAAGACAAAGATGAGAAGAAAAAAAAAATTAGATAATATTTTTGTAAATATTGTAAGGCAACTGATCATGTCATAAAGATTTGTCCTAAACTAGTTGCAAAAGAGGCAAACAAGAAAGAGGCTTGAATGGTTGTTGTAGAGTCCTCTACATCTAAAACAAAGTCCACTAATCTTATTCAAAATGAAGAATGGGATTTTAATACTGTTTGTAGTTATTACCCATCTTTTCATGAGCAATGCATGTCTAGAGTAGACTGAGATGTTTTCTACTTTGATAGTGGGGCAACCAAACATAATAACTATAGTGTAGTTTCTTCAATTTGTTTGAATCTACCCCTATAGGGAATACTATCACGTGCTAAAAACTCCTCTTATATTGTAATTAACTAGTGTAGGGCCATGACCCCCTTTTTGAAGGTTCTTGGCATGTTGCTTTACTGAGTACAAAAGTGCCAATCACCAACTTTCAATTCTTTGTCTTTTATATGTGCATCGTAGCATGCCCTTTTTTTATGTTTGGTTGAATTGAGCCACTCCCTACACTATGCATTATTTTGTATTTTGATGGCAAAGGCTTTCCATGACCTGCACCTTGAAACTATTTTGTAGCATGGATTGTAAAGAAGATTCACGAGTGCAATGTTCCAAGTGCATAGCATTTGTGGGTAAGTCTCCAAGAGTCTTTTCCGCCAGGTAGGTTGACAAATACTACCTTTCCATGTTGTCGATGGTAAGTCCTCTGGCTAAAATTGTGTAGCGAGGGTAGGGGCCTTCCCCGTTATTCTCTGAATTTTTGCATTATAATCATCCAAATTACAAAATAGAGCCTGTACTAGAGCTCAAAGGTCGTGAGTCACAAAGATGCCAAGTTTTGGAAGTAGTGGGATTGCAACACTATTTCTTCTATGACCCACATGGCTTGATTTTGCACCACTATGTGATCTTTATGTGTGTGTCCAATGTCTTCCACTTGCTTCAATTGAGGGGGGGGGGGGGGGGAGGGAGGGGGTATGGAGCTTCAAATGTGTCTTGTACTTTTGCAGTTATCCATTTGCCACGAATGGGTTGAATTCATAGTCATCTTCAAAATTTTGTTCCACTGGAATCGAAATGGTTTCTTCTTCCTCTGGAGACTTAGGTGGGGCTATATTTTTATGGATGGGATGCCATTGTATAGGCTGCATGTCTCTATGAGAGAGTCCTTGATATTGACTTTAGTTGTAATACCTAAGTGTTGCAAATACAAGGAATTGGTCCCCCAATGCTATACTACTTGCAACTATCTCATAAATTGTCTTCCCAAAATCATCTCATAGGCTTGATTTTTGCTAAATCCACATAAGGCAAAAGTGTTCTCAAACTCTACACCACAAGTAGTGAGAATTATCCCTTCTAATAGTCCTTAAGGTATCTCTATGTGACCATCGACCATCTATAATTTCATTCTTCTTGGGCTGAGTGATGGCTTGCCCCAATGCCTCCATAGGGAAGAGGTCGCAATTGCAACTCTTGTGCCTGAGTCCAAAATAGCCTTGATTGTGTAACCTTGATGAGTGATAGGGGGATAGGTGTTTCCTTCTTCTCCTTTGCTCATATCTCCTATCTTATCTAGGGGTATTTCACACACTGCTCAATGTGATCCTACCTGAGATTGAGATTTAGCTACTTCAGATACTTGGTTGGCTATGTGTTTCCACAATTTTGGCTTAACCTTGAGTAGCTCCTCTAAATTGAGATAACACTGCACTTTAATATTCTTCACTACCTCAATATTTCTAGGTATGACTGAGTCTTCTTTTCTTACCATGAATGTGGGTGTTCTCATATAGGCGTACTTCACTTCCCATGGACCTATGAAATGAGGAAATTCTTGTAAGGAATTAAACTTAAAGTCTAACTGTTCGCTTGATTGGGCATCCTCTTGTTCTCCATAAATGGAAGGAATATCTTGTGGGAATTGATCATGTAGGTCATCCACAATTTCAATGGGAGGAGGATGTTCACTTTCTTTTGCCCATTTTTCTTCTTGAATTTCTCTTCAAAATTCTTGTGAGTATTGATTTATAGAAGTGGAGGTTCCTGACTCTCTGGAGTCAGGAACATAAGCATGCTTGGGAGGATGGCTTATCCTTTACTTTTGATGTTGCTCACTTTGAGATGTAGCTTACTTTTCCAACTCAGCTATCATCTCTTCCAATCTTTCTAATAATCCGTCAAAGTGTAACTATGTTTTGGCTGAGTTGGTACAATTGAATAAATGACTTGACTCAAACATAGTTTGAGCCAATTCAACCATTTTTGCACAAAGCTTAGTTTTTTCAATCTCTCGGTCAACCCTGGGGTAGCACTTTTCATGTTTAGACATGTTTGGCCCTTCTTGGATTCTCGCTTGATATGCTTTAAGAATCATGTCTAAGTTCTTGGGACTAGGATCTGCTAAGACTGATCCTACTCTAGGTGGTGGTGGGGTTACATGAGGTGGATTAGATGGTCATGGTCGTGGTGGTGATGTGTGAGCATGAATTTGAGATGCGAGCTCGATTATTTTGGCTCTCATTTCTCTTAAGTTTTCCTCAAGTTTGCTCATCTTCTTCGACCATTTTCTCTTAATTGTCTCATGGTTATCCTTCCAAGATCTTTTCCTTTTCTTACTTAGACTCTCAATCTCACTAGCTTTAGAAAATTTTTCTTGAACTAAGTCTTGGTTTTGCTATAATGCCTGAGCTCTGATGATTGCTTGCATTAGGGCAATGGAAGTCACACTTCCAGTAGAATATACTACTAACCCAATGACGTTGATAGGAGTGATCCTTGGCCCATTTTTTAAGTTCTTACGAAAATCTCATAAAAGGTGCTCCTTCCCACAATCTGGACAAAAACCTTGTATTCACTCAAAGGTCATATACCTCTGTGTATATGTGGATGATATAATCATTACATATAATGATGCAGATGGAATCAAGAGAATCAAAGCTCATATCAAAGAAGAATTTAAGATGAGTGATCTTGCCCTACTCACTTACTTCCTAGGTTTGGAAGTGGTATATAAAGAAAGAGGTATGTTCCTAACTCAGAGAAAGTACATTGGAGGTATGCTCTCTAAATTCAACGTGGAAAATAAATCATAAACTTAGTACTCATGAAGGTGAGCCTCCACATCACTCATGCGTGAGGAGACCGGTTCCATCACACTCAACAAAACAAAATACATCAAGTAGGCCCTCACATCAAGGCCATCACATCAAAACTGTCTCCAAAAAATAAGAACTCAACCCATCGACAATTCCCATGTAGATCTCCATAATGCTAAAGTGATAGCACCTCCTTGGGATAGAGAAGTGCAAGTCCAAGAGCATAGCCAATGCTAGTAGCAACCGGCCAAGCAAGATACAAATGTGTGCACATTATCATGCTCTACCCTTATGAACAAGGCTTGCAAACCAAAGTGCATGGTTAGACCATGGTATGGAGTGCAAACAATGTGCATAACAAGTCCATAACTATAAGCAATGTGTAATGCAAAGCAGAGTATCTGGAACTTAATCCAAGATATGCAAATACACTACACACAACCCATAGTATACCCTCCTATATGCATTAGCATGAAGTAAAAAAAGTGACATAATTACATTACTTCATCTTATACATCAATTACATCATAGCAAGATGTCTTCCTACAATACATCATTCTCATATACAATCTATGTAAATCTGTAAGAGGGATGGATCATCTTTATCATTGTCAATCTTTACTTTTATTCCGCATATTCTTATCCCATAAGTACTACAACATAAATCATCAAATAATGATCAAGCATAGCTTGTCTTTTTGGATTATTATGATTATTAACAAAGAAAAATGAACATATGAAGACTCAAACCACCATGAAGGCATGTATCCCAAGCCACCGACAAAGACCTCCATGCTATCCTAATATAATTATCGTAGAATGAGCATAAGCTTACATCAAGAGTTGTAATTGGGGTCATTTAATTTGACAATGAAATCTACAGATCACAAAACTAGTGATGAGATGTTCATCATGGGGAAAAAATAGATTATTCTTTAACCACAACATATCACATGGTGGAAGAAATGAGCGCATAACTAGAAAGAGATCAATGATACTGCAAAAAATCAATGGACAGTGGTCGGATAATCATCAGACAAGGCAAGAAGTTGGACTATTTTACGATTTGTGCATATCATCCTTGCGTAGAGGCCATGCTAATCTTCTAGGTATTGTTCAATGTTTTATTCCTTTCTCATGATCTTTCTCTCTCTCTCTCTCTCTCTCTCTCTCTCTCTCTCTCGTTTCAGGAGGCCCCTCTCACATCCCTATGATGACGATGCATCATCGTCACGACAAAAGCACCGGAAAGCTCCTCCTCTTTATGCTCCTTGTCGTACAACAACACAGTCCAAGAACCTCCACTGTGATAGCTCCAGCAAGAGTTCTTTGGGTTGTAACAGGTGCCGATTCGTCATGCATTATCTGTCACATCCGAAGAGTGGAACAAGCGGCAACAAAATTTCCACTACATAACAAGTTGCACTGAAATGTCACCATAGCCACATCAGAATCACACCATAGTATCACCACAAAAGTATCGTAGAATTTGGATAATCACCATAAGAGTACTAGAGAAGTACCGTAGATGTCGGACAACACCGGAAGATGACCAATGAATGCATATGGCAAGCTTCTAATGAAGGTGGGATAGGTGCACGACATGCAGTTGCACTGGGATCCACTTAAACACGGGTAAGAACTCACCGAGATTATAAGCAGATTACCAGAAGGCACCAAAAGTTCTCATCAAACTATCCCTTAATTATTTTGGACACGATTAGGACAATCATCCGACAATAACCGATGCTAACAGCTGACTGAGGGAATTAAGCGGGGAAGCACCAGAATGAGTCTCCACCAGGGGCAATGGGATGCAATGATTACGTGTGTCATCAGGTGGAAAAAAGTGATGATGATCCGTAGTTACAGGACGTCAGGGCCGAATGGAGGTACTTATGAGATGGGTCGCACCCGTTATTTGCGAGAAATCAACCATGGAGTAGTGCAATCATGAGTCCAAAACCCAACCATCCTCAGTGAAGATGGAAGCAGAGCATGAAGTTTTAGAGGCCATGGGTGACTGCCACAAAAATAAAAAACTAATGATAAGAGGATCGATCATCACGCAACAAAGAATGTAGCTATAATGAAAGCATGCTAATAGCACAAAAATTGCAAAAACAAACATGTAGATGAATTATGCTGCCGAGTTGTAGGCCACCATCACATCGTCAGAGGCACCACGCTGCCCATGGAGAATTGGCAGACATTATGTGAAGGTATTACGTGAAGATGGAGTGAACTCCACTCGGTAGAGCCGAGGGGGGGAACGTCTAGATGGCGCTAGTGTTAACAGGGATGGTGTCATCACCATTAGCAGATGTACATTCAATGGAGGACTATAGCTTACAACCATATACTACCTACGTGCATAGATCAAGAATAGAATAACAGAAAAGGTGGAGAGAGACAAGCCATACCAACAAGATAGAAGATTGGAACTCCACAATGTGCATTTTGTTTCATTGACTTGAAGCCATATATATACACATTTTCATGCCCATTTGTATGGGGCTTGTACCTTTTCATTGCATCCATTAAGTGAGCCTTCAATTAGAACTTAATTAAACTATAAAAAGCCAACACGTTCATGCCACTCTAACACTAGTTACCAAAGTCTTGTTGAACTATGCTATTCTAACTAGAGCTGATATATGCTATGGAGTTAGTGTGCTAAGTCAATTCAGGCACACTCCAAGGAAGCCTCACATAGATGTAGCCAAAAGAATCTTGAAGTATTTGAAGGGTACAACTAATGAAGGGTTATATTACCCTTATACATCTGATTTAGATGTCAAGCTATTTTCTCATGAAGATTGGGCATGTTCCAAAGATGATAGGAGAAGCTCATCAGGCTATCTCACTTTTGTAGGTACCAATTTTATTTCTTGGTCATCAAAGAAGCTATGTGGATCATGACCCTATACTCTAATTTAGGGTTGAATACTACTCAAGAAGCTACTCAAGAAGCTATGTGGATCATGACCCTATACTCTAATTTAGGGTTGAATACTTCAACTCCATACATATTTAGAGACAACATTAGCTCATTGCATCTTGTTGCTAATACTATCTATCATGCGAGGACCAAACATATTGAAGTTCACTACCATTATGTCAGAAAAAAAATTATTAGTAAGGAAATGCAAATCTCATATGTATCCACACATCAACAATGTGTAGATATGATGACAAATGCATTGGATGGAAGGAAATTGAATAGGTTCAAATCAATGATTGCTTTGTAGGAAATTATGAAGGACTAAAGACTCAAGAATCTTTGGCTTGAGGGGGAGCTATTGGTACAAATAGCAAGCCTAAGTGTTTATATATTGTTTCCACGACTACTCATCAACTTAGAACCTCACATGGAGGATCACGTATAAACATCTCCTTGTGAATTTAGAGGTATTTACCATGGATAAGTGTATTTTTCAATCACAGTTTTTTTGTCTCAGGGTCAATCTCTACATATTCCTGAAAAATAGGAGGTACCACCGTTGAGTGTCTGATTCATTCCTATAGCATATTTTGCTTATTCCTTATAATTTTGTGCATTATATACACAAAACCCTATGTGTATCACTTCCATAAAAGGATTTTTCTAATTGTAATCACGCTATCGCGATGAGCATTTGAAGTTCATTGTCTCTTCCATAGATAATAAGTTTTTTGAGCTAGTCGATGCACGAACCTATCTCTTTTGTATCAACTCATTCTCCTTGATGGTCCAAAGTACATGTTGAGGATAGAAGAATCTTGAGGATAAATAGTTAATCTGAATTTTGAAAGTCTACTAACTCAGATATTACTCAATAGGATGTTGCTGAGTCGAAAATTTGCTAAATTTGTATTTTCTTGCTTGGATTTTAACAGACAATTATTTTGTGTTAGGCGCTGATGTCGCAATAAAGAGAGTACTAGTCGTATTTCGTTCACGAGAATGGGGAGTTAGGAAGGGGAAGAAGCGTCTCCAAGAGGGAGAGCGAAAAAAACCAGAGGAGGCAAGAAGAAATCTTTCCAAGAAGAAAAAAGAAAGAAGCGTCCTCAGAGAGAACAATGCTAGAAGAGAAAGAGACTCCATTCTTCTAATGGTGCAAGATAATGGTGAAACAAAAATGACGAAATCTTGATTTCAGAGGCATATTTACCTATTTCGTAATGTATTTTCTATAGTCAAAAGTTCTTAAAAACTTTTCCATCATGTAATACCTCATGTAGAAGAACTCTAATGGAGTAATTTACTCATGTACATTCAGGGCAAGAATGAATCCTTCTCTATTTGAGTTATGTTCATTGAAGAGAGATTTTGTTGTAGTGTAAAAGTGCTAAATCTGAAATCTGTTGGAAGCGTATTCTTTGTGTGAAGTAGATCAGTGCTAAAGTTTGATTGTTCAAAAACAAGTAGAGATGTGTTGAATGCGAACCCCAACACATTTGGCCATCCTACTGTGCTGCTAATGAAGCAAGAAATGCATGAAGGAAAGAAGGAAACGATTTGGTAAAGTGTGTTTTACGAGAGCATAGGCAAAGGTAGCTAATGTGGAGTCATTCTCAGAATTTTACGATTGGTACGAAGTTGAGGAGGAAGCTAATCTGGAAACAGAAGAGGAACAGGGAGAAACAGGTGCAGCAGAGGTAAGGTTAGTGGGCGGTATACTTGGAGCGCTATTCCTAACAGAAGCAACTTTAGGAGTAAGAAGACGACTCCAGTTCGACCCACTTGCAGGGGTGATCGGTCAAAGAACTAGGCATACACCTCACCCACAACCAATGGCGCAACCACCTCCCAATCCCAAAGTCAAAGCAGCTCATTTCAGAGGAGGCTCTAAAGAAGATGCTGATTGCCATGTGGCTCAATTTGAGATAAAATGGACAGCTAATGGATACCCACTATATATGGTGATGCCATTAAACTTCAGCAATGGCTACCACGTTGGAAGGACAAGCAATGAGCTGGTTCAGTCAATATGGTATTGCTCATTTTGCTACATATGATGCATTAAAAATAGCATTTTTGCAACGATTTAGAAAAGAGAAGACTCCTTCCGATGTGTTACGAAAATTGAGAGCTATTAGGCAAAAAACCATGTTAGTGGAAGATTATGCTTAGAAATTCAGAACCTTAATGGAACGATTGCAAGGTAATGAAAGACCTACTGACGAGATGTTGGTAGGTTATTATGAAGTACCATTAGACATGCAGTTGCAAGTGTGGATATTGCGAATGGCTTTGATGTATTAGTGTTACCAGCTGCACGCGTGGAAAGAAGATTTGGACGGGCTAAAAAGAGACATTCTGATTCTAGTTCAGAGGCTGACTCTGATTCAGAATTGGAGTCAGACAAAGGTTCAACTGATTCTGACTCTGATACCCAAGATGAAGATGTAGTAGGGAGCAAGCATCGCAAGCATAAGGCTAAGCAAAGTAAAGAGGAAGCATGGATTAGTAAGTTAAAAAGACATGGATATTCCATTTTAGCTCCAAAAGAAAGGAGATTTTGTGATATTTGTGATAAAGACAGACATACAACAAATCAATGTTGGTACAACCCCAAGAATAGAGGGCAAAGTTCACGGCAAGAGAATAGGAATAATACTGATGTGGCATCCAATCAAGCTATGCCTCTGCAAGCGTGTAGCTCAGTGATGAGTAGCACCTCCTTTAATGTCAATCCGGGAAGACGTGAGGATGGTATGAAGACCTCGAACAAGTGATGGCACAAGTGTGTGAGTGAGAAGCACACTAACATGCACACACACACACATGCATACAAGGCAAGAACAAAGAGAGAGACAATGGAGTTCTTTAGATTACTCAAAAGTGCTCTTACAAGTTCAATTCTACAACAAGCTAACCCCCAAAATGAGCTCTCTAGCTCTTTTTATAGTTTTTGACTAGTTTTTGGCCTTGTCCAGACCTAGTGTCTGGCCTAGTTAAAAACTAGGTTCTAGGGCCTATTTGAGGGCTCAAACGAAGACTAAAAATCATGAAAATTAGTACGATGATAATTTTGTTACTCCTCAAGCTCGAGGACTCCTCGGCTTGCACAAAATGGAGTTACAAAAAAGTGAAATGGTAGTTACAATGATTTTTAGTGATGAGAATCACTGTTATGAAGATGTTGAGTTGGAAAAATTGAATGGCCTACTTGCCAGATCTTCCTTGAATACTTTGTCTGCTTGTGCCTTCTCTCTGCTCTGGCTCCCTTCTTTGGCTTCCTTGTCTTGTGAGTCCTTGGGTGCTTTGACTGCTTCCAACACCCCCCCCCCTCTCTTGCATCTGTCGTCTCTGACAGACCCTTGTTTGGCTGAGCATTTGACATAGAATTCAACCACGTTTGAAGCTAGGTGGTGTTCTTCCAGCCGCAGCCCTCGTGCTAAGTTTGTTAGGAGGGCATCCCAATCCACTGGTCCTGGAACGTCCGAATGTGGCACATGCAGTTGTTCTAAATGTAATGTTTGCTCCATTGCAAAGAGGTGGAGTAGATGGGAGGGTCTGGGAACAAAGACTATATTCCCAGAATCCCGTAATGAACATCTCTTCAAATGTTTGCTTGTAGCAAGCGGGGAGGTATTTAATATGTGCGTGCCATGCATATATCACTTGGATGGAGGGAGTTGTACTCATATCGTAGACCAAGTCAAGGTTACTTGCTGTGAATCTGACACCTGAGAAATATGGATCTTTAATATTTTTGAAGGTTCTGAAGGTTACCAGCATCAACTTGAATATCTTTATGCACATTTGAGCCATTACATCTGGGATGTTTTGCATTCTAACTCCCCAGTGGCGGATGGTAGAGAGCATGTAGCCCACCATAGCTTGTCCCCATGGTGGTGCCAGGTATACGTAATTGAGCCACTTTCAACAGCCTTTGACATTCTTCACAGTGATGGCAAACTCAGGCCATGTGCATCTTCTGAGTATGGGAGCATAACAGGGATTATACTTAATGAAAAGTGGCATGTTATTCCAAGTTCGAACCATCTCAAGGTAAGTTTCTAAGAGTCGTAGCCTCCAGGTAGGTTGATGAATTGATCCTTGTTTGGCGCTCTCAGGGATATCATCATGGCCAAATTATGTGGCAAAGGTTGGAGCCTTGCCACATCGTCGTTGAATTTCGGTGTTGTAATCTGCCAAGAGTACACAATACAGCACATACTGATCATCGTTGGTGCTTATCCATCTGTGATGAGACATACTTTGGAAATATTCTAATTTGATAATGGTGTCCTCAATCTTGGTCATGGACTCAATCTGGACAGCGACTCGCTCATCATGTGTATTGGCCGTTTTTTCGAGTTTTTGCATCCATTCTGGGGCTTCTACCTCTAGTGTGTCCAATCCCTCAGAAGTTTGTTGGCCACCCGACATTGGCATAGGAACATATGGCTCTTCATATGACTCATCCACTTCTATGGGTACCAATTCTTCTGGCTCTGGCTCGATGACTGGGGAGGGTTGTCTTTCATATTGGAGTAACTTGCTTTGCAACTCTACGACCTATTCTCTCAGTGCATTGACATCTCCTGTAGTGGTGGTAGAATCGGTGATCTTGGGTTGGGCTTCCTGCATCGTTAGCTATTGATGGAGAGTATCCCGTTCTTTGCCCAACTCATCATGCACTTCCAATAGATCCGCATATCTTTCGAGAATTGTCTTCATAGTCTCGAATGGAACAACTTTAAATCTTTCGGGGTCGATCTCCTGGGGGGAACCCTCCATGGTTGCTTCTAAATTTTCTTCGTTCTGCCTTTGCAAGTGCTTGTTCTCTTCGAGGGCAGTGGCCATGTGCTTTCTGAGTAAGGTCAGGTTGCGATGGCTTTTAACATGTTCTGAATGATAAAGTTCTAGTAGAGCTGTTAGTTTTTTAACTTCATTGGAATCGGATGGCTGGGGAGCCTCCAAAAGGGTCTGGTGAGCGTGCTCGAGCGTAGTGTAGCGTTGATTTAGGTCAGTATTTTCTGCTTCCAAAGTTGCAAGCCTCTTCTGTAGTTGCTCATGATCCGTAGTTATTTGACGATGTCGATCCTCCAAGGTTTGGTATTCTATCTGTAACTGATGAACACACAGATGTAATGTAGAAAACATGTTATTTACATTTATGAATGCAGGGAAGGTGGAGGATGCAGGGGGAATGGGGAGGAGGAAAGGGATAGTGAATGAAGTGGACACGAGAGGTGATGTGGGTGGAGGGGGTATGGGAGATGGTGGTAGAGAGGGGGGAGGGAGTGGTGCTATGGCTGGTGATGTTTCCATGGTGTCAAAAATGTGGGTGAATGTGTAGATGGGGACAGTGGGTGGGGTGGATGTGATGTTCGTGAATATTGTTGTAAATGTGGGCATTGTGATCCCTCCAAATTGGGTGCCTGGTGAGATAGGAATCCCCATAACATATGTGGTGAGTGTTGAAGTTGGGGTGGTAGTGTCATGTGGTGAAGTGAAGTGTGTAGTGAGAGGTGGTGAGGGTGGTGATGGTGGTGCCTATGGCTTCATCCAAGCCCACCGCGTCCGCGTGTAGGTTCATGAATTCAATAAACATTTCATCCACGCCTTCCTCTCCTAACATTTGGCTCATTAGCACCTTTCCTGTTTCGAGCGACAGTTTATGATGTTCCTGGACTTTCTTCATGGTTTCATACAATCTTTTTATTTGTGCCAAATAGGCTGGGGCACTCGCTAGTTCTGAAGTTTCTTCGTATTCTTGATCACGTTCCTCGTCTGCTTCCTCTTCAGTCTCTTCTTCATCTTCCTCTACTTCTACTACTTCCGGTTGGGTCGAGGCTGAAGTTGTAGTGGATTGCGGTCCTTGGGTTTGCTCTGCTTCTGTCTTGAGGTTAGATTCATTGATCATCCTAGCGATTTATCCATCAGTGAGATCATCCAGGGTGTAGCCCTGTGGAAACTCTAGGTCAGAGGGAATCAGAGGGAAAACTAGATTAAGTACTTTTGCACTCCGTATGGGTAAGCGAATTGTAAACGGACGGACACGTCACATTTGTGGAGGTGTCACCTCTGGTGTGGTGGTGGCTCCCCTTGCTTGGGCACACAGTAATTGGACAGAGCCTCTCATTTTCTTTGATGGAGGACCCGTTGTTGATAGCCATCTCTGGAATTCCTGAGCTCTGGACCACACTAGTGCTCTTTGAATAGGTACGTCATAAGCTAAGCATCTGTAAATTATTTTTGTCAGTGCACAACACCCATGAAGCACGTTCTTCTGTTTCTTGTTCCATCGTTGATGTGCTAGGTGGATTTGATCTATGATCCAATGTGGTAAATTGATTGTGAGATCCTCTGTCTCCGCCAAGTACAAGCTGAACCAGATTCTTTTTGGTGGCATCATGAAGCGTTCTTGGGCGGGGAAGGCAAAGTGTTGCATGACCGTTCGTAGGTGGAGTGTGATGGTAGGTGTCATAGCAACCATATCCTTTAACTTGTTAAGATCTTTGTGTTTCATTCTTCCCGGGATCAATGTTTCCTTCTCTATGGGAATGTGCAGACCATGCATATCCAAGGCCTCCCGTACTAGGTTGAGGCTAAGCTTGAATCTCTTTAGTTCATGGCCAGGAGTCAATGAGGGAAGCACAAAGGTGCTATCGCCTCCCTTGGCTCTGCTCGGGGTGATGGTACTGATCAAATAGGAGCAAGGCAAGAAGTTTGGCTTAGGTAGGAGTGCCCGGAAGTAGCTATCCAAGCCTGCTCTGGTCCATACAGATCGCATTACTTCTACATTCTGGTACTTCTCGAATTCACGGGTGAAGAAATGGTATCTTCCCCATTTGCCATTAAACTCAATTTCTACCTCCCAAAAGTAGGTGCCTTCTCCCAATGGTCCTACGACATCACTGAACCAATGTGCGTGTTTCCCCACTTGAGAAGTGTGTCCCTACGAAGGGTCTTGAATGGGAAGTACATGCACAACTCTAAGTTCTTGAGGCCTCTCGGTGAGTTGTGGTTCGAGGAGGAGGGTTTCAATGTCCACTATCTGGGCGCTAGACCCCGCCTGGGAACTGGTACCTCTTGCTTCTGCCATGTTACTTCTTGTTTGCTGGTTCTGTGAGAATATAGAAGCATCTGTTAACATTGTAATGTACAAGATAGAACAATTTTTGTCCCCATTACAACATTAACATGAGGTTAGTGGGTCAGTGAGTGCTCGGTGATTGTGTGTGTAGTTAGTGATTGAATAATCATATGAGCTCAATGGAAGGATGTAGTGTGATAATGATGCAGTTAGTAAGTGGATATGAATTTACAAATGGGGGTCGGGGGGTTTATTACAAGCTTTGGGATGCCAAACACAGTGGATGGCTTTTGGTTTTGATTTTGTGGAGACCCTGGAGGGCTTTGTAAGAGTGTATCCTTGGAAATGAGGCTTTTTAGGGACCCGTTTACAAGTGATTCTACTCGTGCTCATAGGAGAATATGTGTTCGTGCGTGCTGAATAAGAGTGGGTATTAGCTGTTCGAGTGAGTGAACCATGTTGTACATGGTGTGGTCTGTGTGTAGCTATTTGAGCCCGCAAGCAAGCCTTAGGCACCCAAATTTGTCTAGATTGTGGGTCAGCCTTCATCGATTTTTTGGGTACCCAGATAGGCTTCACTTTAGTGGAGGACTTTTTGAAAGACTTCTTATTGTGCGAACACACTAGGACCGCCGGGGCACTTTTTCCCTCTTTAGGAGGTTTTTTCCCCCGGCTTGTATATACGCCTATTGCCCTAATGGGCTACTAATCTTTTGTACATTCTCTAGTAATACATTCAGTATTGTGTGTTTGTGCTCCAAGCTTCTTCTTCTTCCTTGTGCTGTTCGCGTGCTTCCGCAGACGTCTAACTCCAACAATTGGTATCAGAGCAGGTTGTCGCTTCATCTAGGACGCTGTCGACACTCCTCCGTTTGCAGTCTCAGATTCGCACAAAATTTGGTGAGCATACTCAGGGTGTTTCAGAGATAAAAACAACTTCGATTTGTGGTGTCAAAATCGCGATCTGAGCTCGTTTCGACCTCCGAACGCACTATCGCAGTGCTGGTGTAGGCTATTTCGTCTTTTTGTGCCAAAGGTATATACCAATTTTTGTTCGCCAGTATAAGCGTCTCAAAGTCTACTACAGGTTTAGTAGAACTCGTTTGGGCAGTTCCGTTCAACTTTTTGAGATACAATCAATTTTCTGCATCAAGGTACTTTAGTCACCGGCCATGGCTGAAAGCAGTGATGTCTTCCGTATGTTGGCTGTTGAGGATAAGTTGGATGGTACCAACTACCCATTGTGCGCTTATATGATGCGACATGTATTGGTGGCAAAAGGATTGTGGAACATTATGCAGGGTGTTGAAAGACGTCCTGTTACACCTATAACAATAGGTACTGCAAATATAGGTGCTGGAGCTGATGAAGATGGTGTCGAAGATGATGTTGTGCAGATTCCTGTTCGTGCTGTTGTTTTTGCTGCACCTATTGCAGAGCAGATTCGTTGGGATGGTAGAGATACCCAGGCACATGCATTGATAGCTTTGTCTGTCAAACGTGCCATTATTCCTCATATTCGCTCTTGCAGAACAGCTAGGGATGCTTGGGATACACTTACCACATTGTACCAAGCTAGGAATGAGGCTCGTGTTGCTTATCTCCGAAAATAGTTGGAGAGTGAGCACATGAATGAAGGTGATTCTATGGATAGTTTCCTAACAAAGATCAAAGACTTGAAGGAACAGTTGATTTCTGCTGATGAGGTTATACCAGATAGCTCACTTGTGCAGACCGTTCTGAATGGTCTTCCTGATTCATATCAGAGTTTTGCTTCTACTCTTCGGTTGATGATGAAAGGCAATCCGAATGCCTTATCATTTGAGGAGTTAGTCTCTGTTCTGTTGCAGGAAGATCAGTCGAGGTAGAACAGGTCCATTATGCGTGTTGCAGATAAAGCTTTCTTGGCTAGTCAGAAGGGCAAAGGAAAATGGAGCTTTTCTACTAGTAAGCAGAAATCTGCAAATGCTGCACATTCGAAGAACCAGGATAAAGATGAGAAGAAATCAGAAAAGCAAAAATTGTTTTGCAAGTACTGTAAAGGGAATGATCATATCATAAAGAACTGTCCAAAACTGGCTGCAAAAGAGGCAAAGAAAAAGGAGGCTGGAATGGTTGTTGCAGAAGCCTCTACACCAAAAACAGAGTCTACTAATCTTGTGCAGGAAGAAGAATGGGCGTTTACTACTGTTTGCAGTTTTGACCCATCTTCTCATGAGCAGTGCATGTCTGCAGTGGACTCAGATGTTTAGTACTTTGACAGTGGGGCGACCAAACATATTACCTCGTAGCGTAGTTTCTTCTCTTCACTCGAGCTTGCCCCTACAGGGAATACTGTCACATGCGCCAACAACTCCTCTTATCCTGTTATGGGAGTTGGTAAGATCATTCTGACTACTGCTGATGGTAGTTCTTTCACCTTGTCAGATGCTTTATTTGTGCTAGGGATCAAGAAGAATCTGTTATCAGTTTTTGCATTAGCCAAGATTGGCTTGGTTGTCAAATTTGTTGATGATAGATGTACAGTTCATCTGTCAAATGGCGATGTTATTATTGCTTCTGGCATTTTATGTCGTGGGCTGTATAAGCTCATAGACTATGAAAGATCTGTGAATGATTCGGCATGTGTAGTTCATGATTCTCAGGCTATCTCAGATGCAAAGCTTTGGCATGCACGCTTTGGTCATCTGAATTTTGCTAGTTTGCTACGCCTGCAGAAATCTGATATGGTATCTTCTTTGCCCAAGCTTGAGACACCTGGAAAACATGTATGTGAAGGCTATATTTTGGGCAAAATGCAGCATTCCTCCTTTCCAAAAGATGGTTCAGTTTGGGCTACGCAGAAATTGCAACTTGTACATAGTGATGTCTGCGGTCCTATGCAGACACCCTCGTTTGGAAATTACCTTTACTTCGTGACTTTCAATGATGATTTTTCCAGGCATGTATGGGTATATCCACTCAAAGCAAAGTCCGAAGTGTTCATGTGCTTCATACAGTTTTTGGTTTTGGCTGAAAATCTGTCAGCATGTAAAATGGGCACCCTCCGTTCTGATCGAGGGGGGGAATATATGTCTTCTGATTTTAATGCATTTCTGGCTGAACGTGGGATAAAACACCAGTGTACAGTGCCGTATACACCTCAACAGAATGGAGTTGCTGAACGGAAGAACAGGTCTCTCATGGAGATGGCGAGGTGTATGGTCAAGAGTCAGGCTTTACCTCATAGTTTCTGGCTTGAGGCTGTCATGTGTGCAGCATATGTACTGAACAGGTGTCCCACTAAAGCGTTGCAGTCTATCACTCCATATGAGGCTTGGCATGACCGCAAGCCATCTGTTGCTCATCTGCATGTTTTTGGTTGTTTGGCATATGCACTAGTGCCTGAACAACATCGCAGAAAATTGGATGATAAGGCAGTAAAATGTATTTTTGTTGGGTACAGTTCTGAAAGTAAAGGCTATCGTCTGTATCATCCACAAACTAAACGCATTCTGGTTAGCCGTGATGTCTTTGTGGAAGATGCTATTCAGCCATTGCTTTCATGTACTAAGGAGACATCTGTTAGCTCCAAAGACATGTATGATACTTTGATGCCTCTTTTTACAGGTGGACAGTCTAGTGTTGGTCGTAATGAGGCAACTTCTCAGCCTTTGCAGGTTTCATACGATGATGCAGATCATTCCATTTCTGATGCAGATTTACATGATGCACTTGTTGATGAGAGAGCTGATATTGAGAAGGCAAAAACTATGCCAAAATGGCTTGTGCAGACTTTGTGTGACAGTAAATTAGATGCACCTTTGTCATATCGTACTCGTTCAGGCTCTCATAGTGCCTCCTTTGCATCAGATTGCTATGCTATGGCTGCCTCTAGTCTCTGTGATGAGAATGAACCTGTTTCTTTTGATGAAGCATAGAATTCAGAAAATTGGATGGCTGCTATGCAATTTGAATATGATGCTATAATGAAGAATGGTACATGGTCTTTATGTGACTTGCCTCCTGGCAAGAAGGCCATTGGCACTAAGTGGGTATACAAGCTGAAGCGTAAACCTGTTGGTACAGTTGACAGGTATAAGGCTAGGCTTGTTGCAAAGGGTTATGCGCAGGAAAGAGGCATTGATTTTGATGAGACCTTTGCACCTACATGCCGTATGACTACTGTTCGGAGTATTTGTGCACTTGCAGCCCATCATGGTTGGAATGTACATCAGTTGGACATTAAAACAACATTTCTGAATGGCGACTTGCATGAAGAAGTGTATGTTTTTTAGCCCCGTGGCTTTGTGCAGAAAGGGCATGAAAACCAGGTGTGCAGGTTAAAGAAGGCATTATATGGTTTAAAGCAAGCACCACGTGCTTGGTATGAGAAGATACATGCCTATCTGATTGCACATGGTTTTGAGAACAGTCCAACTGAAAGCACCTTATATGTTAAGCGTGCTAATGATGTGCTTCTGATCATTGTTGTCTATGTTGATGACATGCTGCTCATTGGTCCTATTGAGAAGCATATTGCTGATTTTAAGGCTGATTTGCATGCCTCATTTGAGATGTCTGATTTGGGGCATTTGCATCACTATTTGAGCATTCAGTTTATGCAAGTTGATGGTGGAATGGCTTTGTGTCAAACGAAATATATTGACACATTATTGCAGCATTTTGGCCTTGAAGATTGTAAGCCTATTGCCACTCCTATGGAGACAGGTTTACGATTGAGTCTTCATGATGCTGGAGATGCATTTGATGTTGTTCTCTATCAGCAGGCTGTTGGATGCTTGATTTACTTATGCATTACTCGGCCAGATATTCAGTTTGCTGTCTCACAGATGAGCAGGTTTATGCATTGCCCAGGAGTCATGCATTGGAAGGCGATTAAGCGCATCTTTCGCTACTTGAGTGGTACTCGGCTACTTGGGTTGTTTTATCCCAAGGGGGGATCACTAACGCTAGATTTGCATGCTTTTTCTGACTCAGATTGGGCTGGTTGCTATGACACTCGTGTGTCCACCAGTGGTTTTTGCTTCATGCTTGGTAGCTCATGTATATCTTGGTTGAGCAAGAAGCAGCCTACTGTGGCCACTTCCAGTTGTGAGGCTGAGTATAGGGCAGCTTTCACAACGACTGTTGAGTGTGTGTGGCTCAGACGCCTTATGGCTGATTTGGGTGTTGGCTAGTCTTCTGCCACCACCATCTTCACTGACAGTCCGAGCGCATTAGCAGTTGCGAGGAACCCTGTGTTCCATGCTCGCACTAAGCACATTGAGGTGCATTATCACTATGTCAGGGAGAGGTTCTCTGTTGGGGAGATCAACTTGGCATATGTGCCCATGCAAGAGAACATTGCAGACCTTTTCACGAAGGCTCTGCCTAGGGAGAAGTTTGAAGCTTTCCGCAAAGCTTTGGTCTTACTTCCTTTTGTGGAGTGATTTCCACATAGCTTGGCACTTCCTTATACATGAGTGCCAACTCCTTGTTCACCGCATCACTCCCAGGGGGGATTTGTTGATATATTTAGGTAGTGATGTGTGTGAACACACTAGGACCGCTGGGGCACTTTTTTCCCTCTTTAGGAGGTTTTTTTCCCCCGGCTTGTATATACGCCTATTGCCCTAATGGGCTACTAATCTTTTGTACATTCTCTAGTAATACATTCAGTATTGTGTGTTTGTGCTCCAAGCTTCTTCTTCTTCCTTGTGCTGTTTGCGTGCTTGCGCAGACGTCTAACTCCAACACTTATTAGTGTCCTATTGTTGCCCACTAATATGAAGCTAAGCCAGTGATTGTGACTCGACTGCAACAGGTTGATCACCTTTCCACACCCACACTTGTTTTGGTGGTTGAGACACCGTGCTTCGTATTTTCTTTTGGCTTTGAGCATAAGTCACATGCTTCTACTGCATTTGGTCCGCCTTTGGTTGATGCATCCCTGTGGCTTTTGGAAAAGAAGGGAGTTCCATCGTATCCTTGACTTCTTTGTTGAGACAATCATCAACTTTGCAACACATAGTTTTGGACAAGAATAGCATCGTCATCTTCATGTGTACCCTTGGAAGGACCGGGAGTTTGTGCCTTTCCTAGTTCCTTGAGTGCTTCATTCTCTAATTCAAGTGTAATGCGGTTCTGATTTACCCAGACCTGAAGAAGTCCACTTCTTAGGTTTAGGTTGAGTACATGATCATAGATCCAGTTTTGACCCAAGACAAGAGGTTTGGTGAGATCCTCATCTTGACACACTAGTACCTTAACTGTCATCAGAACATCTCGAATGTAGAGGGGAAGTTCCACCTCGCCCATGCAAGGGGTTTCCACACCTCCCAATCCTATGAGATATGCTTCCACAAGATTGACATTTACGTTCATTCTCTAATTCAAGTGTAATGCGGTTCTGATTTACCCAGACCTGAAGAAGTCCACTTCTTAGGTTTAGGTTGAGTACATGATCATAGATCCAGTTTTGACCCAAGACAAGAGGTTTGGTGAGATCCTCATCTTGACACACTAGTACCTTAACTGTCATTAGAACATCTCGAATGTAGAGGGGAAGTTCCACCTCGCCCATGCAAGGGGTTTCCACACCTCCCAATCCTATGAGATATGCTTCCACAAGATTGACATTTACGTTCATTCTCTAATTCAAGTGTAATGCGGTTCTGATTTACCCAGACCTGAAGAAGTCCACTTCTTAGGTTTAGGTTGAGTACATGATCATAGATCCAGTTTTGACCCAAGACAAGAGGTTTGGTGAGATCCTCATCTTGACACACTAGTACCTTAACTGTCATCAGAACATCTCGAATGTAGAGGGGAAGTTCCACCTCGCCCATGCAAGGGGTTTCCACACCTCCCAATCCTATGAGATATGCTTCCACAAGATTGACATTTATGTTCAATTCTTGACAGTAAGAAAGTTTAACAGCACTAGTGGCTGCACCTGAGTCAATCAAGGCTCTTACAGTTCTTGCACCCTGTCCTTGTCCTATCTCTAAGGTTACAAAAGGACGTCGATCAATTATTCTATGAGAGCTAATACCTGAAACTTCACACATAGCCATATGATACTCGGGATCTGCATATGCCTCTGTCCTAGGCTGATCTCTACTTGTCTTCTCAATTTCATTCTTCGGATGCGTTCCAAGGCTTCTGCCTGTGCCTCTTCTCGAGTTCACTTTTCCTCTTCTTTACGTTCTTTTGCCGTATTGAGTCAATTTAACATCTCCTCCGTGAGGGGTTCCTGGTATAATTTGACTCTGCATCCGCTAATGTAACTAGGGAGAACATCGCCTTCTAGAGTAGCTAATTGAACAGCTCCACTTGTTGAGATCCTATTGATAATCATTGGTGCATAGCCTCTCTTTTCTAATTTCCGTGCATGTTGTTTCAAGGTGTAGACGAGGACTATGTCTCTTGCTTTTAAGCCCTTATCCTTCACGTGTGCGTCAAAATATGCTTTTTGTTTTTTCTTGGCTGCATAAATTCCTATTGCTCCTCTTAATCTTGTTTCACCCAATCGTTCCAGGTCAAGTATTCTAGATGAGAGCTCATGTCCTGTCCACTCGTGCTCCTGTGCTACTCTCAATGTGGGTATCAAGAAGTCCAAAGGTAGCACTGCATTTTGGCCAAATACCATTTGAAAGGGAGTGGCCTGGAGTACCGTTTTATAGGCAACTCGGTATGCCCAAATAGCGTGGTGTAGCTGTTTGTCCCAATCAGAGCGTTTATTATTCACCAATTTAGTCAGCACATTGCATAGAATCATATTTGTGCTTTTGGCTGCCCATTAGCTTGTGGATGATAAGGGGCATACTTCTTATGTACTACCAAGAATTCTTGGAGAAGATTTTCAATAACTTCATTCAAGAAGTGAGTGCCTCTATCACTTACTACCTCGATAGGTAGCCCGTATCTAGTGAACACATTCTCAAATAAGAACTTAGCTTTGAGCATCGTTCTTCGTGGTGGCCTTTACCTCTACCCACTTGGTTAGATAGTTTGTGGCCACAATGATATATTCAGCATGTGAACCCTTAGCTAGGGGATTAATAGGACCAACAAAGTCTATTCCCCACTTAGAGAATGCACGTCCACCCATCATAGGTTTCAATGGAATCTCATCCTTACGTATAGGATACTGGGTTCGATGACAAACATCGCACCTCTTCACATAGGTATGTGCATCCATGTGAAGTGTTGGCCACCAAAAACCTGCAAATAGTACAACCTTGATCACTGGACCTGGTCCGAAATGTCCTCCTGCTACACCGTGGTGAGCAGTTTCCAATATCTTGAGGTATTCGCTCTCATGGACACATAATTTGAGGTAACCATCTCTACCACGCTTGTATAGATTATCACCAATGAGTGAGTAATCTAGGGCTTCTTGTTCTAAACTTCTTTTCCTAGCCAATGTCATGTCTTGAGGGAATGTTTTCGTCCTCAGGAAGGCTACTAATGGTTCACTCCAATCTGGTACTAGAGACACTTGATAAAGAGTGGCATGCTCCACAGGTGGTCTAATACGACAGACTGGGCATTCCTTGCACAACTTATGGACATATGCTTCCATAGTCGGCCAATGCACTCCGAGTCTCCTTAGTGTCTGTAGGGTTCGTTGCCTTGAGTAATGTTGCTCTAATGCACCTACATGTGCTAATTGCAACCATTTCACGTACTCATCCTCTACCACACAACAAGATAATATTCCTAGGTCTCTATGCTTGTACATACTTCCTGCCATGATATGGTACTTCTAGGCTTTTACTACCTCCCTATCTTGAGTGTTTACTACTGGGTGATTAGGCACGTATGTCAATACTGGCGCTAATGTTTTAGCCCACTGAGGTACAACTTCCAAATTAAACAAGTAAGCATCAGGAAGGTCATCTGATACTCCTTGTGGGGCTTCTCCAGATGTGAGCCTAGAGAGATGGCCAGCTCTCAAATGAGTCTTGCCTTTCCTTATCACAACCTCAAAGTCATATTTCATCAGTAGGAGGAACCATCTTACTAATCTGCCTGTATTGCATGGCTTGTTTACCAAGTATAACAGTGCCTGATGATCAGTAAAAAAATTTGAACTTATTTGCAAGCAAATAGTGTCTAAACTTTTTAACTGCATATACCATGCCTAATCCTTCTCGTTCAGTGGTGGTATAGTTTCGTTCAGTTGCATTCAACTGTCTACTAGCATAGGCAATTGGAAGATCCATATTACCTTCACCCGTAGGTTGTGCAAGCACACATCAAATGGCATAATTGGATGCATCCACATGCACATGGAAGGGCTTATTCCAATCCGGTGTGGTCAAGATTGGTGCTGAACACAATCTTCTTTTGAGCTCGTTGAAAGAGTTTTCACATTCATCAGTCCACTCAAAGTTAGTCAAAAGTCCATACAGAGGCTTCGCAATGATGGCGTACATGTGTATAAAGCGTCGGTAATAACCACAATGCCCCATGAAAGCTTGTACTTCCTTGACATTCTTTGGCCTAGGTAGTTCTGCGATAGCTCTCACTTTCTCTTCATCAATGGATATGCCATTCTTTGACACTCTGTGTCCTAGGATCTTGCCTTGCCTGACCATAAAAACACACTTTTCTGGGTTTAGGTAGACTTGATATTCTCTACATTTGTCAAAGATTTGCCTGAGTTCAGGTATATGTGTTTGTCTAATGTTGGAATGGGCACAGAGATCATCAACATAGACTTCCAAGTTCTTCCTCAGGAACTCCTTGAATACATGGCTCATCAATCTCTGAAAGGTGGCAGGCGCATTAGCAAGTCGAAATGGCATTACCCTAAAGGCGAATATGCCCCACTTTGTGGAAGAAGCTATCTTATGCTGATCTTCTAGAGCTATGGCCACTTGATTGTAGCCCGAGAATCCATCAAGGAAGTTGTACACTTCCTTGCCTGCTACTCTTTCTAAGAGGTGTTCCGTGATAGGAAGCGGATAGTTATCTCGAATAGTGGCTGCGTTAAACTTCTTCAAGTTAATGCACACACGTAGCTTTCCATTCTTCTTGGGCACCACTATGATGGGGGATACCCACTCAGTGTGCTCAATTTCATAGATGAATCCAACTTCAAGTAAGCGATCTATCTCTTCTTTGATCTTGGCAGCATAATTATCATTATATGTGTATGGCTTCTGCTTAGAGGGTTTGTCATCTAAGGTCATGGGAATAGTGTGTGAGCATATGTCAGGGTCTACTCCTTTTAAATCCTTATAGATCCAAGTGAATACATCTCTGTATTCTCTTAGCAAGGCTATTAACTCATGCTCTCTTCCTCCGTCAGGTCGCGGCCTATGTATGTGCATCTTTCTTCTCCTTCTTCTATGGCTACAATTACTTTCTTGGTGGTTTCTTTGTTAGCATAGGCCTCTCTTGATTGTGCCTCACGTTTAGGCATTCTTACCATGAATCTTCTATCATCTATTTCATACTTTTTAAAGTTTTCAGGGACCTCAAACAAAGATTGTTCTTCTTCTTGTGTGACTTCTTTCTTCTTCCTCTTCTTGCCTTCAGTCTTAGTGGCCACTTGGGTGGCTAACCTCACATCATTGGTAAGCTCTTCGTGTCTCTAAGGATGAGCTTCTACCTCATAGAAGTATTCTTCATCTGATGCAAAAGGCAGGTCCATAATGATTGATTCTAGATCAAAGTCACTTGCATCTTCAAATGCATCAGGGTTAGGTTTGCATTCCTCTAAAACCGAATCTCCCATGATTGGCTCTATTGAGAAAACTGAAATGTCATAGCCATCCTCGTCACAGTGGGGTGTCCATTGTTCTTCATTGATGGCTACATCCATTGTTGCTAAAATTTTTGCCTAGTTGTGAGGTTCAAATTCTTCGTCCAGAAATACTACAGGTGCATAGGATGGGTCGTGAACTGATCTATGGGTTTCT
This sequence comes from Ceratopteris richardii, assembly GCA_020310875.1. Classification (NCBI taxonomy): domain Eukaryota; kingdom Viridiplantae; phylum Streptophyta; class Polypodiopsida; order Polypodiales; family Pteridaceae; genus Ceratopteris; species Ceratopteris richardii. The sequence continues at coordinate 98,123,929 of CM035443.1, read as the reverse complement.
TTCGCACCTACCTCTCTGGCTTTTTCTCTCTTCTCCTCTTCTACCGCCACTTTGCACATCCATAAATGGGTGTTTTCATGCATCCATGAGGATCCTGATCCTATGGAATGCACTGACTCGGTATCATCTTTAGCTCTATGGATGGGATTCCATTGGATAGGGGGTACATCTCTGTGAGAGTAATCCTTGAGATTAACTTTGGTCGTGACACCTAAATGTTGCAAATACAAGGAATTGGTGCCACAATCTTGTACCACTTGCAACCGTCGCATAAGTGGTCTTCCCAAAATCATCTCATAGGCATGATTCTTACTAAAATCACATATAGCAAATGTATGCTCGAACTCAACACCACATGTAGTGAGAGTTATTCCTTCTAGCAGTCCTAAGGGTCTTCCAATGTGACCATCGGCCATCTGCAATTTCATTATCGTGGGCCTGAGTGTTGGCTTGCCCCATCGCTTCCATAGGGAAGTGGTAGCAATTGCAACTCCTGCACCTGAGTCTAGAATGGCCTTGGTTGTATATCCTTGATGAGTAATGGGTAGATAGGTGTTTCCTTCTTCTCCTTCACTCATGTCTCCTATCTTGTCCAAGGGTATTTCTGGCACTGTTCTATGAGATCTTACCTCCGAACGAGGTTTAGCTACTTCTGGCACTTCATTGGCTACATGTTTCCATAGTTCAGGCCTAACCTTGAGTAGCTCTTCTAACGTGAGGTTGCACTGCACTTTGGTGTTTTTCACTACCTCTGTATTCCTAGGTATGACTGAGTCTTCGTTTCTTACCATGACCGTGGGTGTTCTCATATATGTAGACTTAGCTTCCCATGGGCCTGTGAAATGTGGTAGCTCCTGTAAGGAGTTAGACTCAAAGTCTAATCTCTCCTGAGATGGGGTACTTTCTTGCTCTCCATAAATAGAAGGAATGTCTTGTGGGAATTGATCATGTGCGTCATCCACAAGTTCAATGGGAGGAGGGACTTCACTTTCTTTAGCCCATTTCTCTTCTTGAATCTCTCGCAAGAACTCTGGTGAATACCTATTCATAGAAGAAGAGGTGTCTGGTTCAGTGGAATTAGGCACATAAGCTTCCTGTGGGGGAATGGTTATTCTTTTACTTGCCTCATCTCTTCCTTGAGAGTTTTCTTCCTTGGTAGATCTTGCAATTATGCTCTCTAGCTTCTCTAATAGTCCATCCAAGTGCAATTGTGCCTTAGCTGAGCAAGAGTAGTTGAAGAGGCGACTGGCTTCAAACATGGTCTGAGCCAAGGCTACCATTTTTGCACAAAGCTTGGTTCTTTCTATCTCTAGGTCAACTCTAGGGTAGCACTTATCATGATCCGTCACATTTGGCCCTTCTTGGATTCTGGCCTGATATGACTTAAGCATCATGTCTATGTCCTCTGGGGTGGGGTCTGCTAATATTGTTCCTACTCTAGGGGGTGGTGGAATTATATGAGGTGTATTGAAAGATGGTGGATTAGATGGTGATAGGGATGAAGGTGGTGGTGGTATGTGAGAGTTTGTTTGAGAGGTGAGCTCAACAATTTTGGCTTTTGTTTCTCTTATACTTTCTTCTAACTCGCTCATCTTCTTAGCCCATTGTCTTTTCATCCTTTCTCGGCTATCTTTCCAGGCTCTCGTTCACTTCTTGTCTACGCTCTCAGTTTCACTAACCTCATCACTCTTTTCTTGGCCTAAACCTTGGTTCTGCTGCAATGCCTGAGCTCTGGTGACCACTTGCATTGGTGCAGTGGAAGTCACACTTCCTGTAGAGTCTACTACTAACCCAATAATGTTAATAGGAGTGATTTTTGGCATATTATTGGGATTCTTTGGGCAATCTCGTAAGAGATGCTCCTTTCTGCAATCTTGAGAAAAGCCCTGGATTGTTACTAACTGGGGTTGTGTGGGTGCAGGCATGGGGAAATCACGAATGAGGTGATCTCCCTGACATCTGTAGCATGGTCCTCTAGGGAATGGGGGTCTTACTTGCCTAGGTTGAGGTCTAGGGTTGGGATTTGTGTACATGATATTTGCATACTCTGGATCCCAACTAGGTTCACTCGGTTCTTCACTATAGTAGGATTCACCATGTTCAGGAGACTGCATGTAGTAAGCCTGGGGGCTATCAATATGTGTAGAATCAAAGCTATGGTCACTTGGGTCACTTTCTGAAAGCAATGGTGTTACTGGCACTATGGCTCTATTCTAATTTTCTTCTGCAACTGCATACTTTACGGGAATCACATTGGCTGGAGGAGGAGGTTATTGGGCTAGCACTGGTTGAGGTCTCTGCTGGGCCTGATATTGTGGTTGGTAGGTTTGTTGAGGCCTAGTATACTGTTGTGGTGGGTACTAGTTCTGATATCTTCCCTGTTGTGGATAGGGCTGAAGGTAGGTTTGCCTAACCGGTTGCTTATTGTATGGGCAGTCTTGTGCTGTGTGATTTGTGTATCTCCGTTCTATGGTGCAGTATTGGCTACTGGGATTCACTTGGGGTTGAGCCATGATGGGACATACATTCACCATATGGTCACCTCCACAAGTATAGCACCGTTTAGCTGGGGCAAATCTTGGGATTTGTTTGCTAGAGACACCTAGTTTTTGAGCTACTTTCTCAGCAAGTTCGTCAATAGATGTGGATTGTGAGGAAGAGAGGCTAGTAGAACTATCTGAATCTTTGTAGATTTTGGAAAGTTCTAATTCCTCCCCTAGGTTATCATCGATGTCGATGCACATGCGTACACACTCTTCTATGGTCGTAGGGTCTTTCAAGTACACATATGATCTCAACTTTGTACTTAGCAGTCCATCTAGGAATAATGCCTCGTGTTTGGCTAGTGTGGGTAACTTAGAAACAGGACATCTCTCTAGATATTGCCTAAACCTTCTTCCTGCAAGTCTAACCGTCTCTTGAGGGGTATGCTTGAAGCTATGAATCAGTGAGGAAGTGTTATGCCTTATGCCACTCTTAGAGAATTCAATAATGAAAGCCTCTAGAAGTTGGTCTATGTTCGTGAAGTGTCTCTCATTTAATGGTTGAAACCACGTAAGAGCGGTGTTCCTAAGGGTTAGACCAAAGGCATTGTACTGCGTGAATAGGTTCTCCACTTGCTTAGCTCTCAAGACTTGCCTAAACTCGGCCACATGATCATATGGGTCTCCAGTGCCATCGAAGTAGCTCTTCATGGACTTAACTAGCTGTGTAGGTCTCAAAGTTCTAGTGTGTTCCCTAGGTCTTGGTAGAGGGAATTCACCAGCATTTCTTTGGTTTCTTGGGGCTCTAGTTCTCTCAGGTTCCATTCTATCCGTTTCCGTTCTCATTCTTTCTCTTCCCATTGGGTTGGCGAAACTCACTTCTGGCCTATCTCTACTTCTGTCCCTTTGAGCTCCATGAGCTTGGGATGTTCGAGCTCCTTGGTGGCCAAAAGAGACATTAGATCTTGGTTGGGGAAAAATAAATTCTCCCTTCCAAGTGTAGGCATGCCTACCATGTTCTGTGACCACAAATATTCTTTCTGAAGCATTGTCTAAATAGGTCACCTTGCCTGGGCTATCAGGATCTTTAAATTCATAGATCGTGATCGTTCCTATCTCATTAGGTTGATCAAGCTTATACCTCCAAAAGGCTTCATCGGTCTCTTGGTTCGAGAGCAAATCTATGCTCTTATTGTCCTGGGGGAGGACTCATTTGCCTCGAGGGGTTTTAGGCTCTCCACCTATGTTCCCTTGCTCTAGGTCACCTATGTCCGTTTCTGGGATCACATTACCAAAATCGTCTGTCCTATCTGGGTGGCTGGTGACTATGCATATGGTTCCTTCTTTGTCCAGGTATGGGAGCCAAGGATGATAGAAGAAGTACTTCTGGTTACTTAGCATTTGCAGGTTCAAAGATAGTGTCATGGAGTTCCAAGAAGCAACCAACAATTGCTTTATCCTAGACGCAAGCAGAGTACAGAGGCTTGACCATAGCAACTCAAGAGGCAATATTGTTAAAGGCATTGTATACAGATTTGGGAGTTCAAAGGTTGTGAGTCATAAAGATGCCAAGTTTTGGAAGTAATGGGATTGCAACACTATTTCTTCTATGACCCACATGGCTTGATTTTGCACCACTATGTGATCTTTATGTGTGTGTCCAATGCCTTCCACTTGCTTCAATCGAGGGGGGAGGGAGGGGGGCATGGAGCTTCAAATGTGTCTTGTCCTTTTACGGTTATCCATCTACGAGGAATGGGTTGAGTTTGTAGTCATCTTCAAACTTTTGTTCCACTAGAATGGAAATAGTTTCTTCTTCCTCTAGAGACTTAGGTGGGGATTGTGGTCATTCATATTGTAGGAGACTAGCCTGTAGTTCTTCAACTTGTTTTTGGAGTTCCATTAGTGCGGCTGAGTCAATAACGACTAGAAAGGATGATGTTGCGGTACACTGAACATTTGTAGTTTTTGACTCTCTCTCCTACTAGAGTTTGGTTAGGTCTTTTGATAATTTGTCATGTGCCTCCATCAAGTTGGCATAAGCTTCTAGGATAATTTTGATGTTCTCAAGGGGAATAGCTTGAAACTTTGATGGACTTATTGAAATCCCTAGGGTGTTTTCTATGGCTACTACTAACTTTCTTGGTTTTATAGTTGCAAACATCTATTTTCCTCTTGAGTCATTGCAAGATACTTGTGTAATAGCACCATGTTGTGTTGAATTTTAGAATTTCATTCCATTTGAGTTCCGAGTTGCTCTTCAACCATTTGCATAGCTTTAGTATCTACATCTTGAAGCTTTGTCTTGAGTATGCTATGTGCTTCCTGTAGCATATGAAACTAATGTTGAAGACTCTCATTGTCTGCTTCAAGTATTGTGATTTGTTGTTGTAACTCCATAGAGCACTCTTGGAGTGTCTTCATGCATCCAACAAGATCCTGCTCCTATGGAATGCACTCACTCCATATCGTCTATGGTTCTATGGATGGGATTCCATTGTATAAGTTGCATGTCTCTATGAGATTAGTCCTTGATATTTACTTTAGTTGTAATACTTAAGTGTTGCAAATACAAGGAATTGGTCCTCCAATGCTATATTACTTGCAACTATCTCATAAATGGTCTTCCCAAAATCATCTCATAGGCTTGGTTTTTGCTAAAGCCACATAGGGCAAAAGTGTTCTCAAACTCTACACCACAAGTAGTGAGAATTATCCCTTCTAATAATCCTAAAGGTATCTCTATATGGCCATCGACCATCTATAATTTCATTCTTCTTGGCCTGAGTGCTGGCTTGCCCCAATGCCTCCATAGGGAAGAGGTAGCAATTGCAACTCTTGTGCCTGAGTCCAAAATAGCCTTGATTGTGTAACCTTGACGAGTGATAGGGAGATAGGTGTTTCCTTCTTCGCCTTTGCTCATACCTCCTATCTTATCTAGGGGTATGTCAGGCACTACTCAATGTGATCCTACTTGAGATTGAGATTTAGCTACTTCAGATACTTGGTTGGCTATGTGTTTCCACAATTTTGGCTTAACCTTTAGTAGCTCCTCTAAAGTGAGATAACACTGCACTTTAATATTCTTCACTACCTCGACATTTCTAGGTATGACTGAGTCTTCTTTTCTTACCATGAATGTGGGTGCTCTCATATAGGTGTACTCTACTTCCCATGGACCTATGAAATGACGAAATTCTTGTAACGAATTAAACTTAAAGTCTAACCGTTCACTTGACTAGGCATCCTCTTGTTCTCCATAAATGGAAGGAATATCTTGCGGGAATTGATCATGTAGGTCATCCACAATTTCAATGGGAGGAGGATGTTCACTTTCTTTTGCCCATTTCTCTTCTTGAATTTCTCTTCAAAATTCTGGTGAGTATTGATTTATAGAAGTGGAGGTTCCTGACTCTTTGGAGTTGGGAACATGAGCATGCTTGGGATAATGGCTTATCCTTTACTTTTGATGTTGCTCACTTTGAGATGTAGCTTATTTTTCCAACTCAGCTATCATCTCTTCCAATCTTTCTAATAATCCATCAAAGTGTAACTATGTTTTGGTTGAGTTGGTACAATTGAATAGATGATTGGACTCAAACATAGTTTGAGCCAATTCTACCATTTTTGCACAAAGCTTAGTTTTTTCAATCTCTAGGTCAACCCTGGGGTAGCACTTTTCATGTTTAGACATGTTTGGCCCTTCTTGGATTCTCGCTTGATATGCTTTAAGAATCATGTCTTAGTTCTTGGGACTAGGATCTGCTAAGATTAATCCTACTCTAGGTGGTGGTGGGGTTACGTGAGGTGGATTAGATGGTAATGGTGATGGTGGTGGTGGTGATTTGTGAGCATGAATTTGAGATTCAAGCTCGATTATTTTGGCTCTTGTTTCTCTTAAGTTTTCATCAAGTTTGCTCATCTTCTTCGACCATTTTCTCTTCATTCTCTCATGGTTATCCTTCCAAGATCTTTTCCTTTTCTTAGTTAGACTCTCAGTCTCACTAGCTTTAGAAATTTTTTCTTGAACTAAGCCTTGGTTTTGCTATAATGCCTGAGCTCTGATGACTACTTGCATTAGGGCAATGGAAGTCACACTTCCAGTAGAATATACTACTAACCCAATGACATTGATAGGAGTGATCCTTGGACCATTTTTTAAGTTCTTAGGAAAATCTCATAAAAGGTGCTTCTTCCCACAATCTGGACAAAAACCTTGTATTCACTCAAAGGTCATATACCTCTGTGTATATGTAGATGATATAATCATTACATATAATGATGCAGATGGAATCAAGAGAATAAAAGCTCATATCAAACAAGAATTTAAGATGAGTGATCTTGCCCTACTCACTTACTTCCTAGGTTTGGAAGTGGTATATATAGAAAGAGGTATGTTCCTAACTCAGAGAAAGTACATTGGAGATATGCTCTCTAAATTGAAGGTGGAAAATACAAAGGTTGCAGGTACATCCATGGAGGTAAATCATAAACTTAGTACTCATGAAGGTGAGCTAATTGAAGATGTGACTAGTGTTAATGGGGATGGTGTCATCACCCTTAACAGATGCACATTCAATGGAGGACAACATCTTATAGCCATACACTACCTACATGCATAGATCAAGAACAAAGTAACAAAAAAGGTGGAGAGACACAAGCCATACTAGCAAGATAGCAGATTGGAACCCCACCAAGCGCATATTGTTTCATTAAATTGAAGCCATATATATACACATTTTCATGCGCATAGCATATGGGCCTTGTACCTTTTCATTGCATCCCTTAAGTGAGCCTTCAATTATGTTGAGATATCAAGCTCAACATGTGATGATCCAGGATGACACGTACCAGTTTTTCGTTTCTCTGACATGTATAGTGGTCATGCTGGTATATGTCAGGGATACTTCATTGAGCTTTATTAGATTTATCTACCGAGAGTAATGACACATCTGTTTCTTGCCAGCTCACTCATTCGCGGACATTAGGTTTTTCCTTATGTACTAGTCTTTATATATTTCACTTGTTGTATTCTTGTTTTTTAGGTCATTCTTGTACATTCCTTTTATGCAATAGAAGAAGAAGAAGAAGAAGAAGAAGATTTATTCTTCCTTGCCTCAATTTGTGTGTGTGCTTCTCCTTGAGAGTGAGAGTGTATGTGTGAGCTCTCTTCCTTATCTCCTTCCTTGTGACATGGTATCAGAGCCAGCGTGGTTGTAGAGAGCTCGTGGAGAAGGCGACGGTGAAGACTACGCGGCAAGGCGTGGAGAAAACGCGATTTCACAAACGACCTTCGTTTGCTACGAAAATCAGCCCACAGAAAAACTAGGTCAGTTTCAGAAACTGTAACTTGCGTTGTGTTGGGCGACACTCATATATTCCAGATCCAGAATTTCAAGCGATTCCGTGTACTGTTGATACACGAAAACTGTGTTTTTCTGAGATCGAACAGTCACGTCATAGTGCGACAGTGTTCAAGCAAAAGTGCTCCTTGTAGTGTGTTGCGGTGTTGTGAATTGTTGCAGAAATGGCAAACGCAGATGGAATGAGTCAGCTTATGAGCGATAAGCTGGACAAGAACAACTTCCATGCTTGGAGATTCAAAATGACGAATTTCTTGATGGGAAAAGGCTACTGGAAGTACATCGAAGGAGAGAATGAAAATGCTCTACAGTTACCAGAAAGGAATCAGACTGCTGAACAGTTAAGAGCATATGAGAAATGGAATCAAGGAGCACGAAAGGTAATGTATTGGCTATCTGTTAGCATACAAGATAGCATGATTGGACACATACAGGATGCCAAGACTCCAAAAGAGGCTTGGAACAGTTTGATCACTTTGTACGAGACCAATACAAAGGCACGGAAATTGCAACTCAAGAACGAGCTGCATACATTGGAGAAAAAGAGCATGTCAGTAAGTGACTACACTCTAAAAATCAAAAGCATATGTGAGTCACTTGCATCTATTGGCGTGAATGTAGATGATGATGATAAGGTGGAAGTGTGCCTTCGTGGTTTAGGAACTGCATATAAGCAGTTCAGAATGTCTATATAGACCAGGGAAAATATTCCGAATTTTGCTGATTTGGTATCTCTGCTGATTATTGAAGAAAAGAATCTTGGTGAGGATTCAAACTACCAAGGAAAGCCCAGTTCTAAGCAGGTATTCTACTCTGGCAGAGGAAGAGGCAGAGGTAGAGGTTTTGGAAGTGGAAGAGGAAACAATAACCAAGAGCAAGGTCAACAACAGAATCATGCAAGAGGAAGAGGACAGTTTCGAGGCAGGGGGAGTCAAAGAGGTCGCAGAAATTTCCAAAGAAATGATTCAGGTAATGATAGTAAAGGATGTTGGAATTGTGGTAAACTTGGACACTTTGAACGTGATTGCAGGTTGAAGAATCAAAATAACAGAAGGCAACAAAACAACTATGCATCCACAAGTGCAGATGATTCTGAGAAGCTGTTTATGGTTCAACATCACATGATGAATACGATGTCTACTGGTGTTTCAAAATCGAATGATAATGTCTGGTATGTTGATTCAGGTGCTTCAAATCACATGACGAGTCATTCAGAATGGTTTAGTAGTTTGCAAAAAATGCCAGTTCCTGGATATATTGAAACAGTTGATGATACATCGCATCCTATTGAGCATACAGGAAACATAGCATTGTCTATGGAGGACAGAAAGGTAAAACATCTCGCTGATGTGCTGCATGTTCCAAATATAACAAAGAATCTGGTTTCTGTTGTACAAATGGTTGACCAGGGATTACAAGTCAGGTTCAATGCTGATGTATTATATGTAGAAGAGTACAAGCAGGATGGACGATTGGTTGCCAAAGGAAACAAAGTGGGTAGGATGTTCACCTTAAATGTGAAGATTCCTGAAATGAATGCAGCCATGTTTGCAAAAGGTGCAGGAGTTATTGCAGATATAGAGATATGGCACAAACGCATTGGACATGCAAACTTGCAAAGGCTGAAACTGATGCAGCCAAAGGAGATTGTCCATGGACTAACAAATTTCAAAGTTGCAGAAAATGCAAAAGGTATGTGCAACATGTCAATTTGGAAAACAGTCAAGAGCATCATTTCCACATGACAAGCATGTTAGTGAGAATGTACTAGAAGTAGTACATACAGATGTTTGGGGTCCGGCAAAGACCACATCTATGGGTGGTTGCCGGTTTTATGTTACTCTCATTGATGACCATACATGCAAAGTATGGGTATATTTCATGAAAGAAAAGAGCGAGGTGTTTACTCACTTCCAGAATTTTAAAGTTATGGTGGAAAAGCAGATAGGGAAGTACATTGAGACATTAAGATCTGATGGAGGAGGTGAATACATGTCAAATGAGTTCAACAGTTTTCTAAAAAATCATGGAATTCGGTGTCAATTTTCATGCAGGTACACACCACAACAGAATGGTGTTGCTGAACGCAAAAACAGACGTATTGCAAAAATAGCAAGAGCCTTAATGGCTGAGAAGAATATGCCTCATTTTTATTGGGCAGAAGCTGTGCATACTGATGTATACATCATGAACAGAACTTCAACTGATGCTGTATATCAAGTTACACCTGAAGAGAAGTTTACAGGTAAAAAGCCAAACTTATCACATATGAAAGTTTTTGGCTTTATTGCATATGTACATGTCCGAGATGAATTGAGGACGAAGCTTGATCCAAAAGCAGAAAAGTGTGTCTTCATTGGATACTCTCAAGCTTCTATGCAGATGCCAAAGAAAGACTGAGTCTTGAACCAAATGACAAAGAAAATGCTGAAAAATTAAGTGCAGAATCTCAGGTTTTGAGTGGACCGGATGCATCACCAAGCAATAGTTCCAACTCAAATCCATGGAGTGGAAGATTACGCGGGAATTTCAGTCCAGCAAATTCATCAAATACATCCAAGAAAGGTAAAGAAAAGCTTTCTGCTGGTCATAAAACATGTGCAGGTTTTGAAGACGTTGATGGAGATTCAAGCGATTTAGAAAAGAGTCTTGATGAAGAACTTGGATTGCCCTCTATGAAGACTCCAGGAGTAAGAAGGGCACATGCAGATGATACAAGGAGAAGTGACCCAGGACCAAGAAGATCTGGGAGGATGCGTAATTCAGTGCAACGATTGACATATGATAGTTACATGGCTCGCCATTGTGCCTACATGACAAAGGTAATACAAGATGCTGAACCTTCCTGTTTTGAAGATGCAATTGGTAATGCTGATTGGGAAAAAGCTATGGATGAGGAGATGGATGCACTTTATGGAAATGATACATGGAAGCTGGTTCCATTGCCGCAAGGAAAGAAACCCATAGGTTGTAAATGGGTTTGCAAGGTAAAGCATAATGTTGATGGTAGCATAAGCAGGTATAAAGCAGGATTGGTAGCTAAAGGATATGCACAGATATATGGCATTGATTATGAGGAAACATTCAGCCCTGTAGCTAAAATGTCTATTGTTAGGACACTTGTTGCATTAGCTACATCAAAAGGATGGACTTTGCATCAGATGGATGTGAAGAATGCTTTCCTACATGGTGAGTTACAGGAAGAAGTATATATGGACCAACCACAAGGATATGAAGATTCAAAGCATCCAGAATATGTTTGCAGGTTGCAAAAGGCTTTGTATGGGCTAAAGCAGGCTCCGCATGCATGGCATGCAAGGATTGTTGATTACTTAACCAGCATTGGGTTTCCTATGTGTGATGCATACCACTCACTATATGCAAGGAAGGCTGATGATGGCATCACTATTGTGGCTATTTATGTTGATGACCTGATTGTAGGTGGTGATAATGAAGAAAGCATCAAAGAGGTAAAGAAACTTCTTATGCAGGAATTCGACATGAAAGATCTTGGTGTGCTTCGCTATTTCTTGGGCATTGAGTTTATACATACAGAAACAGGTATATGGATGTCGGAAAGGCAATATGCCTTGAATATGCTGCAAAAGTATGGTATGGCTGATTGTAAGCCAATTTCTATGCCTTTAGATCAGAATTTGAAATTGGATACTACATCAGGTGAAGCATTGGAAAATGCTACTATGTATGGGAAAATTGTGGGAAGTCTTATATATCTTACAATTAGAAGGCCTGATTTAAGCTACACTGTTGGACTTGAAAGTCAGTTTATGCAGGTTCCCAGGAAGCCACATTTGGATGCTCTGAGGCGCACTCTACGTTATGTGAGTGCTACTTTGGATTATGCATTGTTTTATGAAGCTGGTGTAGATTTGCAGGTTCATGGATACACCGATGCAGATTGGGCTGGTAGTACTCCAGATAGAAGATCTACTAGTGGCTTTCTTTTCTCACTTGGAGGTGCAGCTATTACATGGAGCAGTAAGAAGCAACCCATTGTTGCTTTGTCGAGTACAAAGGCTGAGTATAGAGGTGCTGCAATGGCAGCATGTGAGGCATTATGGCTGGAGATGTTACTTGCAGATTTAGGTGTGGAAGTGCAAAAGCCTATCACTATCTATTGTGATAATCTTAGTAGCATACAGTTAGCACGGGACCCTGTTTTCCATGCTAGAACAAAGCATATCGAGGTACATTATCACTTCATCACAGAGAAGGTATTAGCACATGATATTGATCTTGTTTATGTGAGAACAGATGAGTAGGTTGCTGATATTTTCACCAAAGCACTTGGAGCTGAGAAGTTGAAGAAGTTTCGGAAGATGCTTGGATTACAGGATATGGCGTTGAGCTTGAGGGGGAGTGTTGAGATATCAAGCTCAACATGTGATGATCCAGGATGACACGTACCAGTTTTTCGTTTCTCTGACATGTATAGTGGTCATGCCTGTATATGTCAGGGATACTTCATTGAGCTTGATTAGATTTATCTACCGAGAGTGATGGCACATTTGTTTCTTGCCAGCTCACTCATTCACAGACATTAGGTTTTTCCTTATGTACCGGTCTTTATATATTGCACTTGTTGTATTCTTGTTTTTTAGGTCATTCTTGTACATTCCTTTTATGTAATAGAAGAAGAAGCAGAAGAAGAAGAAGAAGAAGAAGATTTATTCTTGCTTGCCTCAATTTGTGTGTGTGCTTCTCCTTGAGAGTGAGAGTGTATGTGTGAGCTCTCTTCCTTATCTCCTTCCTCGTGACAAATTAGACCTTAATTAAACTATAAAAAGCCAACACATTCATGCCACTCTAACACTCGCATGCACGGTTGACTTGAACTACCACTATCCCTTGATTGGTGCTACCCCCCAACAAAAATAAAAATTACATGGAAACCATTTATAGGCTAGGAACCTTTATACAACATGACATACAACCATAATTGACACACCTACTCTCTAAGAGTGTTTCAATCCATGAGCCTCCACATCACTCATGCGTGAGGACACCGGTTCCATCACACTCAACAAAACAAAATACATCAAGTGAGGCCCTCACATCAAGGCCAACACATCAAAACCATCTCCAAAAAATAAGAACTCAACCCATTGACAATTCCTATGTAGATCTCCATAATGCTAAAGTGATAGCACCTCCTTGGGATAGAGAAGTCCAACTCCAAGAGCATAGCCAATGCTAGTAGCAACCGGTCAAGCAAGATACATATGTGTGCACATTATGATGCTCTACCCTTATGAACAAGGCTTGCAAACCAAAGTGCATGGTTAGACCATGGTATGGAGTGCAAACAATGCCCATAACAAGTCCATAGCTATAAGCAATGTGTAATGCAAAGCAGAGTATCTGGAACTTAATCCAAGATATGCAAATACACTACACACAATCCATAGTCTACCCTCCTATATGCATTAGCATGAAGTACAAAAAGTGACATAATTACATTACTTCATCTTATACATCAATTACATTATAGCCATATGTCTTCCTACAATACATCATTATCATATACAATCTATGTAAATCGGTAAGAGGGATGGATCATCTTTATCATCATCAATCTTTACTTCTATTCTGCATATTCTTATCCCCATGAGTACAACATAAATCATCAAATAGTAATCAAGCATAGCTTGTCTTTTTGGATTAGTATGAATATTAACAAAGAACAATGAACATATGAAGACTCAAACCACCATGACGGCATGTACCCATAGTCTCGCATAATCCACCACTCAAAACATGGATGCAAAACAAAAAGAAAATTAGTGAATGCTTCTGCCATATCAATGCCACCTCACAGTCACAATCCACATGGAGTATTTCTACTGACTTAACGCTACCTCACACTCTCTCATTACTGAAAACAAATGAGTGTTTGTGTCGAATTAACACTACCTTGCACTCACATCTCACTCACATCACCACATATGCATAAGAATCCATGGTCAACATACTCAACTTCTGTACTCCTCATACCAAGAACATAACACTAAGAATAGAAGCCTCCATGTGAGGAAGTTCTTCATTACTCGGTCATCCGTAAGCATCCTTGAAAGATAATATCGAGAAGCCATAGTTCAGTTCACAACATACTATCAAAACCCATGAGAATTATGGTGAACACATATCAACATCGCCCACATCAAAAAATAAAAAAACGATGGTGAGTATATATTATTATTTCAATATTGTCACTATTTCTTTCTCTCTTTTTTCCTCTCGCTCTCTTTCTCTTTCTCTCTCTCTCTCTCTCAATCACACACACACACACTGAAGCTCTCACACATACACACTGATGTTTGTCAATTCCAAGCCACCGACAAAGACTTCCATGCTATCCTAATATAATTATCGCAGAATGAGCAAGCTTACATCAAGAGTTGTAATTGGGTTCATTTAATTTGACAATGAAATCTACAGATCTCAAAACTAATGATGAGATGCTCATCATAGGGAAAAAAATAGATTATTATTTAAAAACCCACAGCATATCACAGGGTGGAAGAAATGAGCGCATAACTGGAAAGAGATCAACAATACTACAAAAAATCAATGGATAGTGATCGGATAATCACCGGACAAGGCGAAAAGTTGGACTATTTCACGATTTGTGCATATCATCCTTGCATAGAGGCCATGCTAATCTTCTAGGTATTGTTCCATGTTTTATTCCTTTCTCATGTTCTTTTTCTCTCTCCAATTTCAGGAGGCCCCTCTCACATCCCTGCGACGATGATGCATCATCATCATGGCAAAAGCACCGAAAAGCTCCTCCTCTTTATGCTCCTTGTCGTACAATAGCATAGAAAAAGAACCTCCATTGTGATAGCTCCAGCAAGAGTTCTAACAGCTGCCGATTTGTTATGCATTATCTGTCACATCCAAAGAGTGGAACAAGCGGCAATAAATTGTCCACTACATAGCAAGTTGCACCAAAATCTCACCATAGCCACATCGGAATCACACCATAGTATCACCGCAAAAGTATCGTAGAATTCGGATAATCACCATAAGAGTACTAGAGAAGTACCGTAGAAGTTGGACAACACCGGAAGATGACCAATGAATGCATATGGCAAGCTTCTAATGAAGGTGGGATGGGTGCACGACATGCAGTTGCACTGGGATCCACTAAAACACGGGTAAGAACTCACCAGGATTATAAGCACATTACCAGAAGGCACCAAAAGTTCTCATCAATTTATCCCTGAATTATTTTGGACACGATTAGGACAATCATTCGACAATCACCGATGCTAACAGCTGACCGAGGGAATTAAGCGGGGAAGCACCAAAATGAGTCTCCACCAGGGGCAATGGGATGCAGTGATTACATGTGTCATCAGGTGGCAAAAAGCGATGATGATCCGTAGTTATAGGACGTCAAGGCCGAATGTAGGCACTTATGAGATGGGCCGCGTTCATTGTTCGTAAGAAATCAGCCATGGAGCAGTGCAATCATGAGTCAAAAACCCACCCATCCTCAGCAAAGAGGCCATGGTCGACTGCCGCAAAATCAGAAACTAATGATAAGAGGATCGATCATTGCGCAACAAAGAATGTAGCTGTAATGAATACATGCTAATAGCACAAAAATTGCAAAAACAAACACGTAGATGGATTGCACTGCCGAGTTGTAGGCCACCATCACGTTGTCAGAGGACCACACTACCCACGGAGAATTGGCAAACATTATGTGAAGGTATTACGTGAAGATGGAGTGAACTCCACTTGGTAGAAACGAGGGGGGGAACGTCTAGATGGCGCCAGTGTTAACAGGGTGGTGTCATCACCCTTAACAGATGCACATTCGATGGAGGACTACAGTTTACAACCATATACTACCTATGTGCATAGATCAAGAACAAAATAACAGAAAAGGTGGAGAGAGACAAGCCATACGAGCAAGATAGCAGATTGGAACTCCACAATTTTGTTTCATTGACTTGAAGCCATATATATAAACATTTTCATGCCCATTTGTATGGGGCTTCTACCTTTTCATTGCATCCCTTAAGTGAGCCTTCGATTCGAACTTAATTAAACTATAAAAAGCCAACATGTTCATGCCACTCTCACACTAGTTACCAAAGTCTTGTTGAACTATGCTATTCTAACTAGAGCTGATATATGCTATGGAGTTAGTGTGCTAAGTCAATTCATGCACACTCCAAGGAAGCCTCACATAGATGTAGCCAAAAGAATCTTGAAGTATTTGAAGGGTACAACTAATGAAGGGTTATATTACCCTTATACATCTGATTTAAATGTCAAGCTATTTTCTGATGAAGATTGGGCATGTTCCAAAGATGATAGGAGAAGCTCATCAGGCTATCTCACTTTTGTAGGTACCAATTTTATTTCTTGGTCATCAAAGAAGCAACCTATAGTTGCTCTCTCATCAACTGAAGCTGAATACAGAGGACTTGCAAATGCTACTCAAGAAGCTATGTGGATAAGGACCCTATACTTTAATTTAGGGTTGAATACTTCAACTCCATACATATTTGGAGACAACATTAGTTCATTGCATCTTGTTGCTAATCCTATCTATCATGCTAAGACCAAACATATTGAAGTTCACTACCATTATGTCAGAAAAAAAACTGTTAGTAAGGAAATACAACTCTCATATGTATCCACACATCAACAATGTGTAGATATGATGACAAATGCATTGGATGGAAGGAAATTGAATAGGTTCAAATCAATGATTGCTTTGTAGGAAATTATGACGGACTAAAGACTCAAGCATCTTTGGCTTGACGGGGAGCTATGGGTACAAATAGCAAGCCTAAGTGTTTATATATTGTCTCCACGACTACTCATCAACTTAGAACTCACATGGAGCATCAAACTTTATCGCTTCGAAACACACTTTTCTACCTTCTACAAGCTTCTCCAAGTTCTTTCAGTGGTATAAGAGCTAGATCAAGATGGGTGATGACTTTCCCTCAATGATCAAAAAGCTTGATCGACACAACTATGTGGCTTGGTAAGTCAGAATGGAGGCCTATTTGCAAGGTAGAAATCTTTATGGAATTGTAGCAGGTGATCAAGCTATGCCTATTCCAAGATCCAAAGGAGGACCTACACAAGAGGAGACATATAAGCTGACACTTTGGTGCACAAGGGATGCTCGATCAAGTTCGTACATACTAAACTCTATCTCTGACTTTCTATTACCACATATTAGAGGATGCAAGACATCTCAAGGGACTTGAGATGCCCTCAAGACTTTATTTGCTGCTAGTACCAAAGCAACAAAGAATCATCTTTGGAACGAGTTCAACCAAATGAAGAAGACACCTAAACAAACCATCACAGAGTTTGTTACCAAGGTCAAGGAGGTTACATATCAATTAGCATCCATCGGAGAGCTGATTGAAGAAGAGGCTATCATGAGGCAAATTCTCAACAACATTTGAAGTGATAAGCAATGGAAATCCTTCACGATGGCTTACGATCTCATCATGGATGTGCAGACTCCAAACTTCAACATCTTTCTTGGACAACTCTTCAATCAAGGGGCCAACAATAGAATAAAGGAAAGTAACTCCTATCATGGTACTTCAACTAGTGCTCTATATGCAAATTAAAAGGATAAGGAGTAGAAAGGCAAGAAGAAGGAAGAAGATGAAGAAGATACTTCCCAAGCCAACTTCCCAAGCAAGAGCAAGTGGAAAGGGAAGAAGAAAGGACCAAAGCAAGAAAAAGCCAAAGCTCAGAATGTTCAACCTTGTGCCATTTGCGATAAGACGAACCACACCACTCAGAATTGTTGGTTCAATGGGAAGACTTAGAAAGGAAGTGGAAGAGGTGGATATGGCAGCAATAGAGGCAGAGGTGGACACAACTTCAACAATAACAATAGAGGCTATAATAGAAGGGACTACAACAATTGTTCAAAAGATCAACCACATGAAGAATCATTGCTTCTCATGAATCTAAGCTACAAAGAAGGTAAAGAAGATGATCATTTGTTCTACATAGATTCAAGATGTTCGAATCATGTTGCAGGCAACATTGCTCTTTTATCTGATTTGGAAAGTCCAAAGCATAGACATGAAGTACAAACAAGGGATGACACAAAGCACAATGTGGAGAAGATTGGTAATGTCAGAGCTTCCAATCACAGGACAAACATTCTGAGTAAGGTTCTCTATGTATTCACTATCACTAAAAACCTAATAAGTGTAGGCCAAATAGTTGAAAAAGGCTTGCAAGTTAGGTTCACCCAACATGGAGCTTTTGTGGAAGATCCATATCAAGGCTTCAAGAAGATAGCCACAAGTGAGAAGCATGATAGGCTCTTTAATTTTGAAGTAGGAGAAACCAAGAACATAGCTCTATTCACTTTTGGGTCTCAAACCCTAAGTGAGCTTGAAGTGTGGCATAAGAGACTTGCTCATGTGAATGAAAGAACCTTGAAGGATATATGCAGTGATCAAAGTGTTCTAAGACTTCCGAACATATCAAAGCAACACATGATCAATAGGTGTGATGCATGTCAGATTGGGAAGGCAAAACGACAACCATTCAACCACAAAGGCTATGTCCAGAACAACTTATTGGACTTAGTACATACAGATGTATGGGGATTAAGTCAAGAAACTTCATTGGCAGGATCAAGGTATTATGTCTCATTTATTGATGACCGTAGTAGATGGATTGTTCTATACTTTATCAAGAGTAAGAATGAAGTGTTTGATTGCTTCAAAAAGTATCTCGCACATGTGGAGAATTATACAGGTAGATCACTCAAGAAGCTCAGATATGATGGAGGGGGAGAGTACTTCTCTAAAGAGTTTGATGAGTTCCTGCAAGATAAAGTTATCAAAAGGGAAATGACTACTAAGTACTCTCCTCAACTAAATGGAATCGCTGAGAGGAGAAACAAGACATTGGTTGGAGAGTGTCATGGAGTTCCAAGAAGCAACCAACAATTGCTTTATCCTCGATGCAAACAGAGTACAGAGGCTTGACCATAGCAACTCAAGAGGCAATATGGTTAAAGGCATTGTATACAGATTTGGGACTCGTGAGTTCCAAACCTCACATATTTGGAGATAATGTAAGTTCCATGCATCTAGCAGCAAACCCTATTTTCCATGCAAGAACCAAACACATAGAAGTTCATTACCACTTCATCAGGGAGAAGCTCATGGCAAAGGAGATTGACATTTCTTTTGTTCCTACTGAAAAGCAAGTAGCAGATATGATGATGAAGGCACTTGATGGAATAAAGCTTTGTAGATTCAAAGGGATGGCAGGTATTCAACCTATCAGAGAATGAAGACTCAAGCATACTTTAGCTTGAACGGGAGCTATTGGAACATAAATCTTACACTATCTTTGAGGTGGATTTGATCTACATGAAAGGCTATTGCGTCGAAAGAATATCCTTCGGAGAGTTCTTTTATTTATGCTCACTTATTGTACTTTTTAAAAAAAGATTTTTCATTTTTTACCATTGTAAAAGCTTTGAGATTTACACATGTAAAATTAGAAAGATAGAACTCAAATCCCATGAATTTGTGGTGGTTGCGTTGCATTCAATCAAGAAATCAATCACCTAAAAGTAGATCAAACTAGATCTTCACTTTTCCTAGATTATAGGAAAGTTAATTGATTCCCTCCAACAACCATTCCGCCTTCATTCGAATTCAAATTCCACTTGTAGAAGTCATGGAGCACTTCTAGAGTCTATATAAAGACTTGAAATCACTTGTACAATACATGGAAGCAATATACATACACTTGTGACCATCATTGTCTTGCTCCAATTTTCTGCATCATCTTCTTCGCCAACAGTAATCTTGCAGAGGTTGCTCCTCTCTCTACACAGCTTCAAATTGAGTGGGAGATAGTGCATTGGAAAGGTATTAGTGTCTAGTTTATGCGTCCAAGTTTTCATAACATTTGGTTTAGTAGATTGGGAAAAATCACAGTCTTTCCGTCTCGAGGTCAATCTCAGCATACTCTTGAAAAATAGGAGGTACCACTGTTGAGTGTCTCATTCATTCATATAGCATATTTTGCTTATTCCTTATACTTTTGTGCATTATATACACTAAAACCTATGTGTATCACTCCCATAAAAGGATTTTTCTAATTGTAATCATGCTGGTTGCTATGAGCATTTGAAGTTCATTGCGTCTTCCATAGATAGTAAGTTTTTTGAGCTAGTCGATGTGCGAACCTATATGTTTTGTATCGACTCATTCTCCTTGATGATCCAAAGCACATAGTGCATTTCTTTGCACTTATCACATGCCTATAAAGTGTATTTGAGTCTCCATAAGCTCAAGGTCTGGTCTTGTGCAGGTTGGCTATACCAAACTTTGTCGCTTCGAAACACACTTTTCTACCTTCTACAAGCTTCTCCAAGTTCTTTCACATATACATATACATATACGTATACATATACATATACATATACATATACATATGCATATACATATACATATACATATACATATACATATACATATACATATACATATACATATACATATACATATACATATACACATACATATACATATACATATACACATACATATACATATACATATACACATACATATACATATACATATACATATACATATACATATACACATACATATACATATACATATACAAATACACATACATATACATATACATATACATATACATATACATATACATATACATATACATATACACATACATATACATATACATATACATATACATATACATATACATATACATATACATATACATATACATATACATATACATATACATATACATATACATATACATATACATATACACATACGCATACATATACACATACACATACATATACATATACAAATACACATATAGATACATATACATATACACATACACATACATATACATATACATATACATATACATATACAATACATATACATATACATATACATATACATATACATATACATATACATATACATATACATATACATATACATATACATATACATATACATATACATATACATATACATATACATATACATATACATATACATATACATATACATATACATATACATATACACATACACATACATATACATATACAAATACACATATAGATACATATACATATACACATACACATACATATACATATACATATACATATACATATACATATACATATACATATACATATACATATACATATACATATACATATACATATACATATACATATACATATACATATACATATACATATACATATACATATACATATACGTATACACATGCAGATACATATACACATACAGATACATATACACATACAGATACATATACACATACATATACATATACACATACAGATACATATACACATACAGATACATATACACATACAGATACATATACACATACAGATACATATACACATACATATACATATACACATACATATACATATACACATACATATACATATACACATACATATACATATACACATACACATACATATACACATACATATACATATACACATACATATACATATACACATACATATACATATACACATACATATACATATACAAATACATATACATATACATATACATTTTGTTGACATCAGTCAAAGCACCCAAGGACTCACAAGACAAGGAAGCCAAAGAAGGGAGCTAGAGCGGAGAGAAGGCACAAGCAGACTAAGTAGTCAACGAAGATCTGGCAAGTAGGCCATTCAAATTTTTCCAAAACAACATCTTCATAACAGTGATTCTCATCACTACAAATCATTGTAAATACCATTTCACCTTTTTGTAACTCCATTTTGTGCAAGCCGAGGAGTTTTGGAGCTTGAGGAGTATTAGAAGTATCATCGTACCAAATTTTCATGATTTTTAGACGTCATTTGAGCCCTCAAATAGGCCCTAGAACCTAATTTTTAAGTAGGCCGGACACTAGGTCTGGACATGGCGAAAAGCTAGTCAGAAACTATAAGCTGAGGTTAGCTGGTAATAGATTTGAACTTGTATGAGCACATTTGAAGTAATCTAAAAGAATAGAATTGGGCACATAAACTTACAAAGGATTAAGGAAATGCAAAGGAAGGGCTTGGTGAGTGTTGTACCTGATCTTACATCTCCGAATATGCAATATTTGTGCCATGCTTGTCAATTAGGGAAACAAAGCATACTGCCCTACCCATACCATTCCCCTCATTTCACTTGTGAGAGAGAGCAAGAGAGCGTATGTGTGTTTGTGCTATTCTATGTTTTTTGAGATTTTCTGCACGAATTAGCATCCCCAGCAGCTCTACCAGCTCCAGCAGGTAAAAAATTTGACTGTGCAGGTCCCGAGGCGTTGACCTTTGTCAATCGCGACCGATAGAAAGCCAAAAGACAGGGGGAAGAAAAACTAAGGGATCTTTAGGATTGTTTTCCATAAAGCCAAAAGACAGTTTGATCTCTGAATTGCATGAATGAGCATGGTCTGTTGTATCAATGGAATTCAATTCGTGAGCTAACTTTGGGACTTTTACAGGTCCTTTAAGAGCATCGAAGGGTACTCAAAGCAAGAGTAACTGCAAGCTTGGGAATACGCTTCCTGGGCACACAAGGGCAACCGAGGAGAGAAACAAAGGTTGGAAATTCTCAACACCCTCTGTCAATCCCTAGCTTAGGCTAAGTACGGATAGAGGTTTTGATCAATTAGGGATACGTTAAGCACGACCAAGTCCAAGAACTCTAATCACTCAAGTGCAAGTGCCAGGAGATTACATTTGTGAAACAACCTAAGGGAAAAGAATTTAAATCGAGCGACCACACTCAAAGTACCATAAAACTTAAGTGTTCCTTGCGAGCAAGATTAATTGGACAAGAAGTGACACCCTAAGGAAAATTAAAAAGAACAAGTGACTAATACAAAAGAATTCAACAACAAAAATTGTACTTGGGAAATTTGGGATTATTCAATTGGGCTTATGAACCTTAGATCAGGATGACAGTTAGGAAGAGATAGATAGATTCTTAGGTCTTCAGAGGCTAGTGTCAATCATACTGCTAGGTCTTGGGCCCAATAGTTGAGCCATCATTCGTACTACCCTAGCTCTGAGACTGATGAGTCAGAGATGTCTCACGGTATGGAGAGACCTACAGGAAGTTGAGGTGTGCCATATTTACATAGGGTAGAAGGCCCCTACAAGATGCAGTTGGAATACCTTGGGACCAACCGATTAGGTGCTAGCATCTATGAGGACGGCCTAGGAAGATCTGTGGTCTAGATTAAAAACCCTGACCAACCCATTGGAATTGAACATCGAGCCGTCAAATTTGAAAATGGAGCATACTTGGACAAAGAAGGAACCATATACGTAGTCACCAGCCACCCAGATAGGACAGATGAATTTGGTAATGTGATCCCAGAGATAGACATAGGTGACATAGAGCAAGGAAACTTAGGTGGAGAGCCTAAACCCCCCCAAGCAAATCTGTTCTTACTAGAATCCTCACACCAGAGTGGATTTCCCAGGACAACAAGAGCATAGATCTACTCTTGATTCGAGAAACTGACAAAGCCTTTTGGAGGTATAAGTCTGATCAACCTAATGAGATAGGAACGATCACAATTTATGAGTTCAAAGATCCGGATAGCCGAGGCAAAGTGACCATCTAGATGACACTTCAAAAAGGATTTTTGTGGTCACATAACATGGTAGACATGCCTACACTTGGAAGGGGCAATTTATTTTTCCCCAACCAAGATCTAATGTCTCTTTTGGCCACCAAGGGGCTGGAACATCCCAAGCTCATGGCGCTCAAAGGGATAGAAGTAGAGATAGGCCAGAAGTAAGCTTTGCCAACCCAATAGGAAGAGAACGAACACGAACAGAGACAAATAGAGAAGAAACAGAGAGAACTAGAGTTCCAAGGAACCTAAGAAATGCTGAGGATTTTCCTTTGCCAAGGCCTAGGGAACACACCAGGACTTTGAGACCTACACAGCTAGTTAAGTCCATGAAGAATTACTTCGATGGCACTAGAGATCCATACGATCATGTGGCCGAGTTTAGGCAAGTCTTGAGAGTTGAACAAGTTGAGGACCTATTCACGCAGTACAATGCCTTTGGTCTAACACTTAGGAACACCACTCTTACGTGGTTTCAACCACTAAATGAGAGGCACTTCAGGAACATAGACCAACTTCTAGAGGCATTCATTATTGAATTCTCTAAGAGTGGCATAAGGCATAATACTTTCTCATTGATTCATAGCTTCAAGCAAAACCCTCAAGAGACGGTTACACTTGTCGGAAGAAGGTTTAGGCAATATTTAGAGAGATTCCCTGTTTTTGAGTTACCCACGCCAGCCAAACAAGTGGCTTTATTCCTAGATGGACTTCTAAGTACAAAGTTGAGATCTTACGTGTACTTAAAGGACCAGAGGACCATAGAAGAGTGTGTACGCATGTGCATCGACATAGAGGATAACCTAGGGGTGGAATTAGAACTTTCCAAAATCTACAAAGATTCAGATAGCTCTACTAGCCTCTCTTCCTTGCAATCCACATCTATTGAGGAACTCGCTGAGAAAGTGGCTCAAAAATTAGGTGTCTCTAGCAAACAAATCCCAAGATTTGCCCCAGTTAAACGGTGCTATACTTGTGGGGGTGACCATATGGCGAACGTATGTCCCATTATGGTTCAACCCCAAGTGAATCCCAGTTGCCCATACTGCACCATAGAACGGAGATATACTAATCACACAACACAAGATTGCCCATACAATAAGCAAGCGGTTAGGCAAACCTACCCTCAACCATATCCACAACAGGGCATATACCAGAACCAACACCCACCACAACAGTATGCTAGGCCTCAACAAACCTACCAACCACAATATCACGCCTAGCAGAGACCTCAACCAGTGCTATCCCAACAACCTCCAGCTCTAGCCAATGTGATTCCATTAAAATATGCAGCTGCAAAAGAGAACCTGAATAGAGCCATAGTGCCAGTAACACCATTGCTTTCAGAAAGTGATCCCAGTGACCATAGCTTTGATTCTACATATATTGATAGCCCCCAGGCTTACTACATGCAGTCTCCTGAACATGGTGAATCATACTATAGTGAAGAACCGAGTGAACCTAGTTGGGATCCAGAGTATGCAAACATCATGTACACAAATCCCAACACTAGACCTCAACCTAGGAAGGTAAGAACCCCATTCCCTAGAGGACCATGCTATAGATGTCAGGGAGATCACCTCATTCGGGATTGCCCAATGCCGGCACCTACATAACCCAAGTCGGTAACAATCTAGGGCTTTTGTCAAGATTGCGAAAAGGAGCATCTCTAATGAGATTGCCCAAAGAATCCCAATAATATGCCAAAAATCACTCCAATTAATGTTATTGGGTTAGTAGTAGACGCTACAAGAAATGTAACTTCCACTGCACGAGTACAGGTGGTCACTAGAGCTCTGGCTTTGCAGCAGAACCAAGGGTTAGGCCAAGAAAAGAGTGCAGAGGTTAGTGAAACTGAGAGCATAGCCAAGAAACGGTCGAAAGCCTGGAAGGATAGCTGAGAGAGAATGAAAAGACAATGTTCTAAAAAGACAAGCGACTTAGAAGAAAGCATAAGAGAAACAAAAGCCAAAATTGTTGAACTCACCTCTCAAACAAACTCTCACATACCACCACCACCTTCATCTCCATCACCATCTAATCCACCATCTTTCAACCCACCTCAGACCATCCCACCACCCCCTAGAGTAGGATCAGTGTTAGCTGACCCCACTCCTGAAGACATAGACATGATGCTTAAGGCATATTAGGCCAGAATCCAAGAAGCGCCAAATGTGACGGATCATGACAAGTGCTACCCTAGAGCTGACCTAGAGATAGAAAGAACCAAGCTTTGCACGAAAATGGTCGCATTGGCTCAAACCATGTTTGAAGCTAGTCGCCTCTTCAACTACTCTAGCTCAGCTAAGGCACAATTGCACTTGGATGGACTATTAAAGAAGCTAGAGAGCATAATTGCAAGATCTGGCAAGGAAGATAAAAACCAAGGAAGAGATGAGGCAAGTAAAAGAATAAGCATTCCCGCATAGGAAGCTTATGTGCCCAATTCCATTGAACTAGACACCTCTTCTTCTATGAATAGGTACACACCAGAATTCCTACGAGATATTCAAGAAGAGAAATGGGCAAAAGAGAGTGAAGTCCCTCCTCCCATTGAACTTGTGGATGATGCGCATGATCAATTCCCACAAGATATTCCCTCCATTTATGAGGACTAGGAGAGCACCCAAACTCAAGAGAGATTAGACTTTGAGTCTAATTCTTTACATGAATTACCCCACTTCACAGGTCCATGGGAAGCAAAGTCCACATGTATGAGAGCACCCACAGTCATGGTAAGAAACGAAGAATCAGTCATACCTAGGAACACAGAGGTAGTAAAGAATACTAAAGTGCAGTGCAATCTCACTTTAGAAGAGTTACTCAAGGTTAGGCCGGAATTGTGGAAAAATGTAGCCAATCAAGTGCCATAAGTTGTGAAACCTCGTTCCTAGGTAGGATCCCATAGAACAGTGCCAGAAATACCCTTGGATAAGATAGGAGACATGAGTGAAGAAGAAGAAGGAAACACCTATCTTCCCATTACCCATCAAGGGTACACAACCAAGGCAATTCTAGACTCACGTGCAGGAGTTGCTATTGCTACCACATCTTTATGGAAGCGTTGGGGCAAGCCAACACTTAGGCCAACGAGAATGAAAGTGCAGATGGCTGATGGTCACATAGAAAGACCCTTAGGGTTGCTAGAAGGAATAACTCTCACTACATGTGGTGTAGAGTTCGAGCATACATTTGCTATCTCTGACTTTAGCAAGAACCAGGCCTATGAGATGATTTTGGGAAGACCATTTATGCGACAGTTGCAAGTGGTACAGGATTGGGGAACCAATTCCTTGTACCTGCAACACTTAGGTGTCACGACCAAGGTTAATCTCAAAGATTACTCTCATAGAGATGTCCCTCCTATCCAATGGAATCCCATCCATAGAGCTAAAGATGATACCAAGTCAGTGCATTCCATAGGATGAGGATCCTCATGGATGCATGAAGACACCCATTTACGGATGTGTAAAGTAGCAGTAGAAGAAGAGAAGAGAGAAAAAGCCAGAGAGGTAGGTGCGAAAGAAACCCATAGATCAATTCAAGACCCAGCCTATGCACCTGTAGTACTTCCTGACGAAGAATTTGAGCCTCATGGTTGGGCTGAACTTTTAGCAACAATGGATGTAATGGACACCCCATTGTGATGAGGATGGCTATGATATTTCAGTTTTCTCCATAGAGCCAATCATGGGAGATTTGGTTCTGGAAGAATGTGAACCTAGCCCTGATGCGTTTGAGGATGCAAGTGACTCCGATCTAGAGTCAATCATTATGGACCCACCATTTGCATCAGATGAGGAATACTTCTCTGAAGTTGAAG
This sequence comes from Ceratopteris richardii, assembly GCA_020310875.1. NCBI lineage: Eukaryota > Viridiplantae > Streptophyta > Polypodiopsida > Polypodiales > Pteridaceae > Ceratopteris > Ceratopteris richardii. Next base: position 98,096,510 of record CM035443.1, on the reverse strand, counting down.
CTCACCCTCAGAGACATGGAGAGCTCACAAATGACATAAGGTTAACCACACAAGTGACCCCTAAGGATGAAGGAAAGGAAAGAAAGAAGAGAGAAGTCGCACCCGAGGAGGAAGAATCTTTGTTTGAGGTCCCTGAAAATTTTAAGAAGTATGAAATAGACGATAGGAGATTCATGGTGAGAATGCCTAAACGTGAGGCTCAATCAAGAGAGGCCTATGATAACAAAGAAACCACCAAGAAAATAGTGGTAGCCATGGAAGAAGGAGAAGAAAGATGCACTTACATAGGGCATGACCTGACGGAAGAAGAGGAGTATGAGTTGATAGCCTTGCTAAGAGAATACAGAGATGTATTCGCTTGGAGTTACAAGGATTTAAAAGGTGTAGACCTGGACATATGCTCACACACAATTCCCATGACCTCAGATGCCAAACCATCCAAGCAGAAGCCATACACATATAACGATAATTATGCTGCTAAGATCAAAGAAGAGATAGATCGCTTGGTCGAAGCTGGATTCATCTATGAAATTGAGCACACTGAGTGGGTATCCCCCATCGTAGTTGTGCCCAAGAAGAATGGAAAGCTACGTGTATGCATCAACTTGAAGAAGGTTAATGCAGCCACAATCCGAGGTAACTATCTGCTTCCTATCACTGAGCATCTACAGGAAAGAGTAGCAGGCAAGGAAGTATACAGTTTCCTTGATGGATTTTCTGGCTAGAATCAGGTAGCCATTGCCCCAGAAGATCAGCATAAGACGGCTTTTGCCACAGAGTGGGGCATATTTGCTTTTTGAGTAATGCCATTTGGGCTTACCAATGCTCCCGCAACCTTTTAGAGATTGATGTGCCATGTATTTAAAGAATTCCTGAGGAAGAATTTAGAGGTCTATGTTGATGATCTTTGTGTGCATTCCAACATTAGACAAACACATATACCTGAGCTCAGGCAAATCTTTGACAAATGTAGAGAATATCAAGTCTGCTTGAACCCAGAAAAGTGTGTTTTCATGGTTAGGCAGGGCAAGATTCTAGGACACATAGTGTCAAAGAATGGCATATCTACAGACGAGGAAAAAGTTAGAGCTATTGCAGAGCTACCTAGGCCAAAGAATGTCAAGGAAGTACAAGCTTTCATGGGGCATTGCGGTTATTACCGACGGTTTATACACATGTATGCCATCATAGCAAAGCCTCTGCATGGACTTTTAACCAATTTCGAGTGGACTGAAGAGTGTGAAAACTCCTTCAATGAGCTTAAACGACGATTATGTTCAACACCAATCTTGACCACACCAGATTGGAATAAGCCCTTTCATGTTCACGTGGATGCATCCAATTACGCGATTGGATGTGTACTCGCACAACCTACATGCGAAGGTAATATGGATCTTCCAACTGCCTATGCTAGTAGACAGTTGAATGAAGCTGAACAAAATTATACCACCACTGAACGAGAAGGATTAGGCATGGTATATGCAGTTAAAAAGTTTAGACACTATTTGCTTGCAAATAAGTTTAAATTTTTTACTGATCATCAAGCACTGTTGTACTAGGTAAACAAGCCATGCAATACAGGTAGATTAGTAAGATGGTTTCTCTTACTAATGGAATACGACTTTGAGGTTGTGGTGAGGAAAGGGAAGACTCACTTGAGAGCAGACCATCTCTCTAGGCTCACATCGGGAGAGGCCCCACAAGGAGTATCAGATGACCTTCCTGATGCTTACTTGTTTAATCTGGAAGATGTACCTCAGTGGGCTAAGACATTAGTGCCAGTATTGACATACGGGCCTAAACACCCAGTAATACACACACAGGATAAGGAGATAGTAAAAGCTCAAAAGTACCAGATAATGGCAGGAAGCATGTACAAACAGACAGATCAAGGGATATTGACTTGTTGTGTGGAAGAGGACGAGTACGCAAAATGGTTGCAATCAGCACATGTAGGTGCATTAGAGCAACACCATTCGAGGCAAAGAACGTTACAGACACTAAGGAGATTTGGAGTGCATTGGCCTACTATGGAAGCTGATGTACATAAGATGTGTAAAGAATGCCCAATCTATTGCACTAAACCACCCGTGGAGCATGCCACTCTTTATCAAGTGTCCATAGTGCCAGATTGGAGTGAACCACTAGTAGCCTTCTTGAGGACAAAAACATTCCCAGAAGACATGACCTTGGCTAGACAAAGAAGTCTAGAACAAGAAGCCCTAGATTACTCACTCATTGGTGATAATCTATACAAGCGTGGTAAAGATGGTTACCTTAGATTATGTCTTCGTGAGAGTGAATATCTTAAGATCTTGGAAACTGCTCACCAGGGTGTAGCACGAGGACACTTTGGACCAAATCGGGTGATCAAGGAAATCCTATTTGCAGGATTATGGTGGCCAACCCTTCACATGGATGCACATACCTATGTGAAACGGTGTGATGTTTGTCAGTGAACTCAGTATCCTATACGCAAAATGAGATGCCTCTGAAACCTATGATGGGTGGACGTGCATTCTCCAAGTGGGGAATAGACTTTGTAGGTCCTATTAATCCCCCAGCTAAGGGTTCACATGCTGAATATATCATTGTGGCCACAGACTATTTAACCAAGTGGGTAGAGGTAAAGGCTACGACGAAGAATGATGCCCAGACGATAGCCAAGTTCTTATTTGAGAATGTGTTCACAAGGTACGGGCTACCTATCGAGCTAGTAAGTGATAGAGGGACTCACTTCTTGAATGAAGTTATTGAAAATCTTCTTGGTTATACACAAGAAGTCTGCCCCCTATCATCCACAAGCTAATGGGCAAGCCGAAAGCACAAATAAGATTCTATGCAATGTGTTGACTAAATTGGTAAATAATAAATGCTCTGATTGGGACAAACAGCTATACCATGCTGTTTGGGCATACCGAGTTGCCTATAAAATGGTACTCCAAGCACCCCCTTTCATATGGTATTTGGCCAAAATGCAGTGCTACCATTGGACTTCTTGATACCTACATTGAAAGTAGCACAAGAGCACGAGTGGACAGGTCATGAGCTTTCCTCTAGAATCTTTGACCTTGAAAGGCTAGGTGAAACAAGACTGAGGGCTGCTGCACGGATATATGCCACTAAGAAACGACAGAAGGCGTACTTTGATGCCCATGTTAAGGATAAAGGATTGAAGGCCAGAGACTTAGTTTTGGTATATACCCTGAAACAACATGCAAGAAAGCTAGAAAAGCATGGGTATGGACCCATGATTATCAATAGGATATCCACAAGTGGAGCAGTCCAATTAGCTACACTCGAAGGTGATGTTTTCCCTAGTTACATAAGTGGATGTAGAGTCAAACTATATCAAGAACCCCTCACTGAGGAGATGTTAAATCGACTCAATACTGCAAAGAAACGTAAAGAAGAGGAAAAGCGAATTCGAGAAGAAGCACAGGCAAAAGCATTAGAGCGAATCCGAAAGATGAAGTTAAGAAGATTGGGTAGAGATAAGCCTAAGACAGATGCCTATGCAGCTCAAGGATATCATATGGCCATGTGTGAAGTTTCAGGTAGTAGCTCTCATAGAATAATTGACCGAGGTCCTTTTGTGACCTTAGGGATAGGACAAGGAATGAGTGCAAGGACTATAAGATCCTTGATTGACTCAGATGCAGCCACTAGTGCTGTTAAACTTTCTTACTGTCGAGAACTGAACTTAAATGTCGATCGTGTGGAAGCATATCTCATAGGGTTGGGAGGCGTGGAAACCCCTTGCATGGGCAAGGTGGAACTTCCCCTCTACATTCAAGACATTTCACTGACAGTTAACGTACTAGTGTGTCAAGATGAGGATCTCACTGAGCCTCTTGTCTTGGGTCAAGACTGGATCTATGATCATGTAGTCAACCTAAACCTAAGAAGTGGACTTCTTCAGGTATGGGTGAATCAGAGTCGAATTACAATTGAGTTAGACAATGGAGCACTCAAGGAACTAGGGAAGGCACACACTCTTGGTCCTTCCAGGAGTACACATGAAGATGACCATGCTATTCTTGTACAAAACTATGTGATGCAGAGGGATAATTATTGCAACACAGAAGTCAAGGATGCAATGGAACTCCCTTCTTTTCCAAAGGCCATCGAGATGCAGCAACCAGAGACAGATAAAAGGCAGAAGAAGCAGACGACTTATGCTCAAAGCCAAAAGAAAATACGAAGCACGGTGTCTCAACCATCAAAACAAGTGTGGGTGCGGAAAGGCGAGCGTCCTATTGCGGTCAAGCCATAACAACTAGCTCAACTTCCTATTAATGATCAACGACATGATACTAATAAGAAGCCTTCCAAAAATTCTTCTGTGAAAGTGAAATCTATCTGGGTACCCAAGAAGTCGATGAAGGCTAGCCCACAATCAAGACAAATTTGGGTGCCTAAGGCTTGCTTGCGGGCTCAACTAGTCACACACAGATCGCACCATGTACAAGAGGGTTCACTCACCCGAAGAGTCGATGCCCACTCTTATTCAATACACACAACTACATATTTACCCATGAGCACGAGCGGAATCACTTGTAAATGGGCCCCTATAAAGCCTCATTTCCAAGCAAACACCCTCATAAAGCCCTCGAGAGTCTCCACAAAACCAAAACCTAAAGTCATTCATTGTGTTTGGCAGCCCAAAGCTTGTAATAAACCCCCCGATCCCATTTGTACATTCATCTCCACCTACTATCTACATCATTCTCACAGTGCATCTTTTCACTTAGCTCATAGGACTATTTGTTCACTAACAACACACACAATCATCGAGCACTCACTGATCGACTAACTCATCATTCATCTCATGTTAATATTGTAACGGGGACAAAAATTGTTCTACCTTGTCCTTTACAATGTTAACGCATGCTTCTATATTCTCACAGAACCAGCAAGCAAGCTGTAACATGGCAGAAGCCGGAGGCACCAGTTCTCAGGCAGGGTCTAGCGCCCAGATAGTGGACATTGAAACCCTCCTTCTTGAAACACAACTCACTGAGAGACCTCAAGAACTTAGAGTTGTGCATGTGCTTCCTATTCAGGACCCGCCTCAGGGGCACACTTCTCAAGTGGGGAAACACGCACATTGGTTCAGTGATGTTGCAGGGCCATTGGGAGACGACACCTACTCTTGGGAGGCAAAACTTGAGTTTAATGGCAAATGGGGACGATATCATTTCTTTACCCGTGAGTTCGAGCAGTACCAGAATGCAGAAGTAATGCAATCGGTATGGACCAAAGCGGGCTTGGATGGCTATTTCCGGGCACATTTACCTAAGCCAGAGTTCCTATGCTGCTCCTACCTTATCAGTACCATCACCCCTAGCAGGGCTAAAGGAGGCAATAGTACCTTCGTGCTACCCTCAGTGACACCAGGCCACGAGCTCAAAAGATTCAAACTGACCCTCAACCTAGTACGAGAAGCATTGAACATGCAAGGTATGCATATTCCCACTGAGAAAGAAACAATGATTCCAGGCAGGATGAAGCACAAGGATCTCAACAAATTGAAGGACATGGTAGCAATGACACCAACCATCGCTCTCCACCTACGAACGATCATGCAACACTTTGCTTTCCCTGCCCAAGAACGCTTCACGATGCCACCAAAAAAGATCTGGTTCAGCTTGTACTTGGCAGAGACAGAGAATCTCACCATCAATCTGCCACACTAGATCATCGATCAAATCCACCTAGCCCATCAACGATGGAATAAGAAATAGAAGAACGTGCTTCATGGGTGTTGTGCTCTGACAAACATAATTTACAGGTGCTTAGCTTATGACGTGCCCATTCAAAGAGCACTAGTATGGTCTAGGGCCCAAGAATTCCAAAGATGGCTATCAACGACGGGTCCTCCATCAAAGAAAATGAGAGGGGTAGTTCAATTACCATGTGCCCAAGCAAGGGGAGCCACCACCACACCAAAGGTGACCCCTCCACAAATGTGACGTGTCTGAACATTTACTATTCGCCTACCCAGACCGTGCAGAAGGACCCAATCTGGTGTTCCCTCCGATTCCATCGGACTTGGAGTTCCCACAAGGCTACACCCTGGCCGATTTGACAGATGAAGAAATCGCCCGCATGATTAATGAGTCTAACCTGGAGACAGAAGCAGAGCAGACCCAAGGACGACAACCTACCACTACAAATTCAGCCCCGACCCAACCAAAAGTATTGGAAGTAGAGGAAGATGAAGAAGAGACTGAGGATGAAGAAGCATACGAGGAGCATGATCAAGAATACGAAGAACCTTCAGAACTAGCGAGTGCCCCAGCCTATTCGGCACAAATAAAATATTGTATGAAACCATGAAGCGATTCCAGGAACAGCACAAACTATCACTCGAAACAGGAAAAATGCTAATAAGTCAGATGTTAGGAGAAGAGGGAGTGGATGAAATGTTTAATGAGTCCCTGAACCTGCACGCGGACGCGGTGGGCCTAGATGAAGCCATTCATTCGGCTGTGTCTTACATTCATCACTTCAAAAAACGAGTGCCAACCTGTCCCATGCGATCCAGCAAGCAAATTCACATCAATGTATCAGCGCCAAGAGATACCACACAAACAGAAGAACAGCAGGTGGAACCACTCTCACCACACCCCTCACCTCTCACTACACAATTCACTTCACCACATGGCACTACCACCCCCACTTCCACCATTACCACATATGTCATGGGAATTCCTCTCTCTCCCAGCATCCAATTCGGAGGAGTTACCATGCCCAGTTTCACAACACTATTCACGAACATCACATACACCCCACCCACTATCCCCATCTACACGGTCACACACACGTTTGACACCATGGAAACATCACCAGCCACAGCACCACTCCCCCCACGTAGCCTCAATCTCCCATACCCCCTCCACCCACATCACCACTTGACTCCACCTCATTCACGACTCCCTTTCCCTTCCCCATTCCCCCTGCATCCTCTCCTTTCCCTGCATTCTTTAATGTAAATAATGTGTTTTCGACGTTACATCAATGTGTGTACCAACTACAGAGTGAGTATCAGGCTCTCAAAGACTGTCATCGTCAACTAACTACGAATCACCAACAACTACAGAGGCGGCTTACAACTATAGAAGACGAAAACGCTGACCTCAATCAACGCTACACCACACTCAAACAGGCCCATCAAACTCTCCTGGAGACACCCCAACCATCACAGTTGCCAGGCGTCAAACAACTCGAAGCTTTACTTGAAGTCTACCAAACAGATAATCTAAGAGTTCGGCGTAATCTGACCCTACTCAGAAAACACATGGCTACCGCCGTTGAAGAGAACAAGCACCTGCAGAAGCAAAACGAAGAAAACCTAGAAACCGCAATGGAAGGCTCCCCCCACGAGATCGACACAGAACAGTTTAAAGCAGTCCCCTCAGATACAATGAAGACAATCCTAGAAAGCTATGCCGATCTATTAGAAGCACATGATGATCTGGAAAAGGAACGAGATGCACTACGCCGCCAGCTCAGGGAACAGGAGGAACAACCCAAGGTCATAGAGACAACATCGACTGCAGAGGAAGTAAAGGCATTAAAGGAGCAGGTGGAAGAATTGCAAAAGAAGCTACTTGAGCATGAAAGACAACCCTCTCCAATTATAGAACCAGAGCCAGATGAATTGGTGCCCATTGAGGTGGATGAGTCGTATGAGGAACCATATGTTCCTATGCCGATGCCAGGAGGTCAACAAACCTCGGAAGGAATGGACACCCTGGAAGTCGAAGCACATGAATGGCTTCAGAAACTTGAAAAGACACCTAAAACCCATGAAGATTGAGTGGCAGTCCAAATCTAATCAATGGTTAAACTGGAGGAAACTATCATAAACTCAGAATACTTTCGGAACATGTCACACCACCGCTGGATAGGCACTAACGATGATCAATACATGCCATACTGTGTTCTCCTGGCTGACTACAATGCGGAGTTTCAACGATGATGTGGCAAAGCCCCGACTTTCGCCACACAATTTGGCCCTGATGATATCCCTGAAAGTGCTAAAAAAGGATCCATTCATCAACCTACCTGGCGGATACGACCCTTAGAAACTTACCCTGAAATGGTTCGTACCTGGAATAACATGCCGCTCTTTATCAAATAGAACCCCTGTTATGTTCCAGTCTTTCGAAGATGCACCTGGCCCGAGTTTACCATTGTTGTCAAGGACGTCAAAGGCTGTGCAAAGTGGTTAAATTATGTCTATCTAGCACCTCCACAAGGACCTCCCACTGTTGCTTACATGATTTCTACAATCCGTCACTGGAGCCTTCGGCTACGGAACACCCCTAATGTGATGGCACAGATGTGCATGAAGATCTTTGAATTAATGCTGATCACATTCAGAACATTCAAGAACATCAAAGACCCCCATTTCTCAGGAGTTGGCTTCACTGTAGGCAACCTAGACCTGGTATATGACATGAGCACCACCCCCTCAATAAAGGTAATATATGCCTGGCATCCAAGAATAAAATACCTCCCAGCTTGCTTCAAGTAGACCTTCGAGGAGATGTTTGTCACAGGGTTCTGGGAATATCACTCAGAAATATTCGTACCCAAGCCCTCACATCTCCTCCAACTATTCGCTGTGGAGAGGACCATCCACTCAGATCAATTGTGGGTCCCACATCTAGACGTTCCAAGTCGAGTGGATTGGGATGCATTGTTAACAGACCTAGTACGGGGGTTGTGACTAGAAGAACACCACCTTGCTTCAGATGTGGTTCAATACTATGTCCAACGCTCAGCTCGACAAGGGTCTGTCAGAGACGACAGACGCGA
>CM035443.1:98040181-98080181 GCA_020310875.1 Ceratopteris richardii | reverse complement strand
AGAAGAGATCTCTCTGAGGCTTTAATGTAGGAGAAGATTCATTCTTCCATTTCTAAGAATATCTATTCATTTTCTATAAGAAAGTACACTAAGCTTTGATAAAGACACCATGGACCTTGGGAGTTAATATGAAAGTTTGGTGGTATTGCTTACCAAATAGGGATTCTTCTAAAATGGGGAACCCATCCAATGTTTCATGTAAGAAAACTTAGGTAGTATACTTCAAGGGAGAATAATATAATAGAGGGTATTATTTCTAGATAGGATACTAAATAGGAGATAGAAACAATTTAGAAGCTTCATGCAAGAGTATATGTAGCCTAGGTAGGACTTTCACTCATAGATTCTACTTGTGAATTAGAAGCCCTAATTTGCAAGTATTTTCCCTCATTGATAATTGATGTTTATTATCTTTAGAAGGGAGACAATTTTTGACATTAGGCCTATTTAGCCATTATTTTGTGTGTATGGGATAAGGGATAGTTATCCAAGATCACTAGCTCAAGGGATATCCCAAGGTCCTTGAGATTGATACTAGAACGAGTCTACACGATCACCACATGTCCACACTAAATTGAAATTTAGAAAACAACATCAATTTATGGGGAAAGAGGTATAAGAAATTGGAGATGAGGTATAGACAAATCTATCTATATGTGCCTCCTTTGGTATTCTTAGCAAATTTCACAAATTAATATTTCATTGTTTCTTTAATAATAATTTATGAGTTTATTAATAAAAATCTACTTTTTTGTTCATTACATTGATACATTTATCATTTTTTAGTTTATGCATTTTAACTAATCAAGAAATTGGTTACCCAGTCAATAACTATTTGCTTTCTTGAGAGAATATTTCCTTTCAAAACATACAACCGTAGAGATACTTTCAAGGATTCATGCATACATATTTACATACATACATGCATACATATGTGTTTACATATGTATATGCACTACATTGCATGCATACATATGTACCAACATACATTCATGCATACATATTTACATACATTCATGCATACATATTTACATACATACATGCATACATATGTATATGCACTACATTGCATGAATACATATGTACCAACATACATGAATTCATATACCCATACATGCATGCATACATAAATTCATACATACATGCAAAATGTATGCACACATACATACACACATACATGCATGCATGCATACATACATACATACATATTACATACATACATATTACATATATACATACATACATACATACATACATGCATGCATGCATGCATGCATGCATACAAGCATACATACTTATGCTATATTAAAAAAGAAGGAAATAATAAATATGCATACACACATATGTGTGTGTATCTATCTCTCTATGCACACTCATCCATATTTTTGGTACTAATATTAGAATTGTTCTCATCAACCTATTTTTGGTTCTAAATGAACTAAAACTATCATTATATTCTATCATTTAAATGTTATGAGTGACAAATAATGCCAATAAGATTGCTATAAGTAGGAGGATATATTGATACCCAAAGAGGCCAAGGGATACACTCATGTCATCAATGTGCTTTGCCCATGTGTAATTTGTACTATGAACAATTGGAATGTGCGAACGTCTTGAAATCTTTACGATTATTTGATTTTAAAGATGGAAAAATAGAAATCTTAATGAAAGGCTTGAAAATAGAAACAAAAAGCTAGTTATCATCTTTTATTTATTGGTAATTGAAAATATTTTACTCATAGTTTTTTTTTCCATGAGCTTCATAGTTCGAATTTGATATTTGTCCTTTCTTTAATTTACGTTCAAAGGTTTCTGCTTATACCTTTGTATGGACTACCATTGATTTGATTAATAAGCGCATCTTAATCGTTGAATATTTTGCGACTAAACACACACAATCGCCCGAATAGCCCATATCACACCATATAACAATTCGGAATCATACGATGACAAATCTATTTTCATTAATAATCATAGCTTAAACGTGAGCATTTACTTTAGTTTTGTGTGTTGTCCATACATGTCATATAGATGGTAATTGGAATTTTCATTAAATGAATCCATAGATTGCTAATCTTGTTTTGATATTAAAACATGGAAGGAATCACTATCCATATGTGCGATTCATGATCAAGCATTTTCAAGTTATATCAGTCAAACAACTGCAAGTTATATTCGCATCTCATGGGTAGACTTGAGATGTTTACATTATGATAATATGCATTGACTGGGACTGAATTATTCCTTGTAAAGAAGATTTCGAAAAAAATTAATTCGATGTTTCTATGCCTAAGATGCGAAAAGAGTTCAACATTGTCTTAGGAAGAGACTTCTAATAGAAAAATGATCGCCGTTCCGTTGTACACTGGACTGAGGGGAATAACAATAGATTCCGGAACTTACAAAATGGTTAATCAATTAACCAACAGAACTAAAATGTGTGTGACTTTCCTAGACCATTGACTGTTTCCGTTCTTGAAGGAAAATGCTGATAGGATGAAGTGTTTTCTTGAAATTTCCATATATAAGAAGTCGATCATGGCTATAAAATAGTTTTCCTGCGCCTCATTATCAAAGAGGAAAGAGAGCTTTAGCATGTGAGCTGTGTGGCTTGTTGGAAGGCTAGAAGACCTAGTAAATATCAAATCAAACAAAAGCTCACTTATGAATATATTTTGAATTTCGAACAAGGAATTATTAATCAAGAACGACGCTTAAAAATAAGCTCAGCGCAACTGCTAAGGGGCTGAGCTGACATATTTCTTTACTGCCATGGAAATTCGCCAATGTTATTTATTATTTCTTTACTGCCATGGAAATTCGCCAATGGCAGAGGATTAGATGTCTACTGCGTTCGGTTATATGCAGTTTATAATCAGAGCTTGCATGAATTCTGAGCTAATGCATAAGCAACGTTCATGTAGTGATCACGATGATGCATGCTTTAGATGGCGCTTAATGAATTATGTCTAAGTGTCAAAATGTCTGTCGAAGTGTCGGAGCAGTACATGCGATAAGCATGCAGAGCTCGGCATTATGGAGAGCGAAATCGACCGTAGCTGTATTGATCTGATTATTAATTTGGACGTAATCTTCCATACTGGATGTGAATTTCTTTCGAATCTAACAGGAATGTGGCATATACGCCGAGAAGAACCGTACGCAGATCTGTTTTTGCAATTTTATGATCCTTTGCTTCGACCTTTGTTGTAATTAATGATCCTTCGTTTCGATCTTATATTAACAGTTTTCTCCGGTTCTCTATTTTAGATTTAAGGGCCTCTTCATAAATTACTGTATTGGACGGCGTCAATCATATCTTCGGCTTCATGAAAACGTACTTGAATATATATAGCGTAGACATGCGGATTAAATTTTGAGCACGCAGGCTAATTATAATTTCAGGTAGATGGAATACAATTAATGTGATTTAATATGGAAGTCTGCGTCGATTGACTGCTCATTCGCAATAAGCTTCGTAAAAGTGAGTAGCTGCTCTATCGTCATGCGTCGTTTGCACGCCAATGACGGATTGCTAATATTATTAGCACCATTCTTAAGAAAAAATTGAGGATCTTATTAATAGCGCGGTAGCAACATCTCGTCAGCTGCCAAAATAAAAGAGACAGAAGAATACAGAACGGACCAGATATAGATATTGCAGAAATCTTAAGTTGAAAGTAAAACTCAATAAGGTAGAGTGTCTAGCATGGAAATAAATTTTAGGTACTTAACTATGTAACTAATAGAGAGAAGATTGATATAAGTACACCTAGCATAGCTAATAAAAAGAAGATTGACATAATTACAACTAACATCATAAATATTAAGAATTTTATCACAATTTCACTGAACATTAACATCAGTAGCTATAGTTAGTATCCCCTTGAAAGTTCATAGAACTTTAAATTATGATTCACTATAAGAATTAATTGGAGCATGTTGAGGCAGTCCAGAGCAAGCTGCAGCCCAAAGTAATAATGTGGAATATATGATTAACTATGTGATTTTGTACTTAAACTATGTGATTAACAGGAAGAAGATTGATGTACTCAAATGATATCAAAGCATAATGCCCAACAGAACTTACTAGAGATGAATGCTTTCATAGAACGTGATAATCATAGGAGAAAAAAAAAATTGCATAGACAGTATTCATAAGCGAAAGGCGTTTGGCGCATCCACAGCATACGAGTGAAGACTATACGCATATCAGAGCAGATGCATGCACATTGTTCATTTATATGGCAAAGAAGTGACACAGTCAATTACCAATATCTGCATCCCATTGACCATCTTGCCCTCGAGTATGATGATTTGCGTGGCCATCCAGAAACGAAATTACTATCCCTAATCATGTCATCTCATCTCCCGAGCAACGAAGATGGAGAACGTGACGATGACGAAAGAAATGAGGAAGGACATGAAGGTCTCCGCGATGAGCGAGTCGGAGGAGAAGTTCAGTAGAGTAGTGATAGCGGCATGGGTGTCGGGAGATGTAGGATGCGCCGCTAGCCTTAGCGCACGGCATTCATGACAGGCCCATGACTGGAGCAGCGGCCAGGAAACCGATTCTGAGGTAGACGAGACAGAGGCTCCTGCAGAAGAGGAAGGAAGAAAGTAGGGCACACCTCTACCCACGTGAAAATGCCCGCCAGCGCCGCCGGCAGAAGAGGTTGGCGGCGCAGCCACTTCCACCCTCACTACCGCAGAGGAGAAGCCCAATGCCGAGGTGAGGGAAACCGTAGCGACTGTAGTGCTTAGGAGGAGTCCATCCCCGAGCCATGGCCTGCTGCCTAACCAGGTGCGCAGCCTCTCTATCCTTGCCTGCAGAGAGGCCGCCATCCGGCTCAGGGATGTGAGCGGCATGATCGGAATGGTGGGGGCTGGCGTCACTGCTGTTGTGGAGGAAAATTCAGACGATGGCGGAGGAGTCGCCTGAAGCTCAAGGAAATCAGCGATGGAATTCACCTCAAACGCCTCCTTCTGCTCCAGATGTTTTCATGGGATGGGGGTTGGCCGGCCCGCGTGGCCTCACAGGCGGCAGTTAGGCCGATTCGTCTCCCCGCCATTGTATGCCGCAGGCAGCCGTCTGACCACCCGCGAGTGATGATGCGAACACTTTGGAATTTTTTTTTCTGATAAAAGCGTTTTAAATTAAAATCACTTGACATATATAAAAGTTAGAGAGAGTTACAAAGAAGGTTCTACATTGTTTTCTCTTTTTCATGAGGTACCCACTTGTTTTTTCAATTCCTTCTCTTTTACAACAAACATCTTGTGTCCATTTGGCCACAAAGGTTGTTGACCACATCTAGAATTCCCAGACCACCCATGTCCTTCGGGCGAAAGCATATTTCCCACTTCGTCTTCGATACGCCCATGCATAAGAAATTTCTACAAACTGTTTCCAACTTCTGCATGTGCTTGCAACTTAGCCTCCTACAAGCCAACAAGGTAGATGATAGAGGAGATAAGGAACATGGTAACCATCATCTCTCTCCTCACCACATTAATCTGCATTCCTTCTAGTAGTGTAATTTATTGTCAAACTTGGCAAGAACCCAGTCCCAATGCGTATTGAATAGAAACACTAAAACTCAACGTATGCCCATCAAGTAGAAGACTTCACCACATGTGAGCTCTTGGCCCCCTTGATCCTTCAAGAATTGTAAGGGTGGGAGGCGATGCTAGAATAAGGAGAAACAACCAATATCATTCTACAAAAACACATTGCATCATCGACAAAGAGTGTAAGAGCCATATGATCCTAACCATGGGGGAGATGAGGCCCCAAAAATGCCCCAAGTACATTTCGTTTCAATAAATTTCCCCTTGGATATCACTCCCTTTTTAACCAAAGTTCTCAATGTCTCCATGGAAGGTTTGAATAGTTGATTGATGAGGCACATTTGCTTCCATCACCCTTTTTGGTATGTGCATGAAATATGAATTGATTATCGCATGATTCAAGATTAATGTGGGGAAAGGAAATAGACTCAATTGTGTAGTAATAGTTTAAATAAGAGAACATTAGTATATGATGAATTTCTACTTCTGATGATTGTATTTTTTTAGTTTAAAGGATTCATGTATGTCTACTCTTAATACATAATATTAAAATATGAAAAGATTATTCAATACGCAGTGGTAAGACGAAAAACCATGCAATGCTTTATGAGATTTCTTGAATTATTATCCAATACATAATATTGAAATATGAAAAGATAATTCAATACGCAATGGTAGGACAAAAAACCATGCAATGGTTTATGAGATTTTTTGAAGTATTATCCACCATATGGTCCTCCTCTATGTTAATATATGAACAATATCTATCTCTCATGATTGTACTTTTATTTCATATTCTTAAGGCTTCCATTATGAGGTGAAACGCAATTTTACATCTCCTTATTAGTGGGAACCCAACTCATTCATGTATAGTTAGTTAATGGATTATATAAGATTGGATCCTTTCCCAATGGGTATCATTTCCATTTATTTTGTTATCTGATGAAATTTAATCTATTATCATATTATGTTAGAAAATGTAGTCTTTTGAATCAAATAATTCAAAAAATGCAAAGTTGAGATCCATGTTCAGTAAACTATAATATTTGCTTTCTCATTATGCTAGTCATTAAGTTTTTTGGTCAGTTTGACATATTTTTTATTAGTATTCAACCATGTGGGTGGTATTCACTCATGCGAAATTGCCCATATAGAATATCTCTTGCTTACATTCTCAACTCTACAATTTTCTAGATGGTTCGAAATTTTCTTTGAGAGCACATTGGTGGATAATATCATTATCTTTACACTTTTTATCGGTAATAGATTCTGTAATTGCCTTTTCATATTTTCTATTATCATTTAGTATACCCTTATAAATTTTCTAATTGTTTCTTTAGAGAACACTTCTCAATAGAGAGGAAGTTGAATTTATTTTCCTTGATATCAACTTTTGTAATAGGTTTGGTCAAGCTTATCAAATACCGCAAGAAGAATGAAATGGTAGAATGTATCAATATGATCGTGTATATCATGGAAATAATTTACAAAGATGAAATACCGTAAGTATTCTAGGGGGCATATTCTCCTTTGAGGGGAAAAAAATAAGGAAAGTGGTAATAGTATATGTACCCAAATTTTTACCATAGTATAAGATGAATAAGAAGTAAATAAAGCAAGTAGCTCCAAAAATCTTCAAACTCATGCAGGGATGAATGTTTTAGTTTTTTTATTGGATCTACTCGGCTATACTTTGTAGCTTTTTAAAAACACTTTCACAAGTATGCTTATATTCTTTGGTAAAGCTTTCACATAGCACACATGGAAAGTATGGCTTGATTGTAAACCTTATAAAAAAGTCTTGGTGTCAATTTTGATCCTTTCCTTTCAATTTTAGCTTCTCTCAATATCTTATGAATGACTTAGGAAAAGAAAAGATTCAAGCTTATAAAGAAATTTTACACAAGGAGTATCAAAACATCACACCTATTTCTCAAATGTTAGATCCAATTGGTGTAATCGGGATGAAAAATTCGATTGGAAAGTTGAATCTGCATACGATTTTGAGATGATGCAATACATGTTTCATAATTGTTACATAAAATCTCTAATTCTATATGGAGAACCAAAATGACCACATAAAATTTTTATCATGTACATAGGTTTGTCTCACTGCAAATAAGTTTGTTTGAACATCAATGAATCGAATAGGAAAATCTTAGAAAATTGAAACCAAAACTTAATGGAGTTGCATGAGTCTTCTCTATCTTGGTAGAAAAACTAATGAAAACTCAAATAGGAAGCATGATATGAATGGTGATATTTGACTTATCTTAAAACACTAAGGAGACATGTGAAAAGGTTCGTTGCAAGAAAAGTTGATTTCAATATCCAAGAGAAATGATAAATTCAAGTCTTAGGTCCTTTTGGCTTCTCCTTGCTTCATCTTTTCTTGTAAGAACTCCTCTTGATCTTCTTTCACATACTAGGCTATTAAAAGTTGCAAGCTTCTTTCACCTCTCGTCTTTGTGTGGATATAATTTTCTTCGTAGATGGCTTCCTAGTCCTTCTCTTTTGAGCTCTCTAGATCTCTTCTATTTATAAAATTCTCCCATAGAACATGTGCTGAAATTTTCAACATTCTAAACACATAAATATTAGGTCCTTGACTTTTTCATCTTTGATGGTTGATTCTTTGTGAGTCTCCCCCTTGATGTGAGGACGTCTCCTCTACATACCTATAGAATCCTTCTTCAACCTTCTCAATTATATTGAATGTCTTGAATTACATCTTGGCCTTCAAGTCTATTCAAGAGGCTTCTCCTAGTCTTCAAAACTCTTTGCTCTTTGACAAGCACGAACAAACCTTTACTTAATGGTTTCACTTTGACTTCCTTTACTTCTCACAAAGCATTGCTTGCTTCCTTTGTCTCCACGATCTGGATTTTAGGTGCTCCAAGCACACTCCTCTTATTGAGGATGGTGAAGATGCCTCCAACAAGTGTCCTACTTCTCCAAGCTTCAAGGGATGAGGTTCAGGGTTATCTTTCCTTTTCTTCTTGAGGGCACTTAGTCTTTATACCTGACGATAAGAACCATTCTTCCAACCAGCCATCATTAACAAAATACCTTTGTCTCTTCAAGATATCTTCTCGCTTTTGAAATGAAAGCATCTTGGATTTTTCTCTTGGCTCAAGCCTAATCAAGGCTTTTATGGTTCAAGCGTAACGTCTTGCAAATGATCCTGCAAGCTTTTAAACACCAACAAGAGACATATACAAAAGAATATACCTCTTATAAATAGGCAACCCTCTTGGATGTCTTCAACTTCCTTACTTGTCCACGTCTTTCTAATATCTTAGGCTTCCAATGTCACACTCAAGTGACTTAGCCACTTCTTCTTATGCTTTTGTTTTGAGCTTTAACACTCCTTTGGATTATCTTCAGCCTTTCCTAGGTTTTCTCTAAAGCCTTTGTTCCTCTCTATGTCAAAGAAAACACACCACAATTCGTTTTGCAAACAACTAGCCCTTCTAGGCAAACATCCCTCACAAGCATACAAGTTTGAGAATAAAACCTTAAATGCAAATATCAAAACTTTCATATAGTCCTTGAGTAGTCTTCTTGGAACTCTTTTAACTTTTTTGATACCTCAAAACATGTACAAGCCTCTAATACCACTGATGGAACTTGATGGGAAAGCGTGGTGGGCTTTGATACCACTAATGGAAAAGGTAGTCATATGTGATGCAGAATTGTACGTGAGCACACCCCTCACAAAGATCTTTGATTCTTTGTATTTTAATTCCAATTTGTAATTAACATCTACCACATTAGCATAGATCCACAAATCCACACAATTCATACATTATTCTTAAAAAATTCCTACATATCAAATATTCATTAGAGGCCATGTTTTGCATACATTCATATATATCATATAAGCATGAATAATCCAAGTCATCAAATCTATACCATATAAATACTCCACAATACCTAATCCAAGTAAAATCATTCCATTCGCATCTCTAGATTGGGAGAAATACCTTCTTCCTCAAGTTGCTTGATTTCACTTTTCTTCAATTTTGCACATTCGAAATTTGTCAATAATGCAAATATCCCTAACATTGAAGAACCATAAAATTTACAGAAAAATTGATAATGGTGTGATTAAACTTGTCTATGGAAGCACGTTCAATTTACTTTAAGAGCCAAAGAATTGCATCTATTATAAAGCTCTATAAAAAATTTAAGAGCCTCTACAAATTACCCTTCTATAACTTTATTACAACACCTTCAAGACCCAAGAACAATGCACAAAACCTCAACTTTTCACTATCATCAAAGTTGATAAACATGTAATTCAACTTGGGCGAACTCCCAATACTACTATTAGCATTCAATATTAATCTTCATGGACATTACAAAGGCTTGCCCAAATCAGCCCTTGCAACTGTCTATAGAAGCACGTTCAATTTACTTTAAGAGCCAAGGAATTGCATCTATTATAAAGCTCTATAAAAAATTTAAGAGCCTCTGCAAATTATCCTTCTATAACTTTATTACAACACCTTCAAGACCCAAAGAGAAAAAAGAAAAAAGAGAGAAGAGAAAAGAAAAGAAAATATAAAAAAGAAGAAAAAGAAAAAGGAAAATTGAAAAGATCGAAAAGGGGAATTGGGCTTCCCTTCTTTGTGGGCTTCTCGGTTTTTGGGGTGTTTGGCTTCGGTGTCTTCCTGGTCTGTGGTCAGTTTCTCCTCCATGTTGGAGGGGCCTGCCCTTGGGTTTTGAAAAGTAAAAGTGGTGCAAGTTCCTTTTGGCCATGGATGTGGCTGCTGCCTCTCTCGTGAAAAGTAATCGGGCCCCTCCCCCTAGGGAGACCGATTTCCTGGCCGCTCTGCTGGAGGGGGGGTAGTGTGCCGCCCCTGGGGCATCCGAAAGTGTTGAATCCCCCGTCGTGTCCCTCAGTAGACCCGCAGTTCTGTCTGCTCAGGAGGAGCTCAAGAAAGTTTGCCTAGTCGGCCAAGTGTTTGGCCCTAGGCCCCCGCTCGAAATTGTGCGACAATGGCTTCGAAAAGAGTGGTTCCCTCGAGGACTAATTGTCAGCAAATGTCAGTTCTTACCAGCAAACCACATGCTGCTAGTCTTTGAGAATGAAGAGATGGCGTTCCAAGCCCTAAGCGTTGGCACCTGGCAGTTTGGTCGGGCGACCCTGTGCCTATTCAGATGGTCCCCGGACTTTACTCCTGACAAATCGAAATCACTGCGGTACCCTCTTTGGGTTGAGCTCCCTAACCTCCCTTACTTCTTGTACAACTTCGTGTGGGACATTGTCTCTCCTATCGGCAAGCCGTTGGCTTCACGCGAAGACATTGGTGGTCTCATCTATGAAGGTGCAAGACACTCGTTCAATGCTAGGTGGCACCCACAAATCTGCGTCGAGGCCAACCTCACTTCGCCGCTTCCATCAATGATCAAAGTGGACATGGGCGAAGGTGATGTTTGGGAGCAGGTTATCACCTACAAAAACCTCCCCAACGCGTGCTTTCGTTGTGGTCAACAAGGTCACAGGATTAAAGACTGCCCTATCAGGCAAAAAAACAAGCGTTCGCAAGAAGCCTCCAAAACTGCTCAAGACAACAACGGCGATTTGACCCACTCGACCAAGGAAGGGGAAGGCAAGGGCCTCCTCAATCCACAAGCTGATGCTGATGGCTTTACTGAAGTTAGAAGGAGAAGGAAAAGAAGTCCGAGGGCCAACGGTGAGAGAAACAACCAGCCACTTACCCCCAACAGCAATTTGTACTGCAATCTAGGAAAGGAGATCAACGAGCTTGACTATCCAGGCGGGAAGCCACTCGAGGTAGATACCTACGACAATGCCCTAGAGATCCCTGACAACAAAGAAACCCCCCAGGAGGGCTATACTACAAGCAAAGAAGATGGATTCACCACTAGTAATGAAGACAACATGGATAGTGAAAGTTCCATCATTGGATCGACGATCCCGGAAACGGTGCCGAGCACGGGGCCCAATTCTCCCCAGCAAGGTGTTTCCCGCAAAGGAAAACAGCCTATGGAGCTACCCTGGAAAAGCCCCTACAAGAACCGATTTCTAAGTCGGGAACAGATCCCAGCGAAAAAGAAAGATGAAGCCAAGAGAAGAAAGGACAAGGCTCCCTCCCGCAAAGAGGGATCAATACAAAAATGATTGTCATCTCGCTTAATGCTAGGGGGCTAACCGACCCCTCAAGAGCGGCCATCATTGGTCAATGGCTCCGCGACACTAGCTTAAAACCAGACATTATATGCATTCAAGAGATTAAAATTGACGGAGAAGACCTTCTGAAACGGCTCAGACAGGTTTCCTCGGCCCATGTGTGGATCCCAACAAAGCACCAGCGGGGGTCCGGTGGAACGGCCATCGGTGTTAAACAACCCTGGCTTGAAAAGCTCGAGAACTCCATTGAAGATGTAAATCACCGCTGGATTGCGGTTTCTTTTGGTGCTCCCCTCTGTGTTACTATGGTTTCTTTATACGCCCCTAACGGGGATTTGGAGAGGCTGAACACTTGGACTTCTCTTGACTCGCTTCCCCACAACGTGATTATATGTGGAGACTTCAACATGGTGGAGGACCCTATGGACAGATGGATGGGCAAGGGCAGGGTCATTGACAGTCGGGAGAAAGAAACGTGGGACATGACCAAACTCCACTTGGATCTGGTCGAATTCAAAGACTCGAATGGCTTTTCCTGGTCGAATCTCCAAGCGGGCGAGGATCTGAGGAAAGCTAGACTTGATAGATGCTACATCTCTCAGAGCTTTACTCATCTGTGGGGCCACCCTTCCATCACGCAACGTACTGACCTCACCATCTCCGATCACTACCCGATCGTTATCACTTTTCAACCCTCCAACAGGACCCACAAGGCTCCGTGGTTCCATGCCAACGCTTCCACCTTCTCTCTCCCCTCCGTCCATCAAGAGATTGCCGATGTGTGGAAGGTGGCGTTCGCCTCTGGCTTGGCCCCAGCCAAGTGCTGGAGAAGTGCGGTCGACAAGTCTCGCAAGATCATGATCAGAACTAAGAAGATGCTCGAGACAGTGCGGCGGGCTCGTAGGGAAGCGCTTTACCACAGACTCTGGCGACTCGAGGAGGAAGTGAACAAAGGAAAACACCAAGCCCAGAAAGGTCTCCGAAGAATCAGAGCAGCGTTGAGATACGAGGAAGAAATACAAAGGAAAAACTTGCAAATCTTCTTCAAGGAGTGGTGGGCTGGAAAAGCCGACAAACCCACCAAAGAGATGTGCAGTATCCTTAAAAGGAAACACAACAGAGAGACGATCCCCCCACTGCTAGACCCACATGGCAATGTATGCAACTCGGAAGAAGATAATTTTGGCATCATCGAAGGGCACTTCACGAGACTCCTGGGAACCTCGAACCCCCTCTCCCACCATAGAAGGGACTGCATGGCTGCCATTTCTAGGGTTTCCCCTCGGAGAATACCACCCAACCTCCACTCCCTGCTCCATGCCCCGATCTCTGAATCAGAAATCATTGAGGTCATTGATGCCCTCCCTCTCGGCAAAAGCCCGGGACCCGACGGACTCACTAACGAGTTCTTTAAATCCTTCAAGCTGGTGGTTGCCACCCCTCTTCGGATGGTTTGGCAAGAAGCGCTAAATTTTGGCGCTCTTCCTTCTTGTATAAATAACGGAATTATCAAGCTGATTCACAAGAAGGGGGAAAAAAATAGAATCGAGAACTGGCGGCCAATTACGATGCTCCAAACAGGATACAAGATTGTCGCCAAAGTCATTGCCAACAGACTTGCGTGCCACCTGAGATCTTGGCTTAGCGAGGACCAAAAAGGTTTCATCAAAGGCAGGTCCATCCTGGAAACCATTATGGATATTTGGGAAGGTATTCAATTTGCAAACGAGTCTAATCAAGATGTGGTCTTCCTCAAGATCGACTTTGACAAAGCCTACGATAGGCTAGAATGGGACTATATTCTGCAGTCGCTCCAAGACCTCGGATGTAATCAGAAATTCACCAAGATGATCGCGACCCTTCTCGGCAACGCAACGACCCAAATTAACGTTAACGGCAAACTGTCGAAGGCGATCCATCTTAAAAGATCTATTAGACAAGGGTGCCCTCTTGCCCCCCTTCTCTTTGCCATCGCCACTGAGGGGCTGAGCAGACTTGTGGCTCATCATGTGGAGGCTGGCAATATCAAAGGCCTCCAACTACCTCACGACCACAATCAAATCATCATGAGACTTTTTGCTGACGACATGAACGCGTTCGTTCACAATGATAATACCAGCCTGGAGACTTTCTGGAGGTGTCTTGATACCTTTTGTGAGGCCTCTGGATCCAAAATCAACCACAATAAGACCGCCTTTAGGGCCATCGTGGGAGATCAACCTGGCCTTCTCATTGATCATGGCTGTCAAATCATTCCGCAGGGCCAAATCTTTCGGCTGCTTGGAATCCCCTTGGGATTTGGCGTCTCTATGGAGCAGCGATGGAACTGGGTGCTGGCCAAACTTGAAAACAAGCTCAATTACTGGAGAGGCATGCAAATCAATCTCGCTGGACGGGCGATGGTTATCAACACGTTCCTCCTCTCGTCTACCATCTATTTCCTTTCTTGCTGGAGACCGAATGAGCAAGGCCTGTCCAAACTGAATAGCATCTGCAGAAACTTTCTTTGGACGGGTGATCATAACAGAAGGGGGGTGCCTAAAATCAAATGGGCCATCTGCACCAGCCCTAGAGATAGCGGGGGGCTTGGCATCCTGGACATTGGGTGTATGGCTAACAAACTAGCAGCCAAATGGATGATTAAAGCTTGGTGCAATAGGGAGGCCTCGTGGGCCAAGCTGATCTTCAGAAACAAAAATGAGTTGGCCCTCACGGGGTCCCCGAACTGGAAGAACCTTGACATCATGACCCTGCTATTCTCCCCGATACCTGTCTTCCCAAAAGGCTCCAATCTCGTATGCTCTCTTTGGAAGGGCTGGAATAAAGTCAAAAGCTTCACAAGAATTAGTGAGGACTGGAAGTGGGCGGCCGGAATCAGACAAAACGACTCTATCTGGTTTCCGATACATGGCATCCGGAGTGTAGAGTCGTGGAACATCCAAAATGCCAAGAAGTTATGGAACAAAGGATTCAAAAAATGGAAACACCTCTGGAAACATGACACCAACAGTTGGATCAACTTCGAGGATATCGACCCTCGCATAAACATCTCCTACGAAGAATGGAACACCTTGCAAAGCAGATGCCTCGCTTGGGATCGCCACAAAACTCGCCTTCTCATGGGACATGATGCTCCGAACGCGCGTGGTCTCAAATGGCACAATGGAAATAGCCTACTCAAAATCCCGAACATCAAAGAAACGACTGACCTCCAGATCACCCTCAACAAGAAGTGGTGCCTGTCTTGGACGCGGCTTCGGTGGGACATGAAATTCATGGGTATCTGGCACCCACTTATAGAGATTAAGAAGTCTGCCCTCTTATGGCAAATTCTTCATCGAGGAATTTGGACTAACCATAAGGCAAGAAAAATTTGTGGGATCCCTCCGTGGTGCAAACGCTGCCACCGTGCAATCGAAGATGTCCCACACATCTTCCTTACTTGCCCCAACTCCTACAGAATCTGGCAGATGGTTGGACTGAAAATCAGAGTTCAGAAACAGCTTAGTTGGAAACAAGTCCTTTTGGGAGAAGCGATTGGATGCTCTGCGGCTCTCTGGAACGCAATCAGAGGGGATGTCCTGTGGAAAATCTGGCGAGAGCGGTGTGCTCTCAACTTCGGCGACCCCCCCAAGGAGTGGTCGATTGAAAAATCTCTATTCCTCCTTGGCAAAAGGATTGTCAACAGTAAGAAATCCCCCCCCTTCAGGCACCATCAAGTCCTCCTTTTGATCAACAACAAGCTCAAACCCAAGTGGGTCCCGCATGAGGGCGACGAGAGGGTGATCAACCTTCTTTGTAATGCAACCTAGGAATCAACCAAGCTTCCCCTGCTTTGTGGGATTTGGGGGGTCCCGTGGGCACTAGTCCCCTTCTATTGTACCTTTGTTTCTTAATTTAATTCAAGTCCGGGAGAGTAGGCTATTGCCGAACTTCCTTTATATAAAAAAAAAACAATGCACACAACCTCAACTTTTCACTATCATCAAAATTGATAAACATGTAATTCAACTTGGACGAACTCCCAATACTACTATTAGCATTCAATATTAATCTTCATGGACATTACAAGGGCTTGCCCAAATCAGCCCTTGCAATTGTTCAATTTTGCAACTTCAAGACATGGAGACAATGCACAAAACCTCAACTTTGCATTACATTATAATACACAACAAACACGATAATGTTTTAATTTCACTTGTATTAAGAAGTACATCCAATCGACTTCCAATAACACTCTAATCTTTCAATTATGAACCTCTGTAGCATTTACAAGGGCATGCTCAAATCATACATATACAATGTTTGATACTTTGTCAACAACTCAAAATAGTCCTCCTGCAAGTTAATACACCACATCAAATCTTAATCAAATCTAAATACCTTCTCCTAAGGTATGAAATATGTGTACAGCTCCAAGATCCTTCAAGAGAAAGTAAATTCCACAACTCTAAGCTTCGTAAGCTAGGTGTATATGTAAGATCAAGCATATGCAATCAATGCTTATATATTGCATGTATATGCATTCACACATAATGTAAGTGTAGTAAATCACTTCCAAAACATTCAAATATCATGGAAATAATTTACAAAGATGAAACACCCTAAGTATTCTAAGAGGTATATGCTCCTTTTGAGGGAAGAAAATAAGAAAAATGCTTACAGTATATGTAATCTTTACCATAGTATAAAATCAATTAGAAGTAAATAAAGCAAGTAGATAAAAAAATCTTCGAATTCATATAGGGATGAATGTTTTATTTTTTTATTGCATGTACTCAGCTATAGCTTGTAGCTTTTTAATAACATTTTCACAAGTATTTCGCCTCATGTGCTCATATTCTTTGGTAAAACTTTTACATAGCACACATGGAAAGTATGGTTTGATTCAAAACCTTAAAAAAAATTCTTGGTGTCAATTTTGATCCTTTTCTTTCAATTTTTAGCTTCTCTTAATATCTTATGAATGACTTTGGAAAGAAAAAAGTCAAGCCTATAAAGAAATTTTACACGATTAGCAAAACATCACACCTATTTCTCAAATATTAGATGTAATTGGTGTAATTGGGATGAAGAATCCGATTGGAAACATTAATTTTCTTATGATTTTGAGATGATGCAATACATGTATTATAATCGTTACATAAAATCTCTAGTTTTATATGGAGAAACCTGAATGAGCACACAAAACTTGTATCATGTACATAGGTTTCTCTTAGTGGAAATATTAATTTTTTATATCAATGAATCCTATAGGAAAGTTTTAGAAAATTAAAATCAAAACTTAATGGGGTTGCATGAGGCTTCTCTATCTTGGTAGGAAAACTAATGAAAACTCAAATAGGAGTCATGATAGGAATGGTGATATTTGACTACTCTTAAAATACTAAGGAGACATGTGAAAAGGTTCGTTGCAAGAAAAATTTATTTCAATATTCAAGAGAAATGATATCTCATTACACAAGAAAATAAAAAATAAAGAAAGAAAATATTCATCTCTAGACAAATGAATTTCAAAACTCAGGAGATTTAAAGTGGAGCTTTTCACTTATCTAGCAATAGAAATCTCTTTCTATTTTTTTTCATATATATAGCTTGATGGAATTGGATTGTTTTTTAGAATACGTCCACAAATTGCTGGATATAGATCAACATAGTATATGAAGAAGTTATACATGGACAAAAAACATGTATGCAATCACAATAAAAAGAAAATTAGCAAGAACATTTTGGTATATAAGATTAAATTAAGGAGGATATCCTCAAAATAACACAAATCCAGAGAAATGAATGGTGATCAATAACAAAAAACACATTAAATCTTCTATCAAACAATGAATTTTATCTCTACCTAATTATATAAAAACCCATTTTTGCAAATAGATTCTCCGCCTTGTACAAGAAGAGGAGTCCTCAAGCCTAAGCATCCCACATAGAATCTATACTTTAAATTTCATAATTTTTTGATATCATTTGAGTCTTCAAATGAGCATCAAGACCTAATTTTTAACTAGGCCAGGGACTAGATCTGAAATTGCTAGAAACTCACCTAAAAACTATAAATATGGCTAGA
Source organism: Ceratopteris richardii (assembly GCA_020310875.1). Taxonomy (NCBI): domain Eukaryota; kingdom Viridiplantae; phylum Streptophyta; class Polypodiopsida; order Polypodiales; family Pteridaceae; genus Ceratopteris; species Ceratopteris richardii. Next base: position 98,062,374 of record CM035443.1, on the reverse strand, counting down.
GAGCTCATCTTTGAGGTTTTTGATTTTGGAGAAGGCTTGTATGAGAAATAAGAAGCTTGTATTCTTGCAAAATAATAGACATCTCCATTGTTCCATATCTTCTACTCTTCCTTGTGTGTGTGCATACATGTGTGGATTTTGTGTGCTTCTCCCTTCACATCTACAAACATCATTCGCCTCACCCTCATATCTCCATGGATTCATAATTACAAGGTAGATCTTCATGGATGTTGATGCTCATCAGTGTTCTAAGAGTGACATCAACGCTAGGCTTTTTGGAAATCCCTAGATATCTCACCTATCATGGTAAAAAGGATATAGAATTAGTAGTAGCAACAACACTACTTTCCATAAAGAATTTTCAAGGGTAGCCGTGTGTTCCAAAAATGTCCTATCAATAACCCATTCCATATGTATTTATTCATGAAGATAATAAGTTTATAAGGACCATCAACATTGACAAGGAGGGGCTCATGAAAATGAATGAAGCAACTAGAGTAATGACAATCATTGGCAAGAATGCTTTTTTGTGGCACAGTATGAAGATATTTAATAATAAATTTATACAAATAGTGCACATGTAGTTCTCAATAGAGATGAGGCCATAGATGATGAACTGCAAAGCATTTTCAAGATCCCTTTGTAGTGATATGCCTACATCCAACATAACAAAAGTTTCTTAGAAGGTTACAAATATTGTAAACTATATCATGTAATTTTTATGATGAATAAATATACTATCTTTTCATTCTTTCGTATGTTGGAGTTTGAACATGTTTTTCTCAAATTTCAAAGGGTTTCTTACTTTTTTTTGTTCCATATGATGTCTAAGACATAGAAATGAAAAAAAAAACAATTGTTCACCATGGAATGAACAAGCTTGGTTTGAAGTGGTCTAATAAGTTCTAAACATGTTGTGATCAACGCATGTTTTTTATTTTGTCTATTGTTGAGCTTGTAAGGATCAAATAGGGAAGAAAACATCACAAAAATACCAAGCTTGATTTGAATTGGTCAAATAAGGTCTAATCGTGCTGTGATGGACACATGTTTTTTTTTAATCTATTCTTGATATTGTTCTCTGCATTATCGGATGGAAAAGAAAATGGAGTTCTACTCCTTCAAGCAATAGAAGGATGATAGAAATAACTTTTCTATTGAAGAATATAAGGAGAAAGTTCTGCATATAAATAAGTATGCACTAGAAGTTTCTGGAGATGCACTAAAAAGCAAATTTATTGACCGTTTACAGGAAGGGGTTTGCTATCAAGTAAAGGAGTCTAGATGTGTAGTTTTTTTGATGCAGTTGCAAAAGCAAAAAACTTTGAGAAGATGGAGAAGTTTACTATGAGAAAAGGCATCCAAATCAAGTTTTATCTCAATAGGACATCGACCCTCAATAACTATTTCAACAAATAAAAATGGACAAACATCCACTAAATCTATTAATGGTCAAGGAGGAAAAACTAAACTGACACAGATTGATACACTTATGAAGCAAAAACTTGTGCACTCACAACATGATTCTCATTTTTTGGAGTGGGCTAAAAGATTAGAACTTTGCTGTGATGTCGAAAACAAGCACATCGCACTTTTGAATGTCCAAACAAGGTGTTGATATATTTAGGTAGTGATGTGTGTGAACACTCTAGGACCGCCGGGACACTTTTTTCCCTCTTTAGGAGGTTTTTTTCCCCCGGCTTGTATATACGCCTATTGCCCTAATGGGCTACTTATCTTTGTACATTCTCTAGTAATACATTCAGTCTTGTGTGTTGTGCTCCAAGCTTCTTCCTCTTCCTTGTGCTGTTTGCGTGCTTCCGCAGACGTCTAACTCCAACAATTGGTATCAGAGCAGGTCGTTGATTCTTCTAGGGCGCCGTCGACACTCCTCCGTTTTGCAGTCTCAGATTCGCACAAAATTTGGTGAGCATACTCAGGGTGTTTTCGAGATCAAAACAGCTTTGTTCTGTGGTGCCGAAATCGCGATCTGAGCTCGTTTCGGCCTCCGAACGCACTATCGCAGTGCTTGTGCAGGCTATTTCGTCCTTTTGTGCCAAAGGTATATACCAGTTTCTGTTCGCCAGTTTAAGCGTCTCGAAGTCTGCTACAGGTCTAGCAGAACTCGTCTGGGCAGTTCTGTTCAACTTTTTGAGATACAATCAATTTTCTGCATCAAGGTATTTTAGTCACCGGCCATGGCTGAAAGCAGTGATGTATTCCGTATATTGGCTGTTGAGGATAAGTTGGATGGTACCAACTACCCATTATGGGCTTATATGATGCGACATGTACTGGTTGCAAAAGGATTGTGGAACATTGTGCAGGGTGTTGAAAGACGTCCTGTTACACCTGTAACGACAGGTACTGCAAATACAGGTGTTGGAGCTGATGAAGATGGTGTCGAAGATGATATTCCGCAGATTCCTGTTCGTGCTGCTGTTTCTGTTGCACCTACTGCAGAGCAGATTCGTTGGGATGGCAGAGATGCCCAGGCACATGCATTGATAGCTTTGTCTGTCAAACGTGCCATTATTCCTCACATTCGCTCTTGCAGAACAGCAAAGGATGCTTGGGATACACTTACCACTTTGTACCAGGCTAGGAATGAGGCTCGTGTTGCTTACCTCCGAAAACAGTTGGAGAGTGAGCACATGAATGAAGGTGATTCGATGGACAGTTTTCTTACAAAGATCAAAGACCTGAAGGAACAATTGATTTCTGCTGATGAGGTTATACCAGATAGCTCACTTGTGCAGACCGTTCTGAATGGCCTTCCTGATTCATATCAGAGTTTTCCCTCTACTCTTCGATTGATGATGAAAGGCAATCCGAATGCCTTGTCATTTGAGGAATTAGTCTCTGTTCTGTTGCAGGAAGATCAGTCCAGGCAGAACAGGTCCATTATGCGTGTTGCAGATCAAGCTTTGCTGGCTAGTCAGAAGGGCAAAGGAAAATGGAGCTCTTCTACTAGTAAGCAGAAATCTGCAAATGCTGCACAATCGAAGAACCAGGATAAAGATGAGAAGAAATCAGAAAAGCAGAAATTGTTCTGCAAGTACTGTAAAGGAAATGATCATATTATAAAGAACTGTCCAAAACTGGCTGCTAAAGAGGCAAAGAAGAAAGAGGCTGGAATGGTTGTTGCAGAGGCCTCTACACCAAAAACAGAGTCTGCAAATCTTGTGCAGGAAGAAGAATGGGCGTTTACTACTGTTTGCAGTTTTGACCCATCTTCTCATGATCAGTGCATGTCTGCAGTAGACTCAGATGTTTGGTACTTTGACAGTGGGGCAACCAAACATATTACCTCGCAACGCAGTTTCTTCTCTTCACTCGAGCCTGCCCCTACAGGGAATACTGTCACATGCGCCAATAACTCCTCTTATCCTGTTATGGGAGTTGGTAAGATCATTCTGACTACTGCTGATGGTAGTTCTTTCACTTTGTCAGATGCTTTATTTGTGCCAGGGATCAAAAAGAACCTGTTATCAGTTTCTGCATTAGCCAAGATTGGCTTGGTTGTGAAATTCGTTGATGACAGGTGTACAGTCCATGATCTCTCAAATGGCGATGTGATTATTGCTTCTGGCATTTTATGTCGTGGGCTGTATAAGCTCATAGACTATGAAAAATCTGTGAATGATTCGGCATGTGCAGTTCATGATTCTCAGGCTATGTCAGATGCAAAGCTTTGGCATGCACGCTTTGGTCATCTGAATTTTGCTAGTTTGTTACGCCTGCAGAAATTTGAAATGGTATCCTCTTTGCCCAAACTTGAGGCACCTGGAAAACATGTTTGTGAAGGCTGTATTTTGGGCAAAATGCAGCGTTCTTCCTTTCCAAAAGATGGTTCAGTTCGGGCTATGCAGAAATTGCAGCTTGTACATAGTGATGTCTGTGGTCCTATGCAGACACCCTCTTTTGGAAATTACCTTTACTTCGTGACTTTCATTGATGATTTTTCCAGGCATGCATGGGTATATCCACTCAAAGCAAAGTCCGAAGTGTTCATGTGCTTCAAACAGTTTTTGGTTTTGGCTGAAAATCTCTCAGCATGTAAAATGGGCACCCTCCGTTCTGATGGAGGGGGGGAATATATGTCTTCAGATTTTAATGCATTTATGGCTGAACGTGGGATAAAACACCAGTGTACAGTGCCGTATACACCTCAATAGAATGGAGTTGCTGAACGAAAGAACAGGTCACTCATGGAGATGGCGAGGTGCATGGTCAAAAGTCAGGCTTTACCACATAGTTTCTGGCTTGAGGCTGTCATGTGTGCAGCATATGTACTGAACAGGTGTCCCACGAAAGCGTTGCAGTCTATCACTCCATATGAGGCTTGGCATGACCGCAAGCCATCTGTTGCTCATCTGCGTGTTTTTGGTTGTTTGGCATATGCATTAGTGCCTGAACAACATCGCAGAAAATTGGATGATAAGGCAGTAAAATGTATTTTTGTTGGGTACAGTTCTGAAAGTAAAGGCTATCGTCTGTATCATCCACAGACTAAACGCATTCTGGTTAGCCGTGATGTTGTCTTGTGGAAGATGCTATTCAGCCATTGCTTTCATGTACTAAGGAGACATCTGTTAGCTCCAAAGACATGTATGATACTTTGATGCCTCTTTTTACAGGTGGACAGGCTAGCGCTGGTCCTAATGAGGCAACTTCTCAGCCTTTGCAGGTTTCATATGATGATGCAGATCATGCCATTTCTGATGCAGATTTACATGATGCACTTGTTGATGAGAGAGCTGATATTGAACAAGCAAAAACTATGCCAAAATGGCTGGTGCAGACTTTGCGTGACAGCAAATTAGATGCACCTTTGTCATATCGTACTCGTTCAGGCTCTCATAGTACCTCCTTTGCATCAGATTGCTATGCTATGGCTGCATCTAGTCTCTGTGATGAGAATGAGCCTGTTTCTTTTGATGAAGCACAAAATTCAGAAAATTGGATGGCTGCTATGCAATCTGAATATGATGCTATAATGAAGAATGGTACATGGTCTTTATGTGACTTGCCTCCTGGCAAGAAGGCCATTGGCACTAAGTGGGTATACAAGCTGAAGCGTAAACCTGATGGTACAGTTGACAGGTATAAGGCTAGGCTTGTTGCAAAGGGTTATGCGCAGGAAAGAGGCATTGATTTTGATGAGACCTTTGCACCTACATGCCGTATGACTACTGTTCGGAGCATTTGTGCACTTGCAGCCCATCATGGTTGGAATGTACATCAGTTGGACATTAAGCATTTCTGAATGGTGACTTGCATGAAGAAGTGTATGTTTTTCAGCCCCGTGGCTTTGTGCAGAAAGGGCATGAAAACCAGGTGTGCAGGTTAAAGAAGGCGTTATATGGTTTAAAGCAAGCACCACGTGCTTGGTATGAGAAAATACATGCCTATCTGATTGCACATGGTTTTGAGAACAGTCCAACTGAAAGCACCTTATATGTTAAGCGTGCTAATGATGTGCTTTTGATCATTGTTGTCTATGTAGACGACATGCTGCTCACTGGTCCTCTTGAGAAGCATATTGCTGATTTCAAGGCTGATTTGCATGCCTCATTTGAGATGTCTGATTTGGGGCATTTGCATCACTATTTGGGCATTCAGTTTATGCAAGTTGATGGTGGAATGGCTTTGTGTCAAACGAAATATATTGACACATTATTGCAGCGTTTTGGCCTTGAAGACTGTAAGCCTATTGCCACTCCTATGGAGACAGGTTTACGATTGAGTCTTCATGATGCTGGAGATGCATTTGATGCTGTTCTCTATCAGCAGGCTATTGGATGCTTGATTTACTTATGCATTACTCGGCCAGATATTCAGTTTGCTGTCTCACAGATGAGCAGGTTTATGCATTGCCCAGGAGTCACGCATTGGAAAGCGGTTAAGCGCATCTTTCGCTACTTGAGTGGTACTCGGCTACTTGGGTTGTTTTATCCCAAGGGGGGATCACTACCACCAGATTTGCATGCTTTTTCTGACTCAGATTGGGCTGGTTGCTATGACACTCGTGTGTCCACCAGTCGTTTTTGCTTCATGCTTGGTAGCTCATGTATATCTTGGTTGAGCAAGAAGCAGCCTACTGTGGCCACTTCCAGTTGTGAGGCTGAGTATAGGGCAGCTTTCACAGCGACTGTTGAGTGTGTGTGGCTCAGACGCCTTATGGCTGATTTGGGTGTTGGCCAGTCTTCTGCCACCACCATCTTCACTGACAGTCAGAGCGCATTGGCAGTTGCGAGGAACCCTGTGTTCCATGCTCGCACTAAGCACATTGAGGTGCATTATCACTATGTCAGGGAGAGGTTCTCTGCTAGGGAGATCAGCTTGGCATATGTGCCCACGCAAGAGAACATTGCAGACCTTTTCACGAAGGCTCTGCCTAGGGAGAAGTTTGAAGCTTTCCGCAAAGCTTTGGGCTTACTTCCTTTTGTGGAGTGATTTCCACATAGCTCGGCACTTCCTTATACATGAGTGCCAGCTCCTTGTTCACCGCATCACTCCCAAGGGGGATTTGTTGATATATTTAGGTAGTGATGTGTGTGAACACTCTAGGACCGCCGGGGCACTTTTTTCCCTCTTTAGGAGGTTTTTTTCCCCCGGCTTGTATATACGCCTATTGCCCTAATGGGCTACTTATCTTTGTACATTCTCTAGTAATACATTCAGTCTTGTGTGTTGTGCTCCAAGCTTCTTCCTCTTCCTTGTGCTGTTCGCGTGCTTCCGCAGACGTCTAACTCCAACACAAGGCCATCAACCGTTCTATGCAGGCAAAAATAGCTCACCTACAAGAGGGAAACAGAACGGTTGAGGAATGAGATGATCAAGGTAAGTGGTCTAACCCTAGACTTCAATGCATGGCCACTTCTTCTCATTCAAGGACATCAATGATTAGGATTATGGGGGACATATCCTCACATAAGGTTAGTTTCTTGTTTGATTCGAGTAGTACAAATTGTTTTCTTTCATTTAAGTTGGTAAAGGCGTTAGGATTACATATTGAGATGATGACCAAAAGACCTATACAGATGGCTAATGGTAGGATACATGATACTCAAGGCTGTATTGAGAATCTTGATTTTATGTTAGGTGAACATAAGTTTTTGGGTACCTTCCATGTAATTGAAATGAGAGAATTTGGTGTAATCATCAGTGTGGATTGGTTAATTCATAACACAGTGTCATGATTGATTGCAAAAGTGGGATCCTTACTTTGAAAATAGAGGGGGAGGAACATCATCTTATATGCGATTGTAATTCAGGTTTTTCTCCTATTTGAGTTATAAAGTTGATTAGCGGTATTGAACAGGGTTGTGAGACATATTTGGTTTATGGGAGTGACCTTCATGAGAATAAGAAAGAAGAAGAAATATGTGAATATGTTAGAAAACTTTTAGATGAGTATGTAGATGTATTTTTGATGATCAACTGGGCATGCCTCCTCCTAGGAAAATTGACCATACTATAGACTTCTATCCAGGAAGTGCGACTTATTCTAGAGCACCTTATAGGTTTATTATTGATGAATTGAAATAGCAAAAGCTTCAACTAGATGATCTATTCAAGAAGGGGTTGATAAGACCTAGTGTTTCACCTTGGGGAGCACTTGTTTTGTTTTAGAAAAAGAAAGATGGTTATGCAAACTTTGTATTGACTATAGTGGATTGAACAAGAAAACCATTAAGAACAAGTATAAACTTCCACATATAGATGAATTCCTAAGTCAATTGAGTTGTGCCACAATATTCACTACAATTGACTTAAGATTCGGGTATCATCAAATTAGAGTAAAGTTTGAGGATATACCCAAAACCACTTTTAGAACATGATATCGTCATTATGAGTTCATAAATTTTCCTTTTATATTGACAAATGCTCTTGCCATGTGTTTGATCAATAATGTGTTTCATGAATATTTCAATAAATTTATTTTAGTCTTTCTTGGTGATATTTTTTTTGTATTGTAAGGATGATGTTGAACATGCATTGCATCTCAGGAAGACTTTATAGAAACATAGAGAGCAAAAAGTTTATGGTAATATGAGTAAATGTTTTTTGGCCATGGGGGAAGTGAATTATTTGGGGAGAGTTGTTTGTAAGGAAGGGTAGTGTCTTATGAGTCAAGAAAACTAAGAAAACATGAATTAAATTATTCAACACATGAATTCGAAATGTTTGTGGTTGTTCATGCACTTAAAGATTGGAGACACTTATTGCTTGGAGTAAAGTTTGAATTAAGAATGTATTATCAAAGCCTTAAATATATCTGTACTCAACCTTTTCTTAACAATAGACAAAAACAATGGATGGAATTGCTAAGGGAATATGATTTTGATATTAAGTACTTAGCAAGAAAAGAAAACAAAGTGTGTGATGCCTTAGTCATAGACTTTCATGCAATTCAATTTCTATTTCATCCTTTGATTTTGATATTAAAAAAGCATTAAAAGAATATTTGTATTATGCAACAATCTTGAAAGTTTTGTATGAAAATCCAAGTTCTATGTTTCAAGGAAAATTTCATTTGAAAAATAATTATTTGTATAGTAATTCTCATTTATGTGCTTCTTCAAAATCTATTTCGAAAGAAAAGATTCTCTTAGAATGTCATGATGCACCGTTCTTTGCACGCCCTAGTTTTTCTAGGACTTGCTAAAGTGAAAGTTTTGTACTATTGGTCGTGTATGAAATATGACATTAGGAGGTATGTGAAAGAATGTTTGAAATGTCAACAGGTTAAGGTTGAATTTAAACTGAATCCTTGTACATTACAACCATTAGATGTGCTTGATAAAAAATGGGAATCCATCTCCATGGATTTCATAACAAACTTGCCTATGACCAAAAGTGGGCATGATACCATCTTTGTTATTGTGAAACATCTTAGAAAGATGGAACATTTTCTTCCCATAAGGAAAACTGATATAGCTATGCATGTTGCTAAACTTTTCATAAAGGAAGTTTTTAGGTTATTGGTATACCTAAAAGTATAATTTTTGAGAGGGATGTAGGGTTTACGTCTAATTTTTGGAAAGCAACATTTCAATCCATAGGAATAGAATCATGCATGAGTACTACATTTCATCCTCAATCTGATGGTGAGATAGAGAGGGTTAACCACGTGCTTGAGGATATGTTACATATGTATGTAAATGATAAGCAGAACAATTGGACTAAGTATTTTCCTTTGGTTGAGTATGCATATAATAGTGCTTGGCATTCCTCTATTAAGATGGCACCTTTTGAAGCAATGAATGGCTATAATTGTTTGGTACCTCATTCACTTTCTTATTCACAAAAGCAGGTTTGAGGTATCCAATCAGATGCTTGAAAACATGTATTTGAAGCTGAATAAGGTAAAGAAGAACATTAAAGATGCAGAAAAACATCAAAAGTTATGTAATGGTCTCAAAAATGACCCTTGGAATTTAAAACAAGTGATCTGGTTTTTTTGAAAGTGAACCCTTCTAAACCAAATTTGGTTTTAGGCGGAGATGGTAAAGAGCTTGGTTTTGGTAGATCAAATGTTTGAAAGAGGTTATTAGGTGAGGTTCAATGATCAAGGATGTTTTGTTGAAGACCCCATGCAAGACTACATGCTCATAGCAAAAGGAAAGGATTAAGGAAGACTCTTCACCATGGAGGTAAAGCCATTAGCCCCTCATATTGTCTACTTCTCAATTGGAAATAAATAGATTGCATAAATCGACTTATGGCATAAAAGAATTGGGCACATAAACTTACAAAGGATGAAGGAAATGCAAAGGAAGGTCTTGGTGAGTGGCCTGCCTGATCTTACATCATAGAATATGCAACATTTGTGCCATGCTTGTCAATTAGGGAAACAAAGCAGATTGCCATTCCAGAAGAAAGCACATGTGAGTAATAAAGTATTGAATCTCATACACACAGATGTATGAGGACCTACAAGGGAGCCATCCACTGGAGGTAATAGGTAGTTTGTCACATTTATAGATGATCATTCAAGGTTTGTTTGGATGTATTGAATCAAGTCAAAGTCATAGGTGTTTTACCACTTCAAGAGGTTCAAAAACCTAGTGGAGAAGGAAACAGGGAAGTATATAAAGACTCCTAGATCGGATGGAGGGGGAGAGTATTTTTCAAATGAATTTTCATATTTTCTACATGATCATGGCATCAAAAGGAAATTCACTTGTAGGTATATACTCCAAAAAAAAATGGGGTGGCAAAGAGGAAGAATAGATACATAACAGAAGTGGCTAGATCTTTGTTAAATGAAATGAATATTCTTAACTCTTATTGGGCTAATGCAACAAATATAGCCATATACATTATGAATAGGTCTCCAACCTCAGGAGTACATGGAGTTACACCTTATGAAGCTTGATGTGGTAAGAAACCTAACCTTTCACATCTCAAAGTGTTTGGTTGTATCTGTCATATTCACATGCCTCAAGAATTGAGACACAAGTTAGAACCGAAGGTAGATAGGTGTATATTTCTTGGATATTCTTCATATAAAAAGGGTTTTAGATGCTATAATCCTCAAAGATCTTAAGGTGTCTAGGGATGTAATATTTGATGAGTTGCTGCCTTAATATGGTAGTAAAGATGTGTTACAGGTCGATGATGCATATGAAGCCGAGAAGAAGTTCAAAGAGCAACAACAAAGCATGGAGATGCGTGGTCCAACCACTTCAAGCACACCATTAGAGGAGAGTACTACATCAGATTAGCATGGAAGGACAAGGAATGAAGCTCATTCAAGTGAAGAAAGTAGCAAAGGAAGGGAAAAGCCAAATGACAAAGACAATCGATGGGTAGACATGGAATCTACAAGTGATGAAGATATGGAAAAATTAAAAACTCCATGATTTAAATCATCTAAGCCAAGGAGGGGGATATCCCTACCACCTAATGGTGAGGTAAGGTCATCCAATAGGGTTAAATACCCTGTTCAAAGGTTAACTTATAATTCATTCATTGAAAGACACTATGCCTACATGAGTCAAGTTATAGATTGTGAAGAACCTAAATTTTTTGAAGAAGGAAATAAGAATAGGGAATGGATTGACGCCATGGAGGAGAAATTCAAGGAACTTGAAGAAAATGATACTTGTTCATTGGTGCCAAGAACAAAGGACGTGAAAGTCATTGGCAAAAAATGGGTGTACAAGGTAAATAGGCATGTAGATGGGAGCATCTCTAGGTGTAACATGAGGTAGGTTGCCAAATGTTTTGCGCAAACCTATATGGCATAGAATTTGAGGAAACATTCAGTCCAGTAGCTAAGATGTCCACCATAGAAGTTTGATTGCAATTTCAGCCTCAAAAGGTTGGAAGATATTCTAGTTGGATGTGAAGAATGCTTTCGTAGATGGAGAGCTTGAAGAGGTAGTCTTTATGGAGCAATGCCAAGGCTTTGAAGATGAGATATTTCCACATCATGTATGTAGGCTTAAGAAGGATCTTTATGGAATCAAGCAAGTCCCAAGGGATTGGAATCAAAGGCTTGTGGACTACTTGGTAAAATGTGGATACAATCAGATTCATGCAGACCCATCACTCTTTGTGAAGACGGAAGGTAGCAAAACTATTTTGATTTGTATACATGATGATTTGTTCATTACGGGGGATGATGAAGCCAACAATAAGGAAATAAAGAGGAAGCTTTTATGTGAGTTTAAAATCTCTGATTTAGTGATTTTAAGGTACTTCCTTGGGATTGAAGTACTATAAAAAGACGAAGGTATATACTTGATGCAAAGGAAATACATTCTAGATCTTTTGAAGACCTTTGGCTTGTGTGATTGCAAACCCATTTCAAATCCATCAGAATTAAGTGTTAAACTAATTGCTCATGAAGGTGAAGAAGTGAAGGATGTGACCATGTATATGTCAATAACTAGTTCTCTCTTGTATGCTACTATGAAAGGACTAGATATTTATTGGAGGAGATGGTGGATATTCATAAGAGATGAAGTGGTGTAGCTAGATCTTGCTTCACACATGCTGAAAATGATGGTTGGAGTGTGTAGTGGGCCTGTTTAGTTAGCTAATGAACATAAATAATCAAAGGTGATCCACGAATGGAAGTATCAAAATAGATAGATTGGATGATAATCCAAGATCAAAAACTTGCTATTTTAGTTCACACACGTGTTCAGTGTTTTGAACAATTCTCTGAGCACAACAGCAATTGGCTTAATTCCTTTTGGGGAACTTTAATTACCTTAGAAATCTAAAAAACATGAGTTATTTCATAAAAAATGATGGATCAAATGCAGAGAAATATGTTTAGCAAGTCACAGTTTCATCCCGACATTCACGGGTTGCTACAATCATCAGACTAGTGAGCAATGTTATGCTAATATCTGAGGATCCCAAGAAGCAATGCTAATGAAACTTTGTAGGCTTGTAGTAGACAATATTTCTGATTCTAACATGCTTTAAATCATTGCAAATGATTAACTACATAGTGAGAACAAGCTATGAGAAGATCATTATTTTGATGGAGTTATAACAGAGAAATGGGATGAGAATGTAATGATCATATATGTATTAAAACATGTAAAATACAATGTAATTGGCAATTATACATTGCTCAATGTGTGAGAGGTGAGTGAGCTATGAGTTGAGCTCCAACTTCACAAGGAGTGTACATTAAAATGATCTCTCAAGGTCGAGATACACACGGGTCTTTTAGATCCTCTTTTATAATCAAGTTTTGGAGCCAATGTTTGAATTCAATTTCAAACTTCTACCTAAAAGGTGAATGCTAACATATATGATAGATTCTCTCATTGCTCAACAACCAAGTGATACGTGATTCAGAGATTACGAACTCCTCGTGGGTGTAATCCACTTTTACAAGGATAAATGTGAAGTACATTTACAAGAGGTTGATCATATGAATCCTTTCAAAGGTTATGCTAATAAGTTAAGCATAAGCCAATTAACCAAGTATGTGGGCTTGGGTTTAATTGCACTAACAGATCCCCCTCAAGCCTAACATGCTTGGTCTTCATTGCTCCTTGATTTCCTGCAAACCAATCATCAATTTGAACATGTTCATCTTTGTTCCATCCAATGCCTTTTTGAGTATATCTGTACATTGTAAATGAGTTGATACATAGGATAGTTGAATATCCTTGCTAAGGAATTTTTCCCTTACATAATGATAGTGCAATTCAATGTGCTTAGTCCTTGCATGAGATACAAGATTAGCAACCAAATGAAGTGAGCTACTGTTATCTCCAAAGTTTATTGGAGTGTAGGAATGTATCTCCAAATCTGCATATAGTTGCTTAAGCCACATAGCTTCCTGAGTTGCATTTGCCAAACCTCTATATTGTGCTTTTGTGGAGGATAAGGCCACACTTGGTTGCTTCTTGGATGACCATGATATAAGCTTTGAACCTGCAAAGGATAGGTACCCTAAAGTGCTCCTCCTATCATTCTTGGATCCATCCCAATCTGCATGAGAATACATCTTTATATCTATGTCAGAAGTGAAGGGATAGAACAACCCTTCATTCATTGTACCCTTTAGATACTTAAGCACCCTCTTTGCAGCTTCCATATGAGGTTTCCTTGGTGCATGCATAAACTATCTCAGTGTACTTACTCCATAGGCAATATCGACTCTTGTTAGAGTAGCATAATTGAGACTTCCCACAAGTTGTTCATAACCTGTAACATCATCAAGTAGTTCATCTTCATGTGAACTCAATTTATTGTTGAGTACCATAGGGATACTTGTAATTTTGGTGTTCTCCATCTTAAACTTTACCAACATATCATGCATCTACTTCCTTTGAGCGATAAATATACCAGAATTTGTATACACAAGTTCTAAACCAAGAAAGTAGGTTAATAAACCAAGATCACTGATTTTGAATTCCTTCATTAGTTAAGCCTTGACCTGCTTGATGCCATTAGCATTATTCCCTATAATAATGATGTCATCTACATAGACACATAATTCAAGAACCCTTGGACATCTTAATTCAATTGGATTGTTTGAACCTTAGGTTTTTACCCTAAGGTGGGGAGCCTTAGTATTTGAATAATTCAATTCAAGGCCCTTTGAGGGTGTACATACAAGAGCTCCTCATTTACGAAACCATGTGATTTTCAAGTGATCTGATGTGATTCCATGTGAGCCCATGTGGCTGCTTGACTTAGAAACCCATGCAAAGAACCCTTCTTGGGAAACCATGTGAATTGGAAATTTGGCAAGCCTAGACCTTGAGGCTAGAGGTATTTACTTGAGTGGAGACGGAAGCGAGGATACATACTCTCACTCTCACTCTCACAAGGTGGTTTGGAAGGTTTATGACACTAATCTAACAAACATAATCTCCATACTCAGAGTTTTCAAATCATAGAGGTTGGGACATGTAGACTGTTTCTTGCAAATCATCATTAAGAAAATCATTCTTTATATCCAATTGATATATGGGCCACCTCCTATAAGTGGCTAATCCAATGCTTTCCCTCATTACTTTTAATAAGGATAAAGGTTTCTTCATAGTCAATCCCATAGGAATGGGCAAACCCCTTTGCCACATGCCTTGCCTTGTACCTAGAAATTGAACCATCAAAGTTCCTTCTCATTTTATACACCCATTTTTTCCCAATTATCTTCATTCCTTTGTACCTTGGTACTAGTTTTTTTATCTTCAAGTGATTTGTACCCCTCTCCCATATCTAGTTGCCACTCCTTTGTGTCCTTGGCCTCTTCCTAGGTGGAGTCTTTGATAATCCTATACATGAACGTACAATGCCTATCAATGAAAATATCATAGATCCACCTTGAGATGTTATGATTTAACCTTTTTGACCTTCTTTTGTCTCCCTTAGGTGGGATGTATCTCCTTCACATTGGTGTTTCGATTTCAGCCTTTGATGTGGACTTTAGTTTTAACATTGATTCTTCAATATCCTCTAGTTCATGTCCTTCTTTATCAAGTTTTGTTAATCTTTCCTTCCCTTTATGTTGACTCATTAATTGATGAGCTGAATCCATGCTTGAAATCATTTGTATGCTTGGGCCACTCATTTACAATCTTTCTTCAACCCTAGTTGCAAACTTACCTCTCAACTCATTGGACGTGTATAGTGCACACACCAAAAAATTTGATGTATAAAATGTTTGATTTCCTTCCACTCCTTGCTTCCTGTAGTTTTGTACAATGCACTCCTAATGTAGGACACACATTCATAAAGTATACAATAATAGAAACAAGATCTACCCAATAGGTTAAAGGCACATTCATTTCAATAAGCATTTCCTAGCAAGTTCAGCTATGTACCCATTCTTTCTCTATGCCACCTAGTTTTTTTAGGAGTATACCTAGAAGTCACTTCTCTCTTGATCCCCTGTTCTTCAAATAAATGACAAAATGCATTCAAAAATAATATCTCCCTCCATTTGACCTTAGGGTTATGATGTTGCATCTTGATTCCTTCTCATCTTGAGCCTTAAACCCTTTAAACATCCCAAACACATTTGATTTTTTATTGATGCAATACAACCAAACTTTCCTTGAGGAATAATCTAAAAAACTCCCAAAATACTAGTTATTGCAAGAGAGGACTCTTTTCTTGCCCCCCACACATTTTTGTGCACAAGGTCGAGCACATCATGTGCTACATATCCACTCGCCTTGAAGGGCAGCCTAGCAAAATTTCCAAGTTTGCATGCTTCACACATCTCATGTAGCATCTTTAATGAAAAATGAGGTTGTTCTCTTGGAAAATTTTTATTGTCCATGTCTTTGATCCTCAGAATGTTGATGTGGCTACACCTTTTGTGCTTCACATCCAAATCTCGAATCTTGTTGTATCCATAGCTGATGAACTTGGCCTTCTTGCTTTGCCCTTTACCTATATCAAGAGTGAACATTCTTCATTCCTTCTTGTCTTTGGCAATTTTCTCATTTACATTCCTTGGATCTTCTATGAAGCATCCCTTGTGGTTGAAATTTACTTGATATCCTCTTTATACCATGTTCCAAACATAGATTAGATTCTTTGTAGTCGTGGGAAAACGCAATACCTCAAATAGACTCCTTGCTTTGTGGTTGTCTTCAAGCTTGGCATCTCCCATTTATTGTATCTCATGCTTCAAGTTGTCACCTACCTCCACAAAGACTCTTTGCTTAGGTGTTGGAGGTTGCTAAAGAATTCCTTCCTTCTTGATATGTGGTTACTACATCCATTATCTATGTACCACACTTCATCATGTTTTTTGGCTTTAGTACTATGAATCATAGCTAACAAGTGCTCATTTTTCAATGTGGTTGATGAGTTAGCATAGTTACATTATACTTTGTTATTTTTCCTTCCTTGATTTTGCCAACAATCATTAGCATAATGTCATTGATTCTGACAGTTGTAGCATCCACTCTAATTTGAGTAGTTTTTGCCTCCACATTTTTCTACTCTATCTTTTTCTCTTCCTCTTCCTCTTGAGGATTAACCTTTATCTTGAGTTGGTTGTCTCCCCTGAGTTCGTTTATTGCTTTGTTGGTAATTGCTTCTACCTCTTTCTCTTAATCAACCTCTATAGCATTCGCCTCTTCCTCATTTGCCTACATAGAAGATCTGATCTTGTTTTACCTATGACTTTTTGCCTCCATGGTTGAGTTTTATAGTCATGATGATAGAGCTGAATTGCTCAAAATTTGATAACGAATATCTTACATAGATAGATGTAGTGAATTCTATCCGGAGGTGATAAGATATGTGCAAATATGAGGTGGTGTTGCAACAAAGCTGCTCTACACCAACCAAAGTGACATCGTTTAACTTCAAATTCATCTCCATAGGAGTACTTGCAACCTTTGAATTTTCCATTTTAAATTTGACCAGCATGTATTTGATGTACTTTCTCTAAGTAAGGTACATACCTTTCTCTATATACACCACTTCCAATCCTACGAAGTATGTGAGTAGACCTAGATCATTGATTTTAAAATCTTTCATCAGGAGCGTGATCTTCCTAATTCCTTCAACATCAATTCTTGTAATCATAATGTTATCAAAATTTGCACATAGGTATATGACTTCTCATTGGTTCCTCTTAATGAAGATGGAAGGATATGCTTTGCTCACATTGAATCCCTTATCATGCAAGTAGGTAACCAATGTGTGATTTCAAGCCCTAGGGGCTTGTTTCAAACCTTACAAAGCTTTTCATAGCCTGCATACATATTCAAGAGATGATGAATCTTCAAAACCAGTAGCTTGAGCCATGTATACATCCTCAGATGTCTGTCCTTTCAGAAAAGATTTTTTTATATCCATTTGATAAATCTTCCAATTCTTGGAAGAAGCTGCATGCAAAACTCATAGGTACCCTAATGGTAGGCATTTTTGCAATAGGTGAAAAAGTTTCTTCATAGTCAATACCTTGTGTTTGTGGATACCCTTTGGAAACTAGCATTGCTTTGTACCTCTTGATAGATCCATCAGGGTTTTTCTTTACTTTGTATATCCACCTTGAGCCTATGAATCTCATAGATGGAGTCTTCGGCACCCATTGCCAAGTTTAATTTTCTTGTAGAGCATCTATCTCTTCCTACATAGCATTCATCCTTTCAAGCTTCTTCATATGATGAAGGTTTATCAGAATTTGAATCCTGTGCTAGATATTTGAATGTTTAGTAACTAATGAAGTATCATATCCATACCTTTCTGGTTTTCTCTTTCCTCTAGTTGACCTTCTAATGGTTTGTTGAGAGGATTGTGCCAAATCTCTCAATTCTTGCACTTTGGCTTTGGCTTTAGAGTTCCAAGAATTAATTTCTCTCCTTGGAGTTTTTTTATCATCTTCTAACTCACTTGATGCTTCAAGTGTATGCTCCAAGAGAAATATTTTAAATCACTTGATGCTTCAAGTGTATGGCCTTGATATGTTTGGTAGACCAAGTACACTTTTATCCCTATTGATTTGTTTGAGATCTCTTTGACCTATGTGAGTTAATCTCAAATATGCCGAACCTCTAACTCTGATAGTGTTTGGATGCCATAGTTGAACAATGCAATGTTCTTGGTGCCTTGGAGATCAAAGGTGAGAAATATACTTGATTTTTATCCTCTTGCTATCTTCTTCAATCCCTCATGTGGGTCTTCAACAAATGCTCCATGCTTGGTGAACCAAACTTGCAATCCCTTCTCAACATTTTGTCCTACATTGATGAGGTTCTTTGTAATAGTAGGTACACAGATTACTCTACCTAGTAAGTTCACATTAACATTTGGACTCTTCACATTACATATCTTCTCAATTGGATGCCTTGTGTTATGTCCAACTTGGACTTCATGCCTATTCCTTGGGTCTTCCGAATCTGAGAGTAGAACTACATTGTCTCCCGCATGATTTGAGAATCTCTATAGCTCTTGTATTCTCTCCTTCCTTTGTATCAACCTTGGTAATTGTTATTAGTGTATGAGTTGCTATTGTATCCACAGGAGTTGTTAAATATTCCGCTTGAGCTTCCATAGCCTCCTTTGTTGTATCCTCTTCCTCTTTGGTTTCTTGGAAAAAAAGTGATTCTTCTTAAGCTTGATCATCTCTATAGCTCTTGTATTCTCTCCTTCCTTTGTATCAAAAAACACAGAATGAGAAAAAGTGATTCTTCTTAAGCTTGATCATCTCTATAGCTCTTGTATTCTCTCCTTCCTTTGTATCAACCTTGGTAATTGTTATTAGTGTATGAGTTGTTATTGTATCCACAGGAGTTGTTAAATATTCCGCTTGAGCTTCCATAGCCTCCTTTGTTGTATCCTCTTCCTCTTTGGTTTCTTGGATTCCTCAAACAATTCTCAGTAATATGATTGGTTAGACCACATGTGGAATAGGGTGATGAGCCTTGAGCTCCCCCCTACCCTGTCTACCTCCTCTACCTCTTCCTCTTGAACCTCTACTTCTACCTACAAAGTTGGCTTGAGAAGTACTTCCTTAATTGTCAGAATATTTACCCTTGCCTTTCTTATCTTTGATTTTATTCATATCTGTGTAGAGAGCATAGGATTCATTACCTTTTTGGTTGTCTCCATTGTTCATAACCTTTGCTTAATATGTGAACAATTGTACCACGAGTGTATTGAAGTCAAGAACTTGCATGTCCATGGAGAATCCATAGCTGTGGTGAAGGCTTCCCATCTGTCATCAGCCTTGAAACCATTGATGACTTGCCTTACTATTTGTTCTTCATCAAAATAAATTCTCTAATGCTTCCACGATGGTCGGCAATGCCCTTCACCTTAGTGAGAAAATCAATGGCATTGAGCTTGGGCATCTTCTTGATTGTTGTAAACTCCATCCATAATTGATTCTTCCCTACTTTGGTGCTGGATGAGAAGAATGCTTCAAGAGCATTCCATGTTTCATATGATGTTTTGTAGCTCCTAATGTGAAGAAGTAAAAAATCAGAGATGTAGATGAGAATGTATGACCTTGCCAAAACATCCTTTAAGCACCATGCATTCAATCTTTCCTGCTCTTATGTTAGTTGGCCCTTGCTTTTGAGTATTGGCATGATCTCATGTCTAGTTATGTAACCAAAGAGAATCCTTCATTGTAGATATGCTTTCATTCTAAGGTGACCATGCTGAGTAATTTCCTTGGTCTAGTTTCTTAATAGCTGAGGGGAATCCATCACCCATGATGCTTAGTTACTCTGATACCACTATGTAGAGTTCATGGGATATGTGGAGAGATGAGGTGGTCTTGCAAAAAAATTGCTCTACACCAGCCCAAGGGACTTCAAGGATGCTTAATATACTTCTTTAGCTTCCCAAATATGCATAAGTGGTCACAAGTCCTTTGGAACATCATTTCCATATTTTTGCATCAAAACAAATGACTTGCACTTCTCAAGAGTTGAAGAAACCTTCTATTTTTGGGAAATTAAGTTCACAGAAAAATGTTCAGAGCTCACAACCTCCTATGAATTGATGAAGTGTATAGCTAACTAATCCAAGTTCTTTTATGAATTTAGCTAAATCATACAAAGAGAAATGAATTTAGCAAGTCTAGGGGGTCACCCCAACTTTTCAAGAGCAAGGCGAAGTACAGACACGATCAACTTCTATCATTCATATCTTGAGATCTAATGACCCAATAATGATGAAACTTGACATATAAATATAAGACACTTCAATCTAACTGATCCAAGTAAAATTCTGTAAATTAGATACTCATACAGAAAAAGAGACAAAATAAGTTCACTATGTACATCAATGTACTATAGAAGCATATAGAGAATGACATAATCAAAGTAATGAATCAAAATGTGTATGATATTGAACATATGATACAAGGGAGGTCTAAAGGAATATTCTCACTTGTAGTTAGCACAATGTAGGCTTAAAATCTTAGTCCAAAGTTTTGTGAATAACTCGAGATACCTCCTCACTTGAAGAGGATGTATTTATGCATACATTTGAATTATTCAAGATTGATTCTTCACCTAAAAGTGATCCTAGATTTTGGGATGATATAAATTTGGTTCAAACTAACAAGGGTCATGGAGTTGGCTTCCTATCATCATGAAATTCCTTGCCACTTTAGCTATTACAAATGATCAAGGTAAATACACAAGATTTACTCTTAGAAGTTTTACAAGCATTTGTTCTCATGAACATATTTAAATGGGATGACTTATGAGAGTATTCCATAGTCCAAAGCCCATGATTTTAAGTTTTCTATTTGCACCAAAAAATTCCTTCCATTTACTATCTTCCTTAAGCCCATTTAATGTGTGGGCAAACATGTTATCATCATCTATTAGACACCCTATTAATTCAGGTCTATTAGAACTCTCTTTGAACTTGAGGACAAAGTCACTTATGCTTTTATTGGATGAATTTCTATGGCTATTAAGTATTTCTTGAGCTGTATCATCCTAGAATTTTTAGACTTAGATTACAATCTCTCCATACAATCCCATAACTTTTTAGTCTAGTTCTTGGATATAAACTATCATAGAGTTCCTTATCTGTTGAGATATAATGAAGATCACTCTTTTATCTCTTAGCTCTCATTCTCTAGTAGCTTTCCTATGATTCTTATTATGTGTCCATGGATTTATGTATGGATAACCTCAGTACCACTTACCAAACCCCATATACCTTTTCCCATAAGGAATTCTAATATTCTAGATTTCCATGGTTGGTAGTTACTCTTGTCAAGCTTCTCAATCTGAGTATTGTAGTCTATCATCATGTTTGAGAATGCCCAATGGCTCCTAAACCTTTCATGTATATGCTAAAAGTGAGGAAGAATGATATATTACCTCCTTAAAAGAACCTTTAGTTGTCTTGATCCTTTTAAGATTCTAGAATATCAACTTTGCTCCAATTCTTCCTCCAAGCTTTGCTTGCGTTTGCATTAAACCTTGACCTCCAACTTCAAGGCCTCTCCTTGATGTCTTCAATACCCTAGAAACTTAATTTGTCTCTCTTTTTGAGGGTTGAACATATGAGATTTTGTACACACAAACTACACCCTCAAAGATTTCCAACAATCCCTAAATCACTTAAAATGGATTTTGGGACATGCGCCAATCTTCCCACACAAGACATGTTGTTCGTTGTGTAGATAGGGTACATGCACATATGTGTACTCAACTCACTTATAACACACAAAGTATGCAGATAATAGACAAGTGTGTTATCAATCTCTATACATGAAAGGATAATGAATAAATAATGTTAAAATTATGAGGAAAGGAATCCTTATAATTCTGGAGACAAGATGAATTATCATGGCTATGAATGAAAGAAACATAGAAATATATATAACTAATGAGGATTCTCTACCTATGTAGAGAAAAAGTTAGAAAAGTGCTAGCTTTGCTAGCGGGTAGCTAGAAATTTCTACAAATGAGATCTGAATATCATGTGGAGGATGCCCATGACTCTCTTCAAGTTTCTTTTTATATAATCATACAAATTTTGGTGTAGATTTGAATTCAAAGGAACCCTCCAAAAAGAATCTTGAACGCTTTGATTAAGGAATTTAATTGAAATCAGTCAATTAGAACCTGTGGAAGAGTTATTTGACTTCATAAAAAGGATGTGGCACATTTATTAAAGCCTTAGTTCACACACTTGAGTTTTGTAGAATTCTAACACTTATAACTTCTAATGTCTCTTAATAAAAAGTTAGAGATAAATTT
>CM035443.1:98000181-98002681 GCA_020310875.1 Ceratopteris richardii | reverse complement strand
TGGGTTGTTTCTTGGATGACCAAGAAATTGGTTTATCACCTGCAAAACATATGTAACCAGATGTACTCCTCCTGTCATCCTTGCAACCTGCCCAATCTGCATCTGAATACACTTTAATATCAATATCTGATGTATAGGGAAAGTACAAACCATGGTTCTGAGTTCCCTTTAGATACTTCAAGATCTTCTTAGCTGCTTCTAGGTGAGGTACCCTTGGTTTGTGCATGAATTGGCTAAGCACACTAACACCATATGATATATCAATCCTGGTTAAGGTAGCATAATTTAAACTACCTACCAAACTTTGGTAACCTGTAATATCTTTGAGTTCTTCTCCTTCATGTGCACTGAGTTTGTGGTTGACCTCCATAGGAATGTTTGAGACTTTAGCTTCCTGCAAATTAAATTTCTTGACCATGTCCTGTATGTACTTCTTCTGAGTAATATAGATACCTGAATTTGTGTAGATCAATTCAAGTCCTAGGAAGTATTTCAATAATCCAAGATCATTGATCTTGAATTCCTTCATCATCTGTCCTTTAATGTGTCTAATTCCCTGAACATCATTTCCTGTAATAATGATGTCATCAACATAGACACATAAATATATTACTTCTGTACTGCTCCTTTTTATGAACAGAGAAGTGTCTGCTTTACTCATCACAAATCCTTGATCTTGGAGATATGTTGTCAACCTGTAATTCCATGCTCTAGGTGCCTGCTTTAAACCATACAGAGCCTTCTTTAATTTACAAACATGATTTACCTTATTGGGAATTTCATAGCCAGGTGGTTGTGCCATGTAGACTTCTTCAGATATCCATCCATTCAAGAATGCATTCTTCACATCCAATTGGTACATATTCCAATTCTTGGATGCAGCTACACTCACCATAACTCTGATAGTTGGCATCTTGGCCACCGGAGAAAATGTCTCCTCATAATCAATGCCTTGGGTTTGTGCAAAACCCTTGGCTACCAACCTAGCTTTATACCTGTTTATTGTACCATCTGAGTTCCTCTTGAGTTTGTAGATCCATCTGGATCCTATCACCTTCATAGACTCTTTCTTGGGTACTAAGTCCCAAGTGTCACTCTCTTTGAGAGCCTGCATTTCTTCATCCATTGCTTCCTTCCACTCTGGTTTAGTGATTGCTTCTTCAAATGTACCTGGTTCTTCATTCAAGAGATCCTTTGCAAGATATACAGAGTGCTTGGTTACAAGTGAAGTATCATACCCATACCTAATAGGTTTCTTCTTTTCTCTTGAAGATCTCCTCATAGCTTGAGTTGAGGATTCTGGATTATCTTCTAGTTGTTTCATCTTCATCTTCCCTTTGGATTTCCAGGCCTTGAACTCTTCAATGTTGATGGTGTCTTCATCATCTGAGCTTGTGTCCTCTTTCTGAATTGGTTCTTGCCTGATAAGCTTGGGAAAGTCTTCTTCCATGTCATAAGGTAGACTAACCTTCCTGCACTCATTTTCATACCATGAATCATTTTCATCAAAGATGACATCTCTGCTTACCTTGAAGCCTTTGTTTGAGGGGTTGTAGAATCTGTACCCTTTCTGGTTCAAGTCATAACCAATGAAGATACACTTTTCAGCCTTAGGGTCTAGCTTTCCCCTTACCTGTGAGGGAATATGCACATATGCAACACACCCAAAGATTTTGCAGTGATCCAGAGATGGTCTCTTACCATGCCAAGCCTCATAGGGTGTCATTCCATCAAGTGTCTTTGATGGCAACCTGTTAATTAAATATGTGGCAGTAGATACACTCTCTGCCCAAAGATAATTTGGCAACTTCTTTTCATTAAGCATAGACCTCGCTGTTTCTACAATGAGTCTATTCCTTCTTTCAGCTACCCCATTTTGTTCAGGTGAGTACCTTGTAGTAATCTCCCTCTTGATGCCTCTTTCCTGCAAGAAATCTTCAAAATCATTGGAGAAGTATTCTCCACCACCATCTGACCTTAGCCTCTTCAAATGTCTACCTGTTTGATTTTCAACTAATGCAAGATACCTTTTGAAACAATTAAATACTTCATCTTTATGTTTCATGAAGTATAAGACAGTCCACCTGCTATAATCATCAATAAAGGACACATAATACCTTGATCCAGATAAGGATGGCTCCTTGCTAGGTCCCCAAACATCTGTATGCACCAATTCTAGATAATCTTTATGCATGAAACCTTTCTTGGTATAAGGCAACCTGTGTGACTTACCGAATTGACAAGCCTCACACTTGTATATCATGTGTTGCTTGGATATATTAGGAATCCCAAGCACACATTGATCCCTGCACATTTGCTTTAAGGTCCTTTCTCCAATGTGACCTAACCTCTTGTGCCAAATCTCCAATTCCGATAGCGTTTGATCCTTGTAATTGTACAGAGCAATGTTTTTGGTGTCTTCAAGCTCAAAAGTAAATAACCTACCTGATTTTTCTCCCTTTGCTATTCTTCTGAATCCATGTTTTGGATCCTCCACATA
>CM035443.1:97916091-97938591 GCA_020310875.1 Ceratopteris richardii | reverse complement strand
GACTTCTACAAGTGGATTTTGAATTCAAATGAAGGTGGGAATGGTTCTTGGAGGGAATCAATTCACTTTCCTACAATCTAGGAAAAGTGAAGATCTAATTTGATCTACTTTTAGGTGATTGATTGATTGATTGAATGCAAATCAATGAACACAAATTTGTGGCATTTGGGCTCTCTCTTTCTACTTTTACATGCGTAAAGATCTAGGCTTTTACAATGGTAAAAGATCCATGAAAAATAACGGATATTCTTTCAACGCGATAACTTTTGATGTAGATCAAATCCACCTCAAGCATAGTGTAAGCTTGATGTTCCAAAAATCATGAAAAGGTTAAATTTAAGTTTTTAATGAATAAATATCGGGATGTTTTGCAGAAGGAACTTCCCCATGGCTTATCTCCTTCTCATGGGAAGGTTGATCATGATGTACACTTGATCCCTGGTACTAGGCCTATATATAAATACCCATTGACTCTTATATTCCCAACAAGAGGAAGTGGAAAGGTTATTGAAGGGATACCTCAATCAAGGACTCAACCTACCCAATTGACTTGGGTAGAACCTATCCTTTTAGTTAAGAAAAAGGATGGATCAATGAGTTTGTTTATTGATTATCGAGCTTCGAATAAAGTTATGATAAAGAATAAATATCCAATGCCTCGAATAGATGATTTATTTGATCAATTGAAGTGATCGAAGATATTCTCAAAGCTTGATCTTCCCCAAGGACATCACCACATCAAAATCTAATATGAAAATGTCTCCAACATACCTTTCAAATTTAAGTACGAACCTTTTTAATTCTTAATCATGCCTTTTGGACTAATGAATGGTCTCACTACATTCATTGACTCTGATGAACACAATCCTAAGTCCTTAGGGAAATATATAGTTGATTTCCTTGATGAAATTATTGTCCATAGTCAAGATACAGCTTTTGGTCTATAGCATTTGGAAAAGATTTTCCAACATCTAAGAGAGAACAAGCTATATGGCAATGAAGCTAAGTGTGAATTCTCCTCAATAGAAATTAGACATCTTGGAGACATTATATGTGAGAAAGGAACTCATGTAGATTCTAAAAAGGTTCAAGTTATTCTTAAGTAGCCACACCCTAAAACTATTGCAAAACTTCGAACCTTGTTGGGGCTAACATGATATTATACAAAACTTTTCCAAGAACTCAATCCCTTTATTTGAAAAGTTAAAGGGAAAGTAGATAGGTGCATTGGGTTGAGCTCGTGCAAGAGTTTCACATGGAAATCTTGTATAGAAGAGGTAAAGAGAATATTGTAGCTGATGCATTATCATAGATAATGTATCAAATGAGCTTTACAATTCTAGAAAGCTCATTGCTTCAAGAGATAAAAGAAGCATAGGTGGAATCCACACTTATTACAGATTATTAGAGCCATCAATGATGACTCTATCATAGGAGATAGGCCAATTTCAATTGTTTCATCACCTAGTAGAGCAAAAAACTCCACTCCATACTCCAATTTCTCATAGGAGAATGGAATATTCAACGGAAAGGAAAGGTTTTCATACCAGATTCCCACGATTTTGAGAAGAAAAGTCATGCATCATAACCATGATGTTCCTTTTGCAAGGAATCCTGGTGTTGACAAGACAGTACAACTTGTTAGAGGAACATTTTGGTGGTGTGGATTAGCTAGAGATGCCCACACTTATGTTTAACAATGCTTTATGTGTCAAGTCAACAAAGCAGAAAGGGTAAAGACATCATGTCTTGTGCATCCTTTACAGATTCCAGATCATAACTAGGATATTGTATCCATGGACTTCCTAGTTTACTACAAACCCAAGGGAAGCGGGATACTATCCAAGTTGTGGTAGATAGACTAACCAAGATGCTTGATTTCATACCCACGTAGGAGATGATAGAAGTTCCACAAGTAGTGGATTTCTTTATCCAACATGTCTTCAGATTGCATGGGTTATGGACATCCATAGTTTCAGATAGGGATGTTAGATTCACAAGACACTTCTGGAAGTTTGTATTTCAGAAGCTCAAAGTTTCATTAAAAATGAGTAGTGGTGATCATCCACAGGTAGATGGTCAAACCGAGTCTAGAGGACATGTTGAGGGCATATGTGTCTGAGAGGCAGAAAGTTTAGGATAGTTACTTGCCACTAGTAGAGTTTGCTTATAACAATAGGCCTCACAAGGTGATAGGAATGTCTCCTTTTGAGATGAACTATGGCATGGATCCCAATGCTCCTAGTACCATAGGAATGCCAAAGAAATGTCCTAGTGCTTTAGAGTTCTTATCGAACCTCCAAGCAAATTTAGATATAGCTAAAGCCAAGATGCAGCAAGCATCTGATAGGGCCAAAGTGTATGCTGACAGGAAGAGATCTCCTAGATCCTTTGAGGAAGGAGATAGATTCTTTCTTCAGGTACTAGCTAGATCTAATTCCCTATCCATAGGGAAGTGTAGTAAGCTTTCACCAAGGTTTTGTGGACCTTGGAAGATAGTTAAGAAGCTAAGTGATGTTGAATGCCGATTAGAGCTTCCTCCAAAATGCAGAGTCCATCTAGTGTTTCATGTCAATAAAATTAGGAACTATATTTCTAGGGAGGATAATCTAAGAGAGGGTATTGTTTCTTTACAAGAAACTGATATCACAAATCATTCTCTAGACAAGATACTAGATTGGAGACACAAACGGTTGAGGAACCATGTCATCCAGGAGTATCTAGTAGCGTGGAGAGGATTACCACTTACTGAGTCTACTTGGGAATCAGAAGCTCTGGTTCGCAAGTACTTTCCCTCATTGATCATTGTGGACAATGATCTTTAGAAGGGGGAGAGAGTGTTAGACATTGGTCCATAGGGATCATTCCATGTCTGTGTGGGACAAGGGCCAGCCATAGCCAAGGTCCCAAGCTCAGGTGATATCCTAATGTATTCAGTAGTAATGGGGATGAGTGTTTCATGATGGCCACATGAAGGCACTAGACCATTCTAGATCATTGCTATTTTTAGAATACAAGAGGGTATAAATGGATGAGAGGAGAGTTACACATACATCATTCAGAAGTCTTATTTCTGAGATAACGTTCTCACATCAACCCAATTAGCAAGTTTTCTTGACTAGCCATTCTACAAACTCATCTGTTTTGCATCAATCATTTTTTATTGATGGTCCAAAGTAAATAGTGGATTTTCTTCCATTAATCACAAGCCTATAGGTGTATTTGACTCTCCAAGAGTGCAAGGGTTGGTCCTTTGTTAGTTATTTGGACCAAACTTCAACACTTGAAACCTCATATTTCTACGTCTTTGAAGAATTTTCAAGATCTCTTAGTTGTATCATATCTACATCAACATGACTGATGGATTTCCCTTGATGATTTGGAAGCTTGATAGGATCAACTATGCTTCTTGGAAAATTAGAATGGAAGCTTATTTTCAAGTTATAAATCTCTATAGAATTCTAGCAAGTGATGAAGTTATACCTAATTCAAGATCCAAAGGAGGACCTACACAAGAGGAGAAATAGAAGCTAACACTTTGGCATGCAAGAGATACTCAAAGCCAGGTTACACATCTTAAAATCTATCTCTAATTTCTTGTTACCACATATTAGAGGATGCAAAACATCTCAAGAGACTTGGGGTGCCCTTGAGACCTTCTTCCAGCACCAAAGCTAGGAAGAACCATCTATGGAATGAGTTCAACCAAATGAAGATGACACCGAAGAAAAATATTTATAGAATTTTTCACCAAGGTTAAGGAGGTTACATATCAATTAGAATCTATGCAAGAGATGATTGAGATGCAATGATGAAGCAAATTCTAAATCGAATCAAAAGTGACAAGTAATGGCAATCCTTCACAACTGCATATGATCTCATCATGGATGGACAAACTCTTGATTTCAATCTATTTCTTGGACAATTCTTCAATGAAGAGGCCAACAACAATAATATGAAGGAAGGTAGTTCTTATCAAGCTAACTCAACAAGTGCTCTTTATGCAGATAAGAAAAGAATCACAAAGGCGAGAAGAAGGAAGATGATGAGGAGGAGATTTCCCAAGCCAACTATATAGGCAAGAGCAAGTGGAAAGGGAAGAAGAAACGATCAACGCATGACAAATCAAAATGACAAGATGTTCAATCTTGTGATCTATAACAATACCGACCACACCACTCAAACTTGTTGATTCAATGGAAGGACTTAGAAATGGTAGAGGTGGATTTGGCAACACTAGAGGCAGAGGTGGACACAAATTTAACAACAAAAAAATAATTTACCATAGAAGAGACTTCTACAACTACTCAAGGGATCAATCACATGAAGATTCATTATTTTAAATGAATCTAAGTCACAAAGAAGGTAAAGAAAATGAACTTTTTTCTACATATTTTTAGGTTGTTCAAACCATGTCTTAGTCAATGTTTCTCTTCTATTTGACTTTGAGAATCCAAAGCATAAGAATGAAGTACAAATAGGGTATCATCCTAAGCACAATGTGGAGAAGATTCGTAATGTCAAAGCTCCCAATGGTAGGACAAACATTTTGAGTAAGGTTTTCTATGTACCCACTATCACTAAAGACCTAATAAGTGTAGGTCAAGTAGTTGATAAAATCTTGTAAGTTAGCTTCACCCACCATGGAGTTTTTGTGGAAGACCCATGTCAAGACTTCAAGAAGATAGCCAGAGGTGTGAAGCATGGTAGAATTTTACTTTTGGAATAGGAGAAACCAAGAACATAGCTCTAATAAACTTTGGGTCTCAAAAACTAAGTGAGCTTCAAGTGTTGGCATTAGAGACTTGCTCATGTGAATGAAAGAACCTTGAAGTTTATATGCAGGGATCAAAGTTTTCATTCATTACTTTTAATGAATCTAATTTGCAAAGAAAGTAAAGAAGATTAACATTTGTTTTACAGATATTCAAGTTGTTCAAACCATGTTGTTGAGTCAATGTTGCTCTTTTAGCTAGCTTGGAGCATCCCAAGCATAAGAATGAAGTACAAACAAGGGATGATACTAAGCACAATGTGGAGAATATTGGTAATGTCAAAGTTCCCAATGGTAGGACAAACATTATAAGGTTCTCTACGTACCCACTATCACTAAAAACATAATAGGTGTAGGTCAAATAGTTTAAAAAGGCTTGTAACTTATGTTCACCCAACAGGAGCCTTTGTGTAAGACCTATGTCAAGGCTTGAAGAAGATAGTCATAGGTGAGAAGCATGGTAGAATCTTTACTTTTGAAATAAGAAAAGCAAGGAACATAGCTCTATTTGACTTTGGGTCTCAAACCCTAAGTGAGCTTAAAGTATGACATACGAGACTTGCTCATGTGAATGAAAGAACCTTGAAGGATATAGCAACACATGATCAACAGATGTGATGCTTGTCACATTGGGAAGGCACAAAGACAACCTTTCAACCGTAAAGGCTACATCCACAACAATCTCTTCAAACTAGTAAGCATTGATGTGTGGGTACCAAGTCAAGAACCTTAATTGGCATGCTTGATCATAGTAGATGGAAAATTCTATACTTTGTCAAGAAGAAAAGAGAAGTGTTTGAATGCTTCAAAAAGTATCTAGCACATGTGGAGAATCATATAGGTAGATTATTGAAGAAATTAAGATCTGATGAAGGGGAAGAATACTTCTCCAAAGAGTTGATGAGTATTTCCAGCATAAAGGCATAAAAAGGGGAGTGACTACTAGGTACTCTCCCCAACTCAATGGTATTGCAGAGAGGAGAAACAAGGCCCTAGTTGGATCAAAAAGGACAGTGCTAGAAGAGAAGAAGCTACCACATTATGTATGGGCAAAAACAATTTCAACTACTTTGTATCTTGTGAATAGAATTCCATCCAACACTCTTCAATGTATGACCCCTTATGAAGCTTGGAAGGTAGAAAACCAAGTCCAAGTCATTGCAAAGTTTTTGGTTGTTAGCATATGTTCATGTACCTTCACAAATAAGAGGTAAACTAGATGAAAGAGCGAGCACGGCAGTATTCATTAGCTATGATTCAACTCAAATTGGCAAGAGGTTCTATAATCCATCCACAAAGCAATTTACGATAAGCAACGATGTTGTATTTGAAGAGCATAGATCATGGTATGATTAGGACAAAGAGAAGATAAACTTACCCTATGATCTTGATTCAAATTTCCATCCATTAGGTAACAGATGATACACAGGTGCAAGAATCAAGAAGTGAATGTGATGATGATCTAGATGAAAAGGAAAGAGGCTATAAGCTCTAGAAGTTAAGAGGAAAGGCCAACGCACAATAATGTACAAAGTGCTCCACATAGACTCCCAGAAGGTCAACAAGGGAGAGAAAGCAACCTAAAAGGTATGGATATGACTCTACATTTGTAACAAAGCATTCTATTTATTTGGCCAAAGACTCAATTTCATAGGAACCTTAAACATATGAAGAAGCTAAGGAGCAACCTAATTGGGACAACCTATGAAAGAAGAACTAAAAGCCTTGAAGGAAATGGACACATGGAAATTAGTTCCAATTCAAACAAATCAGAAGCTAATAGGTTTCATATAAGTCTATAAGTTGAAAAGAAATTAAGATGGATCAATTTGTAGCTACAAAATGAGACTGGTTGCTAAAGGATGTGCAAAACTCTGCGCATAGACTATAAGGAGACCTTCTCACTAGTTGACTAGATGACCACCATCAAGACATTTCTTAGTGTTTCATCTACAAGAAATTGGAATCTACTTCAACTTCATGTGAATAATTCTTTCCTTGTTGGGTGGATTAGTGAAGAGGTATACATGTCACAACCTCCAGGGTTTAAAAACCTTAATTATACTACTTATGTATGCAGGCTCAAAAAGGCATTGTATGGATTAAATCAAGCTCCTAAAGCTTGGAATTTTAGATTGGTAAGCTATCTACAAGATCAAGGTTTCAAGTCAAGCAATGCACACCCTTCATTTCTAATCAAGAAGGTTCACAATGAAGTTATCTACTTGTGTGTATATCTAGATGAAATCATTGTGATAGGTGATGACTTGAATGGTATACAAACGATCAAAAGACATATGTTGGAAGAGTTCAAGATTAATAATTTAGGTAAGCTAATATATTTCTTAGGTATGTAGGTTATATACCTAGATTGTGGAATGTACTTGACTCTAAGGACATACATTCAAGATCTCCTCCTAAAGTTTAAGATGAAGAGTGCTAAACCTATAGGTACACCTTTAAAATTG
Source organism: Ceratopteris richardii (assembly GCA_020310875.1). Lineage (NCBI taxonomy): Eukaryota > Viridiplantae > Streptophyta > Polypodiopsida > Polypodiales > Pteridaceae > Ceratopteris > Ceratopteris richardii. The sequence continues at coordinate 97,931,349 of CM035443.1, read as the reverse complement.
AATCACAAACTTAATGTTTATGAAGGTGAGAAATTTGAAAAAACTAAAGAGTATCAAAGCTTGGTAAGTAACTTGATCTATGCCACTCATACAAGGGAAGATATCTCTTATAGTGTAAAAGTGTTAAGCCAATTCATGTACTCTCCAAGAAGATCGCATATGGATGCAACTAAGAGAGTACTCAAGTACCTCAAAGGCACAATCAATGAGGGTATATTATGTCCTTCTTCATCACATTTGGATCTCAAGTTATACTCAGATGCAGATTGGGAAGAATCTAAGAATGATAAGAGGAGTACATCAAGATTCTTAGAAGTAAGCATTTGAAAGTTCAAATCTTTTGTCATGGAGTTCCAAGAAGCAACCAACAATTGCATTATCGTTAACTAAAGCAGAGTATAGAGGTTTGACCATAGCAACACAAGATGCAATATGGATAAGGGAATTGCATATAGATTTGGGACTTCTAAGTTTAGAACCTCACATATTTGGAGATAATATAAGCTCTATGTGTTGATATATTTAGGTAGTGATGTGTGTGAGCACACTAGGACCGTCAGGGCACTTTTTTCCCTCTTTAGGAGGATTTTCCCCCCGGCTTGTATATACGCCTATTGCCCTTATGAGTCACTCATCTTTGTACCTTCTAGTGGTAATAAATTCAGTATTGTGTGTAGTGCTCCAAGCTTTTTCTTATTCCTTGTGCTATTCATGTGCTTTTGCATACCTCGAACTCCAACAATTGGTATCAGAGCAGGTCACCGCTTCATCTAGGGCATCATCGACACCCCTCGAGTCATAGTCTCAAAATCACATGAAATTTGGTGAGCATACTCAGGATGATTAGAAGACCAAAACGACTTCACTTTATGGTGAGAAAATTGCGATCTAAGCTAATTTCGGTCTCCGAATGCACTATCATAGTGCTTATGTAGGCTATTTCATCTTTTTGTGCCAAAGATATATATAGGTTTTAGTTCGCCAGTATAAGCACCTCAAAGTGTACTATAGGATTAGCAAAACTCGACATGGTAATTCAGTTCAACTTTTGAGATACAATCAAATTTCTGCATCAGGGTATTTTAGTCAGTCCCCATGGCTGAAAGCAATGATGTATTTCGTGTTGGCTGTTGAGGATAAGCTGGATAGTACGAATTACCCATTATGGGCTTATATGACGCATCATGTATTGGTCACAAAAGGACTATGGAATATTGCGCAGGGTGTTGAAAAACGTCCTATTACACCTGCAAATACAAGTACTAAAGCTAATGTAGATGGTGTCGAAGATGGTGATATTCTACAGATTCCTGTTCGTGTTGCGGTTTCTGTTGCATCTACTACAGAAAAAATTTGTTGGGATGGCAGAGAAGCTCAAGCACATGCATTGATAGCCTTGTCTGTCAAATGTGCCATTATTCCTCAAATTTGATCTTTCAAAACAACGAAGGATGCTTGGGATACACTTACCACTTTATACTAGGCAAGGAATGAGGCTTGTGTTGCTTACCTCCAAAAACAGCTGGAGAGTGAGCACATGAATGAAGGAGATTCCATGGAAAGTTTTCTAACAAAGATCAAAGATTTGAAGGAACAATTGACTTCTGTTGATGAAGTCTTGCCTGACAGTTCACTTATGCAAACTGTTCTAAATGGTCTTCCCGATTCATATCAAAATTTTGCTTCTACTCTTTGTTTGATGATGAAAGGCAATCCAAACGCCTTAACAGTTGAGGAGTTAGTCTTTGTTCTATTGTAGGAGGATCAATCTAGGTAGAATAGGCCCATTATGCATGTTGCAGATCAAGCTTGCTTGGCTAGTCAGAAGGGCAAAGGTAAATGGAACTCTTCTAGTAGTAAGCAAAAATCTGTTAATTCTGCACAATCAAAGAAGGATGACAGAGACAACAAGAAAACAAAAAAGCAGAAATCGTTTTGCAAGTACTGTAAAGCAAATGATCATGTCATAAAGAATTTTCCAAAGCTGGCTGCAAAAGAGGCAAAGAAAAAAGAGGATGGAATGGTTGTTGAAGAGGCCTCTACAGCGAAAACAGAGTCTACTAATCTAGTGCAGAATGAAGAATGGGCATTTACTACTGTTTGTAGTTTTGACCCATCCTCTCCTGAACAGTATATGTCTGCAGTAGACTCAGATGTTTGGTACTTTAATAGTGGGGCAACCAAACATAGTACCTCACAGCGTAGTTTCTTCACTTCAATCGAGTTTGCCCCTATAGGGAAAACTATCACATGTTCCAACAACTCCTCTTATCCTATCATGGGAGTTGGTAAGATCATTCTGACTACTGTTGATGGTAGTTCTTTCCCATTGTTGGATGCTCTATTTGTGCCAGGGATCAAGAAGAATCTGTTATCAATTTCAACTCTAGCCAAAATTGGCTTGGTTGTGAAATTTGCTAATGGCAAATGTATAGTTCATGATTTGTCAAATGGCGATGTGATTATTGCTTCTAGCATTTTATGTCGTGGGCTATATAAGCTCATAGACTATGAAAAATCTACGAATGATTCAGCATGTGCGGTACGTGATTCTCAGGCTATGTCAGATGCAAAGCTTTGGCATACATGCTTTGGTGATCTGAATTTTGCTAGTTTGCTATGCGTGCAAAAATCTGAAATGATATTCTCTTTGCCCAAACTTGAGGTACCTAGTAAACATGTTTGTGAAGGCTTTATTTTGGGAAAAATGCAGCGTTCATCCTTCCCAAAAGATGGTTCAGTTTGAGCTACTCAAAAATTGCAGCTTGTACATAGTGATGCTTGTAGTCCTATGTAGACACCTTCTTTTGGAAATTATCTTTACGTCATGACTTTCATTGATGATATTTCTAGGCATGCATGGGTATATCCATTGAAAGCAAAGTCCGAAGTGTTTATGTGCTTCAAACAATTTTTGGTTTTGGCTGAAAACCTCTCAACATGTAAAATGGGCACACTATGTTCTAATCGAGGGGGGGAATATATGTCTTCTAACTTTACTGCATTTCTGGTTGAACATGGGATAAAACATCACCATATAGTGCCATATACACCTCAACAGAATGGAGTTACTGAACGAAAGAACAAGTCACTCATGGAGATGGCGAGGTGTATGGTCAAGAGTCGCATGGCATATGCATTAGTGCCTGAACAACAACGCAGGAAATTGGATGATAAAGCAGTGAAATGTATTTTTGTTGGGTACAATTCTGAAAGCAAAGGCTATCGTCTGTATCATCGATAGACTAAACACATTCTAGTTAGCCATGATGTTGCTTTTGTGAAGATGCTATTCAGCCATTACTTTCATGTACTAAGGAGACATATGTTAGCTCTAAAGACATGTATGGTAGTTTGCTGCCTCTTTTTATAGGTGGACAATCTAGTGCTAGTCCTAATGAGGCAACTTCTCACCCTTTAGTACATGTTTCATGTGATGATGCAGATCATTCCATTTCTGATGTAGAATTACATGATGCACTTGTTGATGAGAGATTTGATATTGAGGAGGCAAAAACTATGCCCAAATGACTTGTGTAGACTTTGCATGACAACAAATTAGATGCACCTTTGTCATATCATACTCGTTCAGCCTCATAGTCCTTCTTTTGCATCAGATTGCTATGCTATGGCTGCCTCTAGTTTCTCTGATGAGAATGAGCCTATTTTGTTTGATGAAGCACAAAACTCTAAAAATTGGATGGTTGTTATGCAACCAAAATATGATGTTATCATGAAAAAATGGTACCTGGTCTTTATGTGACTTGCCTCTTGGCAAGAAGGCCATTGGCACTAAGTGGGTATACAAGCTGAAGCATAAGCCTGATGGAGTAGTTGACAGTTATAAGGCTAGGCTTGTTGTAAATGGTTATGCATAGGAAAGAGGCATTGATTTTGATGAGACCTTTGCACCTACATGCCAAATGACTACTGTTCATAGCATCTCTGCACTAGCATCTCCTCATGGTTGGAATGTACATCAATTGGACATTAAAACTGCATTTTTGAATGGCAACTTGCATGAAGAAGTGTATGATTTTTAGCCACGTGGTTTTGTGGAAAAAGGGCATGAAAACAAAGTGTGCAGGTTGAAGAAGGCATTATATGGTTTAAAGCAAGCACCACATGCTTGGTATGAAAAGATACATGCCTATTTGATTGCACATGGTTTTGAGAACAGTCCAACTAAGAGCACCTTATATGTTAAGCATGCAAATTATGTGCTTCTGATCATTGTTGTGTATGTTGATGACATGTTGCTCACTGGTCCTCATGAGAAGCATATTGTTGATTTTAAGGCTGATTTGCATGCCTCATTTGAGATGTTTGATTTGGGGCATTTGAATCATTACTTGGGCATTCAATTTATGCAAGTTGATGGCGGAATAGCTTTGTGTCAAACCAAATATATTGACACATTATTGCAGTGTTTTGGCCTTGAAGACTGCAAACCTATTACCACTCCTATGGAGATAGGTTTATGATTGAGTCATCATGATGTTGGAGATGCATTTGATGTTGTTCTCTATCACCAGCCTGTTGGATGCTTGATTTACTTATGCATTACTCGACCAGATATTCAATTTGCTATCTCATAGATGAGCAAGTTTATGCATTGACCAGGTGCTAAGCATTGGCAGGCGATTAAATGCATCTTTCGCTACTTGAGTGGTACTTGGCTACTTGGATTGTTTTATCCCAAGGGGGGATCACCACAACTAGATTTACATGCTTTTTTTTTACTATGATTGGGTTGGTTGCTATGACACTCATGTGTCCACTAGTGGCTTTTGCTTCATGATTGGTAGCTCATGTATATAAAGCTTTGGCTTACTTCCTCTTGTGGATTGATTCCACATAGCTTGGCACTTCCTTATACATGAGTGCTAGCTCCTTATTCACCACATCACTCCCAGGGGGATTTGTTGATATACTTAGGTAGTAATGTGTGTGAACACACTAGGACCACCAGGGCACTTTTTTCCCTCTTTAAGAGGTTTTTTCCCCTGGATTGTATATACACCTATTGCCCTAATGTGTCACTCATCTTTGTACATTCTAGTGGTAATACATTTAGTATTGTGTGTAGTGCTCCGAACTTCTTCTTCTTCTTCTTCTTCTTCTTCTTCTTCTTCCTTGTGCCATTTGTGTGCTTCCACAGACCTCAAACTCCAACACTATGCACTTAGCAGCAAACCTTGTTTTCCATGCACAAACCAGTCACATATAGGTTCATTATCATTTCATAAGAGAGAAGATCATGGCAAAAGAGATTGATATTTCTTTTGTTCTAGTTGAAAAGCAGGTAGTAATATGATGACTAAAGCACTTGATGGAATTAAACTTTGGAGGTTTAAATCAATAGTAGATATTTACCTTATCAAAGAATAAAGGTTGAAGCATGCTTTAGCCTGTGGGGGAGCTATTAGGACACCAAGCTTACATCATGCTTGAAAATACTTGTTCAAGACCTAATTTTTCACTTAGATGAGCTTCAAGAGAAAGATCATTCATAGAGGATCATTATTTCTTGTAAAAGTGAATCGTCACTTATGGCATCTCATGAATATTTCTTTATCAATGAGTTCTTAGACTTTTACTCATGTCAAAAGGTAAAGAGAGGAATTGAGAATCCACATTATTAAAAGTTAGTAGTCATTAGTGATAAATTATTCACCTAAATCATGTCATTAAACTTGGCTGCTACTTTTTCCTAGATTGTAGGAAAGTGATTGCTTCATCACAACTAACAAGGCCCACGTGGATTTGAAATTGGAATCATTGTAAAGAAGTTGTTGAATTCACATAGATTCTATATAAAGATTGATAATATTTTGTACATTAACTTAGATCAATACACATATACAATTTGATCTAAAACTTTGCTCTTCTTCAATTTGTGCATCATCATCTCCAACTATAGTCAACTTGCAAAGGTTGATTCTCTCTCAAATATGATTTGAACTTTTTGAATGAGTATTAATTGGAAAGATAATAGTTTACATATCATGTGTACAATTCTTTGTAACATTTGATTTAGTAGATTGTGAGAAATTCAGTTCTTATGATCTCGATGTCTATCTTTGCACGTCCTTGAAAAGTTGGGACTACCACCAATTAGAGTTAAGCTTTTAATCAATTGTAATTAGTCTAGCTACTATGAGCATTTGAAGTTATATGATTCAACCCCAACTAACAAGTTTTCTTAACTAGTCATTTTGCAAACTCATCTATTTTGCATCGATCATTTCTTATTGATGATCCAAAGTAAATAGCAGATTTTATTGCACTAATCACAAGCCTATAGGGTTTATTTGACTCTCAATGAGTGCGAATGCTAGTCCTTGACTCGTTAGATGAACCAAAGTTCAACACTTGGAACCTCACATTTCTACTACTTTGAAGTTTCTCCAAGATCTCATAGTGGTATCAGACCTACATCAAGATGGGCGATGGATTTCCCTCAATGATTGGGAAGCTTGATAGGAATGATGATGTTGCTTGGAAAATCAGAATGGAAGCTTATTTTCAAGGTAGAAATCTCTATGGAATTGTAGAAAATGATGAAGTTATGCCTACTCCAAGGTCCAAAAGATGACCTACACAAGAGGAGATATAGAAGCTCACACTTTGGTGTGCAAGAGATGTTCAAGCTGGGTTATACATCTTAAACTCTATCTCCGATTTCTTGTGATCACATATTAGTGGATGCAAAACATCTAAAGAGACTTGGGATGCCCTTGGGACCTTCTTCTCTGCTAGCACCAAAGCTAGCAAGAACCATCTATGGAATGAGTTCAACCAAATGAAGAAGACACCAAAGCGAACTATTGTAGAATTTGTCACCAAGGTGAAGTAGGTTGTAGGTTAATTAGCATCTATTGAAGAGCTAATTGAAGAAGAGGTCATCATGAGGGAGATTCTAAATGGAATCAGAAGTGACAAGAAATGAGCATCCTTGACATGTCCATATGATCTCATCATGGATGTACAAACTCTTGATTTCAACATATCTGTTGGAGCAAATTAGAGAGCAAAAAGGATGATGGGCATGCAAACAAGCTTGTAAGGTGTGGATATGGGTCTTGGGACATGTCAACAACAACATAGAAGCTCCAAATGAAGAAGGAGATGAGATAAAAGTACTCAAGAAAAAAGATGCATGAGATTTCATTCAAAATGACTTGCAAAAAGTGATTACGACTTAGATTTTTTATCTTTTATACTTAAAAGATTGACCCTTTTCACACTTATTTGTTGGAAGAACTTTGAAAATCGTCCTAATGAACGTATTTGGTGCTCAAATGAAGCAATGAAAAATCCAAAAAAAAAAAATTCTAGGAGGCTATCCTTTCACACCAAAGGCTTAAAGACTCCTTAACCTCTATAGAAGTTGAGTATTTTATGGAGTATCTACTTATGAAAATGTACTAAAAGTTTGCAAAAATTACTAGATATGTTTGAAATGATACCTCATGTCTGACATTCCTTCCATCGAGTCTTCTTCTTGCTTGGATTTACTTCCAAGAGGTATTGCATCCATTCCATGAGCAAAAATTTTGTATGGAACTCTTGTTTTACTTTGAGCTTCTTTATTCTACCAACAATAGCTTTTGAAAGCTCGATCGTCTTCCACTCTTTGCACAACTTTATAGAAGAGATCATAGAAGAAAATTATAGACTTGGATAACTTCTTTGATTTTCTCTTGCGGTATTGAGACACTCCTATAGAACCAATGACCTATAATGCACTCCATCAGTTGCCATTCTTCGTAGGATAAGAGATAGATATTTGACATCTTGCCAAAGATAGCATCCTTTATATATTAGAGCGTAGCTTACATACTATAATGTGCATGATATTTACAATTAGGTTTGTTCATTATAAGTTATATGGGATATTTTGCAATTACTATCTCTTTGTGCATGTAAATGTGCTACACCAAAACTTCTTTGATTCAAATCTAACAAATATCATACTTTACTCTTCCTCAATATTAGAAAAATAATATTTTACTTTTATGTTGTGACTCAAGTACTATATTTTATTACTATTGATGAGATGAGATATTTTATCTTATTATTAATATTTTATGTGGTATATTCCACAAGAAAACAATATTTTATGATATTTTCAAGATTTGTGTATTTTCCAAAACTAAGGGAAAACATAACTCCGGCACTCTTCGGTATTCCAATGGGCTTCGACATTTCAATGGACCAACGATGGAACTGGGTGATATCCAAACTGGATAGCAAACTAAATCATTGGAAAGGTATGCAAGTTAACTTGGCAGGGCGTGCCATGTTGTTAACACATTTATGCTTTTTACGACTATTTACTTTATCTCGTGTTGGAGACCTAAGGACAAAGAGTTGGCCAAAGTGGAAAGAATCTGCAGAAACTTCCTATGGATTGGGGACCCCAACAGGAGGGGGATTCCCAAAATCAAATGGGAAACTTGCATTAACTCGAAAGACTCAGGGGGCTTGGGTCAACTTTGGAAACAAGAGACCGGCTAGTGGATTAGGTTTGAGGACCTAGACCCGAGACTTAGAGTTACCCTCGAGGAATGGACTCTTCTTCAAGGCAGGTGTTTAGTGTGGGAACGCTCAACTACCCGTCTTCTTTGTGGACAGGATCCTCCTTGCTTAGAGGGCCTCAAATGGAGTAATGGTAAGAAACTATCCAGAATCCCCAACTTCAAAGAGAACTTAGATGTTCATCACACCCTTAACAAGCGATGGTGCCTTTCTTGGACCAAGCTTGGATGGGAACTAAATATCATGTCTATATGGCACCCCCTAATTGAGATCAAAAAGTCCGTTCTCATGTGGTAGATCTTGCATAAGAGTATCTGGTCCAATGCAAGGGCTAACAAAATCTGCGGTGTGCCTCCATGGTGCAAGCGTTGCCATCGATGCATCAAAGATTTAGCTCACCTTTTCTTCGATTGCCCCAAGTCCCGCGTTATCTGGCACCACATGATGCGGATATTGAGACTCATGAACCAAATCAATTGGCAACACGCGTTGTTGGGCGCGGCGATTGGCTGCTCATCCAGGCTGTGGAATGCCATAAGGGGCGAGACTCTTTGGAAGATTTGGAGAGAGCGATGTGCTGTCAATTTTGACCAAATTCCAAAGGAATGGTCGATTGAAAAATCCTTGTTTCTTCTAGGTAAAAGAATATCCCGAGATAAGAGATCGCCGCCGTTTAAACATCACTGTATTTATCTCCTTGAAAATAACAAGCTGAAACCCAAATGGGTCCCACATGAGGGAGATGATAGATTTGTCCGCCTCATTTGTAATGCCCTTTAGCTTGCCGTTCTCCTCCCCTGTATTGTGGGATTTGGGGGGTCCCATGGGCACTAGTCCCATTCACTTGTAACTTTTAATTAAAGTCCAAGAGAATAGGCCAAGGCCGAACTTCCTTTTATTAAAAAAAAAAACTTGCAAAAAGGATTGGATTTGCAAGATCTTATCTTTCACCTCTTTACAAGAACGAAGGTGGTTTCATACTAGGGCTCAAGAACAACTAGATGAAAACACAACATTATGCCTCGAACGATCAAGAATTTGAATGTTCCTCTAGTTTTATATTCACATAAGTGGTGGAACACAATGAAAAAAGTGGCTGAAAATGTGACTTGGCACCACAAAATGCTTTGGATGGAGGGGGGATTGGAGCAGTAAACAGGGATTGTTCCATGATGTGGCTACAGGGATTGTTCCATGATGTGGCTACAGAATACTTATGGGACTTTGTTCAATGACAATCTGCATATAATCATTGGTGAATCATTGGAAAATTGGGAGGGCACGACTCTATAAAAGAGTCTCAAAGAATAGAGATCTTGCCTATCCAAAAAGTTTCCATTAATGAGAACATCAAAGCTTGACTAATACCAGCCTTGAAACATTTATGAGCTTCCCTAGTGATAGGAAACTTGAATTCCTCTTGATATTCATGTAAGCATTCTATTTCATTTCTTCATGAACATCATCTAAGATTGATAGTTCACTTTTTAGATGTTTTGTTATGTGAACTCAAATCTAATGTATTCATGAACCTCATCCAGAAGTGAGCAAAGTGGTTTTGGTGTTTTTGCTTCTTAGGCTAGGTGGTTGGGCCTTTTGCCTCTTGAGATGGGGGCAAGGGTTCAACACCTCCCTACAACAAGACAGATGTGGGCCTAAGGTTAGTGTAATACCTTTGGGTAGTGTTAAAATCAGTTGCCTTTGGGTAGTCCTTCCTAGTGTCACCTTTGGGAAATCTAACCCTTATTTTGTGGGATACGAGAGGTTCCATGAGTACTATCCCTATTCACTTGTACAATTGTTCTTTCAACCAATTCAAGCAATTGTTCTTTCAACCAATTCAAGCAATTGTTCTTTCAACCAATTCAAGCAAAGTAAGATTAAACTACAACCATATTTCCTCTTTAAAAAAAGTGGTTTTGATTGTTGAGAAGCGCTAGCTCGTTCGATTGGATTTCTCACCTCTTTTGGTTGAGGGTAGGGGGTTCAATCCGTGTAGGATGTGCTTTAAAGATCCCTCCCACTTAATGAGAAGATAAACCAGCCAATTTCTATCCTTAATGAAACTCGGGTACTATATCCTCACAAATGTTGAGTGTTCCACCCACGCAAGACATCCCTCGCCACTTAATGAGAACATAAACCACTCAATTTCTATCCTTAGTGAAGGTGCTATACCCTCACAAACGTTGAGTGTTCAACCCCCACTTGTGTGATGTTAGAGGATCTTATGGTGCTATGCTCTTCATTGATTCAACCAATCTCGAAGGGTAGATCTCAAAAATCGAACTTCCTTCTGAAAATGGTTTGGATTATGAGACGCCTCTTCTCCACATCGTCACAAACGTACACACCAGAAAGAAAATGAAGACTTGGAATTAACTTCACGAAGGAATCGTCATACGATACGACATCTCTTTTGCATTGGAGTCAGGACTCCAGAGAGTGAAGACGCTACTGCACTTCGAAGCCTGGAGCCGGAGACGGGTCATGCATCGTTCGAGCTTCTCTTCATCGTTTATGCGCGTGCATTAACTACGTACATCCATTCTGGGTGGCCTTGCATTGAATTGGTATCGTTACTCACGAACTGCAGCTGCGCAATGCACTGCGCACTGATGAGTGCCCTCTCGTCGGCCTCCATCGCTTTACGTTCCACCATTCCAGCTTCCAGGTCCCGAGTCCCATGGCCCAGCCGGCCAGGAGTCGCTGCCCATGGAGACTTTTGGTGCATTGGCAACAGTAGCCATGGCAGTCTCTCTTATATATAATTCTTCATAATTTCTTATTCATTTAGTTATTCTCACGCAATAATCAGACTCCTTACTCGCGTCGTGCCGTACTCTTCTGTGACCCTCATTCGTCTCTCAGCTGCCGTGGTGAGTTGGTGACGAACGCAGTTTCTTCAACACTTTCTGCACTTTCTCTTTTTCATATGCCATTTCGTGCGGACGACTCTTCTAAGCTTTGCGAATTCATCTCTTGGTATTCTGCGGCACAGGATTCCTAAATGTACCTGATCTGAGAAGAGTAAATCCACATCATCGTGTTGGAGCATATGCCGGAATCGTCATACACTTCAACGCGTGCTTGTTCGAGGTGGCCCCTGTCTGTGCTTGAGCCTATCTGTTGCTCGCAGATGACAGGGGTCAGATATGGAAGCTATGCTACTCCGCTTTCATTGCTGAACGTTCTGTTCTTGTTTGGGGCGATACAGACGTTGCTGTTAAGCTCAGCGGCAACCTTACCATTGCGACAGCAGCCTATCTCTAATCCCAATGGTATCTGCGCTCTTCTTGTTCTTACACGCGGCTACGATTGCCAAGAGTACAAGGTATCCCTTTCGACCACTTCGTTGCTAGTTCGCTGAAAATCTGATTGTTATCTTGTTAGTCGTTGATGTTTGGGCTACCAGGTTCCAACAGCAGACGGGTTTTTGCTTGCAATTCAGCGTGTCTCGAGTAGGAAGTTGAGACCTTCGAAAGGCCCAGCTTTCCTGTATCATGGATTAATGCAGGTGTGTGTGTGTGTGAGAGAGAGAGAGAGAGAGAGAGAGAGAGAGAGAGAGAGAGAGAGAGAGAGAGAGAGAGAGAGAGAGAGAGAGAGAGAGAGAGAGAGAGAGAGAGAGAGAGAGAGAGAGAGAGAGAGAGAGAGAGAGAGAGAGAGAGAGATTGTAGGGAGGCGATATATGGGTGCTGGATACACCGAACCGGTCCTTGGGTTTTGTGCTCGCTGACAATGGATACGACGTGTGGATTGGAAGTACGCGGTCTTCTAGATTTAGCTATGGACACATTTATCTCCAAAGAACCGATCCGGTAGTTTTTCTGGACCCATACTTCATTAGTTTCCATGGAAATGAAGTGACATCAATCTGCTTTAGGATGTGCGGACACTAGAATTCTAGCTGTTCATTTTGTGCATCTTTTATAAGAGTTCAGGATTAGGATTTCTGCCATTCGCTTTGGGTTGTGTGTGGGCTAGAATAGAATTGGGCCGGCTTCTCTGTGTATGATCCACTTGATTGCATTTCAAGTCGTGCAATTTGCACTTGATCATCAGAATGTAAGATCATGGTCTCTGTTATTTCCATATGATGGCCATATAAATGGAATGAGAATTATAATTTCCTTAATCTCAAACTTGATCACCTTGCTTTCTTTGATTCATTCAATCAGGAGTTCTGGAATTGGGACTGGGATGATTTGGTTGCTCAGGACTTGCCAACAATGCTTCATTTTGTTCATATGCAGACTAATCAATTGATTTACTTCGTAGGATATTCACAGGTCAGTGCAGGAAATCTTCGACATGAAGATGTAGCTTGTGTCGTAGAGCCACATTGATTTATCACTTGATGTCCAGGGAACAATGACAGCTTTTGCGGCCTTCACGCGACCAGGAGTGTCAGGAATGGTGAAGAAGGCAGCCATGCTCAGTCCGATCGCTTATTTGAACCACGTCACGTCGCCTGTTGCCTCTATCGTATCTTGGTTGTTCCTTGACAAGGTACTTTCATTGTGACGACATGTACAAATGAATGCACAGCCCTGGTTCGCCTTTGCGCTTGGCTAATAGTTTTCGTATTTCCTTCAGCTTCTATTAGTGGGTGGTGTTCATCAATTCAATATATCAGAGTGAGTATATGCTCCGTGATGATTTTCTGAATGAAATGGTCCTCAAGACTGCTCAAGGCAGTGACTGACTTGTGATGCAGTGAGGGCGGCAAGCAAGTAATCAACTCTGTATGTAGGAAGCTGAAGAAGCCTGACTGCTACAGTAATTTGCTGAGTCTTGTAACAGGTAATCGAGAGGATTGGCTGTGCTGTGTTACTCACTTGCATCAATAGGCCGTTTTTTGTTTGCGAAGTTACCTTTCCGCTGTATGACACCAGGACCGAATTGTTGCATCAATACCACGCTTATCTCCTTCTACGACAAGTTCGAGTTACAGACGACTTCGATGCGAAACCTGGCGCAGATGGCTCAATGTAAGCTCGAAATGTTGGTTGATTGAATTTGATTGAAAGAACAACGGTACAAGTGAAGGGATAATACTTATCCATAAAAGAGGGGTTACACTGCCCGAAGGAGACAATTGGAAAGGACTTCACAATTGGTTTAAATCTGTCCAAACAAAAATACATTGGTTTAGGTCCACAACTGTTGACAATTTGCATTTATTACACCATGCCTAAGAAATTTGCATACGCTTCTATGAAAATTGCCACCGCACTGAACAACGGTAACGATGCGGCTAATCATTTAGTAGTAGGCTAATCATTTAGTAGTAGGCTTTAATTGGTACATGAAACATATATGGTGCGCTGCAAATGTACTTGTTTCTTTGAGATTGAAATTCCTGGTGTCTGTTTGTAGAGAACATGAGTCGCAGAGGATCCTCCTGAAATCCTCTCAGACTTTCTTTGATGCTTGATTATGGAAACAGTAGATTGATTTATCGTGAAGCTGCAGATAAAATGCTTACTCTTATTCCAAAGAATAGATCTCCAGTTTAAATTCTTTATTAAGAAATATGTAGATTAGGGTATGACAATATCCTTAGGTTTAAACCTGGATCAAGAAATCAACAATGATTAAGTACTTATTTTTATTGTTTCTGCATTAATTAAGTACATATAGTTTTTGATTAAGTACTTACTGTTATTGTTTCTACATTGATTAAGTACTTACTGTTAAGTACGTAATTAAGTACATATTGTTTTTGATTAAGTACTTACTGTTATTGTTTCTACATTGATTAAGTATTTACTGTTATTGATTAAGTACTAGCTTCTACATTGATTAAGTACTAACTGCTATTGTTGTCACTATTTTCTGTGTTGAGTCAGTGTTAAGAACGGGCAGGTTTGGCATGTATGACTACGGGTGGTTTCGGAATCTGCTTCATTACGGAGATTTTTTCCCACCCAGCTATGACCTGTCTGAGATTCCTCGCAGTATGCCGATGCTGCTAGCCCATGGCGGACAGGACCAACTTGCAGATGAAGAGGATGTACGGCACCTCATGCTGGAGCTGCCCAACACCGCGCAAGTGCTCTTTCTGCCCCAGTTTGCCCATGGCGATTTCGTGCTTGGCCATTCTGCCCGCGTTCTCGTCTATGATCACCTGCTCCGCTTCTTCGCTGGCGATCCTCCTTCATGATCACGTGAGATCGAAGTTGATGCTCTCATCCCTTGCTCGCCCCCGCAGAAAAGGAAGCGGAAAAGTGAAAGAAACTGACGATAAACAATAGAGAAAAAGAAAAAACAGGAGACTTGCGCGGCGTCCAAGCCATCACTAAGATTTATCCATCTCTACATTGTACTCTTAACTTTGTAACAGAATTAAAGGCGACGAATCACAGTTTTTGCCCATAACTCAATAAACAAACTACTCTAAAGCGTAGAGATATTTATCCATAATGCATCGTCTTCTTCATCGCCTTTGATTTACAGGGGAGGGAGAGAGAGAGAGAGAGAGAGAGAGAGAGAGAGAGAGAGAGAGAAGTCATACGCACCATCTGACCGCTCTTTACTTCTTTAGAGAATATGTGGAGGACAATCTTGGAAGTAAATATGTGGAGGACAATCTTGGATTACAGCCATGCAGGTTGAAGCGTGCACGCTGCAGAGGTAGAGGACAACATCGATCGGTTCACGAGGGTGAGAAAGCAGCCGGCTTAATGCTTATTTGTCTTCTTCATTCTTTTA
>CM035443.1:97901091-97908591 GCA_020310875.1 Ceratopteris richardii | reverse complement strand
TCACGAGAACCATCAGTACATGTTCTCAACTTGTGTGGCATTTGATCTGCATTATTATCAATGAAATCATGTATCAAAGCTTTTGCTATTTCTACATGTTTGATACTTTTTCTAAGTATTCCATTATTCCCATGAATGGATACCTTTTGACCAAGTAGAAATTTTTCTCGTAGCCTATAAAATGAGCTCTTTCCAATACCATGAATTAAATACCATGCCTTGATACATACTTCTTTTGCATCAAACATGAAATTAAAACTCAAGCGCTGACTTGAGTTCACAAAGTTACCTTTGTACACCATACTCATGCAATCCAATACATCTTTGCATCTATCTGAATAGCATTGTCCCCAAAAGTTTAATCTTGCATCCAATATTTTAGCCCTACTAGCTACTTGACAACATCTCTGTTCACAACAATCATGCATTGAAACCATCTGAATTCTCTCAAATGAGCATCTCTTATTAGGAGCCAATGTAGTACTTTTTCTAACCTTGTGGATGTAACTTCTTTTTTTTTGGTTCACTTCAAAATATCCACAGTTACTATTTTCCATATGAAAATCCTCTTGTTGATCTGATTCCATTCGAAGAGGAGAAACAACTTGTATATCATTAAAACAATCTTGAATATCAATTGCATGAGAATAATTCTTATCAACATCTACATCCTCAATACCATTGCAATTATCATCATCGATGTTGTATGATGACGTAAAGCAAAAATTTGGATTCTCTCCAGCTTCAAGATCCACATCCTCAATACCATTGCAATGATCATCTTCACTATCATACAGTGAGTTAAAGCCTAATTTTTGTATCATAGGCTCACCATCTTCTGTAATGATTTGGAGTATAGGCCAACTGACCAATTTCAAAGTTGAATCCAAAGTTGATGCATCCACAATTTCATCCATAATAACACCTAGGCAACTTTCTCCCAACTCTTTGCAATTTATAGCATCCCATGGATTTACCAATAAAACAATAGCAGTTGCAAATCTTTCATGCTTTTCATGATCCAACAAGATGACTCTCTTTCCTTTCGACTTTCTCTTTCTTCAAGTTGACTAGATATAGTTTGCTTTGTTGCCATCTTGATTTTGCCTGTAAAGAATAAATGAGAAATTAACAATGCTATTCAATTGATCATTCTTTCAATAATTATTGTAAAATTAATCAATTGAATTAAAACTAGATACAAACATCATTTCCACAAAAAATAATCCATATTTGCATATACAGACATTCACTAATTGGACTTAACTTTGAGTCTAGTCAAAAATCAAGGAAACTACAAGAATAAAAATCTCTAACTTCATTTTGATGCTAGCATGTTAAGAGGCACTCAAACCATCCCTGAAATGATATTATGTATGTCTTTGTATGTGTGTATTTTAGTTGTACAATACTATCATGTTTGGCTCACTTAATTTTGAGCTTCTTCTATTATACATTGAATAGAGGCTCAAACTTAAGTTCGAGCCTTTCAAACTGCACATTGAATGGAGCTTCAAACTTGAGTTTGAGCCAATCAAGAAAACTACAAGAATAAAAAACTCTAACTTCATTTTGATGCTAGCATGTTAAGAGGCACTCAAACCATCCCTGAAATGATATTATGTATGTC
Organism: Ceratopteris richardii; assembly: GCA_020310875.1. Classification (NCBI taxonomy): domain Eukaryota; kingdom Viridiplantae; phylum Streptophyta; class Polypodiopsida; order Polypodiales; family Pteridaceae; genus Ceratopteris; species Ceratopteris richardii. The sequence continues at coordinate 97,906,961 of CM035443.1, read as the reverse complement.
TTTGTATGTGTGTATTTTAGTTGTACAATACTATCATGTTTGGCTCACTTAATTTTGAGCCTCATTTATAACTAAACAAATTGAGACTTGACATGATTCAAAGCAGTCCGAGCCTCATATTATGTGACACAACATAAAATTCACGGACCGACTCTACGTTCAACAGACATTCAATTTTAAACTCCAACTTGAATCGACATCCAAACCTAAGCTTCACCTTCAGTTAGTTCTTTTGGATGTAAGAGAGTATTCAACGTAATAGTAGGCTCAAACTTAAGTTCGAGCATCTTTTATTAAAATTTCAAAATAGAGGCTCGAACTTAAGTTCGAGCCTCATTTGTAACTAAACAAATTGAGACTTGACATGATTCAAAGCAGTCCGAGCCTCATTTATGTGACACAACATAAAATTCATGGGCTCGAACTTAAGTTCGAGTCTCATATCACGTGAAGACTCAAACTTGATATGATTCTAAAGGTGCAAATTTAAGTTCGAGCCTCTTAGCTCTTTTGGATTCATGAATTAAGAGGCTCGAACTTAACTTCTAACAACTTTTGGAAAAGCTGAAAAAGTCTGAGCTTCATAACTCAGCTCATATGATTCAGAGGCTTAGCTTTTGTAGATGCAACAAGATTTTGAGTTAAAGATATTAGTGTTTTTACCAGAAAACTTGAGAGGCTCGAACTTAAGTTGAAGCCTGTTTTTGCCGAAAAACTTGAGAGGCTCGAACTTAAGTTGGAGCCTCATATCATATGAGCCAACAATCTTAAACTTGATATGACTCACGGGCTCGAACTTGAGTTCGAATCTATAAGTCCTTTTGGATCCAATGTTGTGTTGAACTTAACATGCTCGAACTTAAGTTTTAGCCTTTCTCAGTCTTAGTTGAATAAAGACTGGAACTTAAGTTCAACCTCTTCGATTCCAAGGTCAATAGAATCTTAAACTCCAACTTGAATCAATATCCAAACTTAAGTTCACCTTCACTGACTTGAAGTTGAATAGAGGTTTCCATCTCACTCTTAGTTGAATAAAGACTGGAACTTAAGTTCAGCCTCTTCGATTCCAAGGTCAATAGAATCTTAAACTCCAACTTGAATCAATATCCAAACTTAAGTTCACCTTCACTGACTTGAAGTTGAATAGAGGTTTCCACTATAAATTTGAACTTATCGTGACAAAGTTAAATAGAGGCTCAAACTTAAGTGCGACTCCAAATTGTATATGAGAGGCTCGAACTTATCAAGAGGCTCCAAATTGAATACAAGCTCAAACTCTCTCTATCCAAGTTGAAATGAAATTCAAACTGAAGTTCATAGTTTGAATTTCAACCCAAATAAGATCTCTATCCAAGTTGAAATGAAATTCAAACTGAAGTTCATAGTTTGAATTTCAATCCTATCTTATTTACAAACTTAAGTTTGGGTTTCTCAAGTTTTCTGAAGTTCATATCATGTGATCCAACAATCTTGAACTTGATATGGTTGGAAAAAGCTGAGAGGCTCAAACTGCTCTTTGTTCTTTTGCACATAACACACAACAATCCCAAACTTGATATGACTGGAAAAGCTCAGAGGCTCGAACTTAAGTTCGAGCCTCTTTGTTCTTTTCCTCATATCATGTGACCAAACAATACTAAACTTGATATGGTTGGAAAATCTCAAAGGCTCGAACTTAATCTTTTGCACATAAGACACAACAATCCTAAACTTGATATGGCTGGAAAAGCTCAGAGACATGAACTTAAGTTCGAGCCTCTTTGTTCTTTTGCACATAAGACACAAGAAACCTAAACTTGATATGGCTGGAAAAGCTCAGAGGCTCGAACTTAAGTTCGAGCCTCTTTGTTCTTTTGTTCATATCATGTGATCCAACAATCCTGAACTTGATATGGTTGGAAAAGCTGAGAGGCTCGAACTCCTCTTTGTTCTTTTGCTCATATCACGTGACCCAACAATTCTAAACTTGATATGGTTGGAAAAGCTCAGAGGCTCGAACTCAGAGCCTCTTTGTTCTTTTGCTCATATCATATAACCAAACAATCCTAAACTTGATATGGTTAGAAAAGCACAGAGACTCGAACTTAAGTTGGAAAAGCTAAGAGGCTCGAACTTAATTCTTTTGCACATAACACACAACAATCCTAAACTTGATATGGCTGGAAAAGGTGAGGCTCATATCATGTGATCCAACAAATCTTGAACTTGATATGGTTGGAAAAGCTCAGAGGCTCGAACTTAAGTTCAGGTCTCTTTGTTCTTTTGCACATAAGACACAACAATCCTAAACTTGATATGGTTGGAAAAGCTGAGAGGCTCGAACTTAGGTTTGAGCCTCTTTGTTCTTTTGCTCATGTGATCCAACAATTTTAAACTTGATATGGTTGGAGAAGCTGAGAGGCTCTAACTCCTCTTTGTTCTTTTGCTCATATCATGTGACCAAACAATCCTAAACTTGATATGGTTGGAAAAGCTCAGAGGCTCGAACTTAAGTTCGATCCTCTTTGTTTTTCTGCACATAAGACACAACAATCCTAAACTTGATATGGCTGGAAAAGCTGAGGCTCATATCATGTGATCCAACAAATCTTGAACTTGCTATAGTTGGAAAAGCTCAGAGGCTCGAACTTAAGTTCGAGTCTCTTTGTTCTTTTGCACATAAGACACAGCAATCCTAAACTTGATATGGTTGGAAAAGCTTAGAGGCTCGAACTTAAGTTTGAGCCTCTTTGTTCTTTTGCTCATATCATGTGATCCAATAATTCTAAACTTGATATGGTTGGAAAAGCTCAGAGGCTCTAACTCCTCTTTGTTCTTTTGCTCATATCATGTGACCAAAAAATCCTAAACTTGATATGGTTGGAAAAGCTCTTTGTTCTTTTGCTCGTATCATGTGATCCAACAATTCTAAATCTGATATGGTTGGAAAAGCTCAGAGGCTCGAACTTAAGTTCGATCCTCTTTGTTCTTTTGCACATAAGACACAACAATCCTAAACTTGATATGGTTGGAAAAGCTGAGGCTCATATCATGTGATCCAACAATCCTAAACTTGATATGGTTGGAAAACCTCAGAGGCTCGAACTTAAGTTCGAGCCTCTTTGTTCTTTTGCACATAAGACACAACAATCCTAAACTTGATATGGCTCGAAAAGCTGAAGCTCATATCATGTGATCCAACAAATCCTAAACTTGATATGGTTGGAAAAGTTCAAAGGCTCGAACTTAAGTTCGAGCCTCTTTGTTCTTTTGCACATAAGACACAACAATCCTAAACTTGATATTGTTGGAAAAGTTGAAGCTCATATCATGTGATCCAACAATCCTAAACTTGATATGGTTGGAAAAGCTCAAAGGCTCGAACTTAAATTCGATCCTCTTTGTTCTTTTGCACAGAAGACACAACAATCCTAAACTTGATATGGCTGGAAAAGCTGAGGCTCATATCATGTGATCCAACAATCCTAAACTTGATATGGTTGGAAAAGCTCAGAGGCTCGAACTTAAGTTTGAGCCTCTTTGTTCTTTTGCACATAAGACACAACAATCCTAAACTTGATATGGTTGGAAAAGCTGAGAGGCTCGAAATTTGATATGGTTGGAAAAGTTCAAAGGCTCGAACTTAAGTTCGAGCCTCTTTGTTCTTTTGCTCATATCATGTGATCCAACAATTCTAAACTTGATATGGTTGGAAAAGCTCAGAGGCTCTAACTCCTCTTTGTTCTTTTGCTCATATCATGTGACCAAAAATCCTAAACTTGATATGGTTGGAAAATCTCTTTGTTCTTTTGCTCATATCATGTGATCCAACAATTCTAAACTTGATATGGTTGGAAAAGCTCAGAGGCTCGAACTTAAGTTCGATCCTCTTTGTTCTTTTGCACATAAGACACAACAATCCTAAACTTGATATGGCTGGAAAAGCTGAGGCTCATATCATGTGATCCAACAATCCTAAACTTGATATGGTTGGAAAACCTCAGAGGCTCGAACTTAAGTTCGAGCCTCTTTGTTCTTTTGCACATAAGACACAACAATCCTAAACTTGATATGGCTGGAAAAGCTAAAGCTCATATCATGTGATCCAACAAATCCTGAACTTGATATGGTTGGAAAAGTTCAAAGGCTCGAACTTAAGTTCAAGCCTCTTTGTTCTTTTGCACATAAGACACAACAATCCTAAACTTGATATTGTTGGAAAAGCTGAAGCTCATATCATGTGATCCAACAATCCTAAACTTGATATGGTTGGAAAAGCTCAAAGGCTCGAACTTAAGTTCGATCCTCTTTGTTCTTTTGCACATAAGACACAACAATCCTAAACTTGATATGGCTGGAAAAGCTGAGGCTCATATCATGTGATCCAACAATCCTAAACTTGATATGGTTGGAAAAGCTCAGAGGCTCGAAGTTAAGTTCGAGCCTCTTTGTTCTTTTGCACATAACACACAACAATCCTAAACTTGATATGGCTGGAAAAGCTTAAGCTCATATCATGTGATCCAACAAATCCTGAACTTGATATGGTTGGAAAAGTTCAAAGGCTCGAACTTAAGTTCGAGCCTCTTTGTTCTTTTGCACATATGACACAACAATCCTAAACTTGATATGGTTGGAAAAGCTGAGAGGCTCGAACTTTGATATGGTTGGAAAAGTTCAAAGGCTCGAACTTAAGTTCGAGCCTCTTTGTTCTTTTGCTCATATCATGTGATCCAACAATTCTAAACTTGATATGGTTGGAAAAGCTTAGAGGCTCTAACTCCTCTTTGTTCTTTTGCTCATATCATGTGACCAAAATCCTAAACTTGATATGGTTCGAAAAGCTCTTTGTTCTTTTGCTCATATCATGTGATCCAACAATTCTAAACTTGATATGGTTGGAAAAGCTCAGACGCTCGATCTTAAGTTCGATCCTCTTTGTTCTTTTGCACATAAGACACAACAATCCTAAACTTGATATGGCTGGAAAAGCTGAGGCTCATATCATGTGATCCAACAATCTTAAACTTGATATGGTTGGAAAACCTCAGAGGCTCGAACTTAAGTTCGAGCCTCTTTGTTCTTTTGCACAACAATCCTAAACTTGATATGGTTGGAAAAGCTCAAAGGCTCGAACTTAAGTTCGATCCTCTTTGTTCTTTTGCACATAAAACACAACAATCCTAAACTTGATATGACTGGAAAAGCTGAGGCTCATATCATGTGATCCAACAATCCTAAACTTGATATGGTTGGAAAAGCTCAGAGGCTCGAACTTAAGCTTGAGCCTCTTTGTTCTTTTGCACATAAGACAGTACAATCCTAAACTTGATATGGTTGGAAAAGCTAAGAGGCTCAAAATTTGATATGGTTGGAAAAGTTCAAAGAGTTCGAGCCTCTTTGTTCTTTTGCTCATATCATGTGATCCAACAATTCTAAACTTGATATGGTTGGAAAAGCTCAGAGGCTCTAACTCCTCTTTGTTCTTTTGCTCATATCATGTGACCAAAAATCCTAAACTTGATATGGTTGGAAAAGCTCTTTGTTCTTTTGCTCATATCATGTGATCCAACAATTCTAAACTTGATATGGTTGGAAAAGCTCAGAGGCTCGAACTTAAGTTCGATCCTCTTTGTTCTTTTGCACATAAGACACAACAATCCTAAACTTGATATGGCTGGAAAAGCTGAGGCTCATATCATGTGATCCAACAATCCTAAACTTGATATGGTTGGAAAACCTCAGAAGCTCGAACTTAAGTTCGAGCCTCTTTGTTCTTTTGCACATAAGACACAACAATCCTAAACTTGATATGGCTGGAAAAGCTAAAGCTCATATCATGTGATCCAACAAATCTTGAACTTGATATGGTTGGAAAAGTTCAAAGGCTC
>CM035443.1:97766091-97893591 GCA_020310875.1 Ceratopteris richardii | reverse complement strand
CCTCTTTTTCCTTGCTACTTTACATTCATGTATTGCAACTGGGAATTTTCCCTCTATACCTGAGCATCCTCCATTCATTTTGCTACAAGCAAGAAAACTTGACGATTATGAGAAACATTTTCAAGACTTCCCAGAACACTTTCAGATTCTAAAATTCCCAGAACACTTTCAAGAATCCAAAACTGTTCATCTTGTCACTGAAATCACTAAAACTGTTGGACATATATTCACTATTATTTCACATACTGATACGCACTACATATAGTACATAGTACAGTGACATTCAGTTAACTGTCATGTCACAAACAATGCCTTCACTTTGCCACTAAAATAATTGCAAGCCATGCATGTCTGTTCCTCTGAAGAAGTGATACAATGGCCTGTAGAGCTTAGGACCAGCATGCAATCATCCATCTGCAATATGATTACCTGAAAACCGCTTGACTTCGATAGGAAGAAGATCTAGCTTCAAGAGCCCAGAAGAACCAGAACCCACCTGTCCGCTATGTACACAGACGATGAATCAGGTGATCACAACCGAGGAGGGCAGCAGCAAGGGCGATGGCGAAGGCGGACAGGAGTAGAGAAAGCGGCAAAATAGACGGAGATGTGTTTTTGGCAGAGAGAGAGTGCTTTCCCGGTCTCTTTGCGCTTTTTTTTGAATATTTACGATTTGTGCTCTCTCTTCCTCAAGGTTAATTTTGGGAAGGCTTATTGGAATGAGACCATCTTGCAATCCCTTAAGATATTGGATTTGGCCATAGATTTATAAAGATGGTCTCGATGCTCCTAGGAAATGATTGGGTTCATATTAACATTAATGGCAAATGATCTCTTAGCATTTACCTAATGCGATCTATTAAGAAAAGCCATCCTCTCACATCTTTTCTTTTTGTTATTGTGGTGGATGGTCTCAGCTCCCTTGTTGACCATCAAGCCCCCTTGTTGACCATCAAGCCCCCTTGTTGACCATCAAGCCAAGTTGGGGTGTATTCACACTCTCACTTTTCCTAGTAGCCCATAATAGATGATTCTTAGACTCTTTGCTAATGAAACTAATGTGTTCTTCTAGAATGATTCCGAATCTATTGCCAAATTTTGGTGTTGTCTTGAAATTTTCTATGAAGCCATCTACATCTAAAATAAACCACTCCAAAACTACCTATAAGTCCCTTTGCACTCCCCATCATAGCTTCTTCATGATTAAGGATGTATAGAACAAAGATGGGATAGGGTTTTGGCTAAGCTACACAATAAGCTATGCTACTGGAAACGTATACAACTCAATGTGGTTGGGCACATTATGGTGGTCTACACATTTCTTATCATGTCCATCATTTACTTCTTGGCTTGTTGCAGAGATACTCACAAAGAGCTCTTGAACCTGAGTAGATTACACAAAAATTTGCACTGTATCGGAGACTCAATAGAAGAAGTGTTTGAAAATCAAGTGGCAGATTTGTTCTAGTTCAAAGGTCACTAAAGGCATGGGCATTCTAGATGTGGACACCATTACCAACAAGCTAGCTTCCACGTGGATGTTTAAAGCTTGGAGCAACCAAGATACTTTTGGGCAAAGCCTATTTTTAAAAATTGTGAGGCCCGTTTTCTTAGTGGTGGCTTGAGCTAATCATGCTTTTTTTCTCTCCACTCCTATCATTCTAAAAGGTTGTGATCTTGTGTGACCACTTTGGAAAGGTTCGAACAAGTGAAAACCATTTTGCACCATAAAAAATGATTGGAAGTGGGTTGTTGGTATTGTACAAAATGACTCCATCTAGTTTTTGATTTTTGGATCAAGTGTGTTGAGTATGAGCACATCCAATGAGTGGAACGACTCTAGAACAAAGTCGTTTTCATGTGGAAGCACCTCTAGAACCAAGGTCGAAGACAGTGGATCATATTCAAGGATATTTATCCAAACCATAGGGTTGAATTTGAAGGTTGCTATTTGTTAAGAAGAAAAATCAATACTTGGGATGATATGAAGACCCACCTCCTTATGGCCTGGGAATTGCCCTATCTTGAAGGTTTGCAATGGCGTAATGGAAACAAGATGATGGTTTTTCCCTATACTAGGTGGAATCTTGAGCTTCACCGATTGATCAACAAGAAGTGATGCTTGACCTAGTCTTGGATCAAATGGAAGTGCAATTTTTTAAATCTATGGCACCCGCTTATTGAAAAATACATTGTTGTTATGTGGCAAATTCTTCATAGAGGGATATGGCCCAATGTTAAAGCTAATAATATTTGTGAAGTACTCCTATGATGTAAGACATACATTAGTGGAAACCATCTTCGTGAACTTTTGGCTGCATCCAAGATCTTTAGAGATTGAAGAATAAAGTCCCATTCCAATCTGTCATATGCTTTGTCGAAGTCAATCTTAATGAATATCAGCTCTTGAGCAGACTCCTCAGCAAATGCACGGCCTTCCCAAATATCGACAATTGCTTCAAGTATAGATCTACCTTTGATAAAACCTTTCTGGTCCTCACAAAGCCATGACTTTAAATGACACGAGATTCTGTTGGCAATTACTTTGGTGATTATCTTGTACCCAGTTTGGCGCATGGTAATCGGCCACCAGTTTTCAATTTTGTTCTTACCTCCCCTTTTGTGAATTAATTTGATGACACCATTATTAAGACACTCATGGAGGGCACCAAAGGAGAGAGCCTCTTGCCACACAAGACACAGCGGGGTGGCCACCACGTGCTTAAAGGGCTTGAAAAACTCATTGGTGAGTCCATCAAGGCCCGGGCCCTTCCCATTAGGGACAGAATCAATAACCTCGATAATTTCATTCTCCGAAATGTTAACATCCAAGAAATCATGTTCAGGATTGTTGGATCACATGATATGAGCCTAAGTTTTTCCAGTCAGATCAAGTTTAAGATTGTTGTGTCTTATGTGCAAAAGTACAAAGAGGCTCGAACTTAAAGCTTTTCTAACCATATCAAGTTTAGGATTGTTTGGTTACATGATATGAGCAAAACAACAAAGAGGCTCTGAGTTTGAGCCTATGGGCTTTTCCAACCATATCAAGTTCAGAATTGTTCAGAATTGTTGGGTCACGTTATATGCGCAAAAAAACAAAGAGGCTCGAACTTAAGTTCAAGCCTCTTTGTTCTTTTGCACATAAGACACGACAATCCTAAACTTGACATGGCTGGAAAAGCTGAGGCTTATATCATGTGATCCAACAATCCTAAACTTGATATGGTTGGAAAAGCTCAGAGGCTCGAACTTAAGTTCGAGCCTCTTAGCTTTTCCAACCATATCAAGTTTAGGATTGTTGTGTGTTATGTGCAAACGAACAAAGAGGCTCGAACTTAAGTTCGAGCCTCTCAGCTTTTCCAAGCATATCAAGTTCAGGATTGTTGTGTGTTATGTGCAAAAGAACAAATAGCCTCGAACTTAAGTTCGAGCCTCTGAGCTTTTCCAACCATATCAAGTTTAGGATTGTTGGATCACATGATATGAACAGAAGAACAAAGAGGCTCGAACTTAAGTTCGAGCCTCTGAGCTTTTCCAGCCATATCAAGTTTAGATTTCTTGTGTCTTATGTGCAAAAGAACAAAGAGGTTCGAACTTAAGTTCGAGCCTCTGAGCTTTTCCAATCATATCAAGTTTAGGATTGTTGGATCACATGATATAAGCCTCAACTTTTCTAGCCATACCAAGTTAAGGTCGAGCCTCTCAGCTTTTCCAATCATATCAAGTTTAGGATTGTTGTGTCTTATGTGCAAAAGAACGAAGAGGCTCGAACTTAAGTTCGAGCCTCTGGGCTTTTCCAACCATATCATTGTTTGGTCACATGATATGAGCCTCAGCTTTTCCAGCCATATCAAGTTTAGGATTGTTGTGTCTTATGTGCAAAAGAACAAATAGGCTTGAACTTAAGTTCGAGCCTCGGAGCTTTTCCAACCATATCAAATTTAGGATTGTTTGGTCACATGATATGAGCAAAAGAACAAAGAGGAGTTAGAGCCTCTTAGCTTTTCCAACCATATCAAGTTTATGATTGTTGTGTGTTATAGGATTGTTGGGTCACATGATATGAGCAAAAGAACAAAGAGGAGTTTGAGCCTCTCAGCTTTTTCCAACCATATCAAGTTCAGGATTGTTGGATCACATGATATGAATAGAAGAACAAAGAGGCTTGAACTTAAGTTCGAGCCTCTGAGCTTTTCCAGCCATATCAAGTTTAGATTTCTTGTGTCTTATGTGCAAAAGAACAAAGAGGCTCGAACTTAAGTTCGAGCCTCTAAGCTTTTCCAACCATATCAAGTTTAGGATTGTTGGATCACATGATATGAGCCTCAGCTTTTCCAGCCATGTCAAGTTTAGGATTTTTGTGTCTTATGTGCAAAAGAACAAAGAGGCTTGAACTTAAGTTCGAGCCTCAAAGCTTAAAATCAAGTCTCTTATCTTTTTCAACTAAGCGAATAGTATTTTTAACTCAAATATATTTTCAAATTTAAACACAACGGGAACGAACTTAAGAGGCTCGAACTTTGTAAATATAAAGTATAATAATTAGAGAGAATAGTATTGATTATAAATTTGATGACTATGAATGAGAAATTTGATGTTATTATATTCATATTGTTTGTTATTATGTTGATGTGATTAAAAAAAAAGTTTTTTTGTTTTACTTTCAGGAGCAATGGAAAACACAAATGAATTTCAAAGCAATGTGATCGATAATGTATTTTCATTGGAAAATTTATAAAAAACAAGTGGGATGAAGGTTCCTTCAAATAGGATTAAGGTTCAGAGATCTTTTGATTTGACACACAAGGAAGACATGAAATGGTTTGCTGATACTTATGATCATGAAGGAAACTTCAAAGGAGATGTACATTTATTTATGACAGATGCAGGATCTACATATGGTGATATGGGAAATATTGTTAATGTTAAAGAAGATGTAAATGCACAAGGCACACCATGTTTTACTTGTAAAGTGCTTCCAGATGGTGAGAATATTAATGCGAATAAGTTCTCCTTATCATGGGAGACTTTGTGTTTGGATGATATGAAAGATAGTATCTCAAAGTCTGATCGATCATTAGGTTCAATTGGATCGATCGAATCGATCGAATCAATAGAAGAATTAGTGAAAATTATAAAGAAGCCAAAAGATTAACACAAAAGTCAAAATCTTTGAAGAGAAGCTCAGATGTATTTGAGAGATCTAAGAAACGAAAGTTGAAAGGTTCTTCAAATAAAGATTTAGGATCATCATCAAAGTTTGTACAAAACGATGAAGGTGTATCAATCCGACATTTAGATAATAGGAGTGAAGAAACAGAAGATACAGTAGTGCAGCCACAAGAAAATAAAATGATGGATTTACTACTTCAAAAACAAGAATACTATGCTTTTGGTTCTGATGTAGTATTTAATGTTGATGTAAAAAGATGTTTTCCAGCACCATCGAATTATGTATATCAAAAATTAAACAGAGATTGGGTGCGTACATTAATGAATGATTTTGTCTTGGCTCCGAAAGAGAATGAAGTTCTTGCAGTTGTTATGCCTATTGATCCAAGTGTGAGAATACCTCTAAAAACTTTATCTCATGATGATATTGATAAAGTTGAGTATTGGATAATATCTAGACAACATTCAATTAGTGCAGCGAAAACTTTACAAACTGTTAATTCTCCGATGGTGACATTACAGTTACGACAACAATTTAGATATAGAAAAGCAAAAATTATAGTAAATTGTCCTCCAAAAATTTCAAGGGAGATATCTAAAGAGGCTAATTTGATGGTGGCAAAGTCATTACAGAAGGAACCATTTGTGGATCAACTTTTACAAGCTAGATCTCAATGGAAAGCCAATGGATGTCCATCCAAACCTCCTCCAGGTGTTAATCAGAGTAAAAGAGAATTTATATCATGGCAGGTATGTTTATATTCTTTGTATTTTTTGTGTTTTAGTTACTATATATTTTTATTTTTTAAAACTTGTATTTATTTAAACGATATACGTTTTTTTGCAGAATTTTGTAGAGACTACAGAGCAAACTTTACAAAAAGGATTTATAAAGAATGATTTGCATCTTCTTTTATGTAATGATGAGGAATGGAAGAATTGGATATCAATAATGCGTTTGTATAGTCAAGGGGCACTACTTAATACAAAGGGTGAAGTGCCAAATAACAAAAGATATTATATCGACATCCGCAAAGATGGTAGCAATGAAAGGTGGTCAATTGAAGCAGGCACCAGGGACGGTTATATTAGGTCCGACATTGTTCAGATGTATTGCAGGTTTGGACAATAAAGAAATTTTAGAACTTCAAAAGGCAATTTTAGAGAAGAAAATTTTGTTAAAAAAGGCAAAATCATTGAAGCACATGGTTGACATGGAAGAAATGGCATGGGGATTAAAGACAGATCGTGTCTTGAAAAATGCTATAATTGCATTTTTTATTGATTTAACAACAGAGGTTTTGACTTGGGAAAAGCTCTGTGAGAAATACAATATCACAGATGTACAATATGAAAAAATTAAAAGTTACAGTGAAACATTTGTGAAAGACTCATTAAACAGGGCAAAGAAGTCTCCTCCTTTACCAAAGGCCGCCATAACTTTGTTGAGTCATTTGTATAGAGTTGCAATGGGAATAAAGACCACAACAAATGTTATTCCATGGTCAATCTATGGATTTGGTTTCGATTTGAACAAGGTGGAAAGTTGTTGTGCAGAGCAAGTTCTTCCATTCAATATTGTTTTCTTTAGGTTTGATTCAGAACTGTACAGTTTACATAGTCGGGAATGCATTTCAGCAACGTTCTTTTCCAGATTGATTTTTGCACTCAACGCGATGAACTCCGAGACAGAATATGTTCTAGTATCTTTTATTGATTTCCTCTATGTCCATATGCTTGTAGAAGGAGTTCAACATACAGCTACAAAAATGACTTTCAAAATTGGAGCCACTCAGAGTAGTAATCTTTCCATCAAAGGAGAGATGGATTTTGCAATAGTGCTTATGTACATTAGCAAAGAGGATAATTATCAGATGATTGATAGAATAGATCAAGCAAATCTAAATATTTTTGCTCATAAAGGTCTGGATGGATTCATAGAAAAAAATTTCATTGATGATTTCATTAATAGTTTTGCTCGTGAAGACAGCTATGTTGTAGAGTTGTATTGTCGAGGAGTTGTTCTTCAAAGAAGTTTATCTAAGAAACGCAAATGTTTTGGTATATGTTTAGATGTTGAAGAAAAACAATTAGAATCAATTTGCTCTTCAGTTTTTGAGAATGACCCTGCTTTGCATCAATGGTGTGATATCAGTAATCAAGATACAGATATCAGGAATCAAGATACAGATAATACAAATGTGTTCGAGAATGTTGATGCTGAGATTGATGTACAACCTAGTGGAGAAGAATCAGAAAGTAATCAGGATGATACAGAAACCGATGAACATATTGTTACAATGGATGAAGATACTGCAGGTACTTCAAATGTATGAGGAAAAAAAGAAGGTTGAGAAAATATTGATTCCATGTAATGTAATAAATACCATAATTTTCAAAGTATATTTTTCTTTATATGCTAGTGATGATTGCATTTCTTGAACAATAGATTTTTATTTTGAATATATTACCTTGTTGAGTAAAGTGATGTGAATCGATTATATTTAAATCTTTTTATCTATTGTTAATTATCATATGTTTGTGAGTTAAAGTTCGACATCTCTTGTCTATTCGAGTAATTTAAAAATTATTGTCAATGATGCATAAATTCACATGTTATAATTTTTAAATTGATATGCATGATTTATGACTCCTTTGTTTGAAAAAATCTGAAACATATTGTTTTTAAAATTATGATGCATTTGATTAAATACAATTTTGAAATGTACGGTTAAGATGCAAATATTGAACTGTGCAGTTTTTAAAATCGAAAGCTTATTGTTTGACGTAGATGCACAAAGAAATTAATAGATAGATTTTTATCATAAAGAGAAATTAATTGAGAAAATAAGTATTGATATGTCTGCATATTGTATTGATTATTATACATCTTTTGGATTTCTTTTTATTATAGATGTTAACAAAAATAAACATTTCATAAGTGATGATGGTATTGGAAAGCTTATTGGCCACTTTGAGGATGAAATGAGTACTCTACATGAGCAAAGCTCTTTTCAAACATTAGATAAGCTATCTAATGTTATGGAGAAACAACATGCTAGGCCTTTTTGGATTTTACCAGGTATATTGTGTAATATTATGATTATTTTATTCATATTATAACTCATTTATTGAAGATATATCAATAAGTTATCTTAAAGCACTCTTTTTAGTTATTGTGTATAATAAACCTCATTGTTTGATATATATGCAGAGAATATCTATCATCTTCATATAAGCAACAATTTTCTCCTTCTCGATCTAAATGCCCTTTTGTTCAAAAAAGATATAAGATGGAACATATCAGAGAAAGATTATGTCAAAAATCATTCAAATATTGATGACAAAAGATATTCTTTTCTTATGGTGAGGAGCCAAGAAGATTATTATATGGATCACATTGAAGAAATATATAAACCAGATCAACTTATCATTAATGCTAGTTTCTTCAAAGGTTCTATCCCAATAGAAAATTGCAGCGACATTACCCCTTATCAAGCAAGACATGATCGTTCAGTACCAAGTGATCTTCTATCCTATATTTTGAGCTTCATCCAAAGAGATGATATTTTGCTCAATCGAATCCGACAACCACATATCATCAAAGAACATCTTATATTTCCTATGTTTCAACTTGCAATGGAGAATTCATCGTCTATGTTAGAACATGATATCTTGAGTGAATCAAATGATCATTCAAATAACTTGAGAGTATCTTCTTTTGATGACTATGAAGTACATAATAATAGTGAGAAAAATGTAGATGTTCCATTGATTTGCAACGAAATTGAAAAGGAACATACAACAATAGCATCGACAAAGCTAGAGGTTCCATTGAATTGCAAGGAAATAAAAAAGGGAGATCTAGCAACAATAGCTTCAACATTTGGTGTTCCACTTTTAAATAAAGAGCAGCTAAAACTGTTACAAATGTGCTACAAAAATAAAAGCATGAGAGAAAATCATGCAATAGTGTATGCTACAAGATTGGGCTATCGACAAAGTCGTTTCATAAGCGGAGTTGCAGCAAAAGCATACATAAAAAGGTTACAAAAGGCATACCTTAATTTAATAGGTAAAGAAATTTGTCATACAATATTTATGTTTTTCTTTAATATCTACAGACAAATATTTATAAAATTTTTCTTTTGCAGGATAAAGAAAAACGTTGACGGCAAGGTGGATTATTAAATTTTCTCAAGATCTTTTGATTGGTTTGAAGATAACCCATTTTTTTAATGTTAGTTTCCTTGTTTCATGAAAGATTGTTTTTCTTCACAAATAAACACACACACACACACACACACACATATATATATATATATATATATCTATATATATATATATATATATATATATATATATATATATATATATATATATATATATATATATATATATATATATATATATATATATATACACGCATATATATGTGCACACACACACACACACACATATATATATATATATATATATATATATATATATATATATATATATATATATATATATATATATATATATATATATATATATGATAACCCATTTTTTTAATGTTAGTTTCCTTCTTTCATGAAAGATTGTTTTTCTTCACAAATAAATACACACACAGACATATATATGAAGTTTTTTCTAGGCTTAGTCTACTTTTAATTATATTGATTATAAGAAAAACTATAAAAGGAAATTGGAATCCCCATGAATATAAAATCATGCATTCAAATCAATTTTCCTATATTTTCTTATGTATTATCAATTTTAATTTACTATAAGTTTTAAATATTGAGAGAAATGATAATGGCTTAATTAAACATATCTTTAGTCACTGTAATTATGAAGTAATATAGAATGTAAAACAATTTAATTGATTTTTATATAAATCTAATTAACTTCAATTTTATTTTGCAGAACAAAATGCTGATTTGCATATGAACTACAAAGAAAACCCAAGCTTGGCATTGATGTCTTGCTGGTCTTCACACATATATGAATCTTCATCAAGAAAGCAAGGATTTTCTTCATTCCCAAGAGATGAAAGAAGGGTATTGATACTGGAAATGAATGGCATTTTGCTCAAGACAATTGATAAGGAAAGGGGTGATCTATTACTTGAATCTTTGCAAAACCATATGAATTTTATTGAAGAGAACATAAGAATTGCGCATTACATTCGCAAGGATGCATTATATTTCTTGGATTTTTGTATGGATCTTTTTGAAGTGTGGATTTGGACCACAGAAAGAGTGTCGATAGCTCAAAGAACACTTGCAGTATGTTTTCCAAAACACCATCAAAGATTTCATATTATAGTAGGTCAGGGTGCATGCCAAAAAACTGATATCCGTATCGGATATAAGTTTGTGCATCATAAAAACTTGGACACAATTTGGATGGAAATAATACCATTATTTTTGATGATACATTATATCATGTGATTTGGAATATGAAAGGCACTTATGTAATTCTACCGAAGCTGTGGAGGCAATCATCGGAGGAGTTGGAAAACTTTTTATCCAAAACAATGATTCCGTGGCTTTATGGATGGATTTGCTCAAAGAACAGACGTTCTTATACATGTAATACAATTGTAAATCAGAAACCTTGTGATAGAGAAACATATTATGTACTTGAACAATATATTAAGAAACGATATCAATGATTTTAAAATATTTGAACATCATGTATTTTATTGGTGTTTTTAAACACCACATATTTTTGGGACTGTTCAACCAAGTGAAAAATTATTGAAAGCCTAAATTGCATATATTTGAGTAATTACTGAATTCGATTGTTTTTCAAAGCCCTAAGTTAGTATGATAGATTTATTATAAAATTATATGAAACAATCTATAGTATTGACATAATTTTCATATCATTCACCTAAATGAACAATTATTAGTATGTCAAATTGCATATTATTAAGTATTGTTAAATTAGATCTAAATTCATGTGGTTGCTTTTTTTTTTAAATGGAGGTTCAGTCGAGGCCTACTCCTCCAGGATTTAACTTTGAAATTGCAACTGTATAAGGAAGGGCATAGTATCCGTGGGACCCACCTTATCCCACAAGATACAACTTTCCATGTTAAACATGTCCCTTACATGTGATGATGGGGGTTGAACCCCCCGTCCCCGCCTCAAGAGTCGAGAGGCCCAACCACCCGAACAAGTGACCCCCAATTTGAATATATTTATTGTTTATATTAAATTGTAAGCTCTAAATTCGTATTAGTATAGATTTGTTATACAATTAAATTGAAATCAATTTATTGATTTTTATAACATCATATTTTGGGATATTTACTTTAATATGAGCATTTATTGATATATCAAATAATTAACCTATTATTATTGAATTGGATAACAATAGACTTCATATCAAAAAAAATTCAAGGTTGAATGCTTTTCTTTGTTTATTCATACTCCTTGGTGTTTTTTTAAATAAGCTCATCAACTAATATTATTTTTTATCTATTGAAAGTTTAAAACATTTTAACAAAAAGAAGATGTATTCATGAATTGATCTTTGTAAGAAGAATATAACATAGAAATTATAAGTTAATTCCATCACTTGGTATTATAAATGGGACTTGAATAATTCCCAAATTTCGTGAATAGGCCTTCGATGGCTTTCGAACACCTTTGCAACTACCACAGCT
Source organism: Ceratopteris richardii (assembly GCA_020310875.1). Classification (NCBI taxonomy): domain Eukaryota; kingdom Viridiplantae; phylum Streptophyta; class Polypodiopsida; order Polypodiales; family Pteridaceae; genus Ceratopteris; species Ceratopteris richardii. The sequence continues at coordinate 97,881,754 of CM035443.1, read as the reverse complement.
TTCAGGCAATTTTATATTAGGCTTATGGGTCAGTCCAAACCAATCTTTCTAAGCTCTATCCTAGTGGTTCTTTTAGGCTTTGTAATCTCAGTCATGCCAAATGTCTAATCCTTGCTTACCCCTGTTTTGTGTGTCTAACCCTTGCTTTGTGGAATATGAGGGGTCCCATGAGTATTAAGCTTGCCTTCACCTAAACTTTCAATTAATTCAAGGATTTTGGGATATTAGTATAATATATTTTATCTTGTCACCTTATGTGAATCTAGAAGTTTTAGTGGAACACTCGAAAATATTGTGAAATAACTCGTGAATATAGAAGAAAAAATAACGATTCCATAATTGAAATTTGGCTCAGGCTATTATTCTCTATTTGGTGAGTAGTACGTTCTGCATAATGTTTTGAGATGTGCAGCTACCGAAGGATGTATGCCTTTGCTCAATGTGACCAAATCATAGATGGTAGTTGTTTGTTGGCTTGCACACCATTTTCTCAATACCATTGTCACCCTATACGAAGGGCCCAAACATACATGTTTGGATCACTATAGTATTCTCAACCCATGCTTAGTAGAATTGTATGTACGGCAAGAGGGAACAGTTAGTACTGTTTGTATCATGATTTATGATTTCCAGCTATTGGAAATTGTGTGCTTCCACTCAATGTGGATGAGTCATAGGTGGAAATTTTTTGTTGGCTTGCAGTCAACATTTCCTGTCACCATCATCACCCTTCATGAAGTGGGCCAAAGATTCATGTAATGCAACATAATATATTACAAAAGAAACATAGGAGGCTTCAAGAATGGAGGGAAAGGGATCTTATAAGTAAAAATGCAATACACCATAAATTATGGACAAACTAGTTTTGGAATACTCAACACTTATCCCACAATCTTTATGAGAACTTCATGTTTGGTAGAAGCTTTCTTCTTTCGATGAAATAACCAAACCAAGGAGACTCTTGTAACAAAAGATGCAATTTAAGTATACTTTTCTTGGAAGTTAGATGTTATCCACCTCCATCCAAGATCTCCAAAATCCATATAAGTGTTTTTCTGATCGGCTGAAAAATACGAGGAGACGAGTATATCCCATATTTTGTGATTCTTCCCTATTCTATTGTCCTCTAAAATATTGCTATGAATGTTTCTTTCCAGAGGAAAATCCCATTAATCATTATTGTTTAATCTTCTTAAGATCCACTTTTCTATTAGCAAGTGTTTGGGGACCAAGAACCCAAGTTCACCATAAGTCCTAGGAAATGTAGTCAAAACAACTTGATCCCACAATAATCGTATAACTTGGTTTATTTATGAGTTAGTGGGAAACTATTTTGAACGAGCTTTGACAAGGCCAAACACCAAAGCTAAGATTATAGTTCTGTAAGGGAGTATGCAAGCAATGAGCTTAGCCTAGTGGTAAAGTTTAGTGAATGGGAAGGGAGAGATCTTGGAATCAACCCTCCTGGGGATCATGGACGTGTGTTTTGTTAAGAGCATGGGGAGTGTGTTTTGTCACAAGATCTATAGAGCTCTTTAGAAGCATCCAACTCATATTAACTTGAGTGAACTCTAAGTAGACTAGTAGAACACATGACATGTTTGTCACTATTAGATTGTAGAGAATTGAGACACTTAATGGGATGCACTTGAACATGCACATGGCAACTTGAGATACCACAAGCCGTCACCCTCAAACCAAGAGCTATGTAAGAGATGGTTGGGAAAAGATTCCTTGGTCATCTCTCTTGTGCTCATTACACTAGTCTTGGAATTGTCTCGATTCTCATAGATCTATTGAAAAGCAGAAGAACTCATGCTTGTAATGGTTTTGCCTCTTTACAAAAAAGGATGTGTCCCTACAACGCTCGAGAGGTGGAAATCCCTCCAACTTTAACCTTTAGATAGATTCACACACTAATGCCTAGTCACTCTATTCATCCATATGGCCACTTGTGAGCCGACCATGCAATTGTTGCAACTCTCTTCCCTTTATCTTTGCTATTGAAGTATGAGCACACATGTCTCTTTATATAGCTTGTCCTCCATTATGGTAGAAAATGGTGAAAAATAAGATAAGGGATTTCATTAGTTAATTTAATAAGATTTAAATTGCTAATCATTTTTAAAATCGTGGGAGTAGCCTATTTAAAATGTATCTCACAAAAATATATCAAATATTGTTATTTTTAAAAATCATGTGAGTTCATGTGAAGTTATTATAAAGTGATTTTTGCCTTGAAATTTGTGTGAATTTGAAATTTCTTGTATTTGGCATGCAACTTCCAGAGTATGTGGAGGTCTATAAAAGATCATTAAAGATACATTTTTATCTTTTCATGAATTCACACTTTGCTTATCCTTAGAACTACATTCGTACAACAGATGGAATCAAGCATTAGTATTGTTTCAAAATCTGCCTTTCGAATCAGTAGAATAACTAACGTAAGTGGAAAATTTTGTATCAACCTTATGATGGATCACACATATGCAACAAGGAAGGTGTATGAGAAAGCTTCGTAGCTTGAAGAATTTCAAAGCCTATGCAATAAAGGAAAGAAGTATGGACAAATGGAATTGATAAGCTCCTTAGTTTCCATACAACATGGTTCATTTGGATAGTGTAAAGATCTAAAAATAATTGGATAAATATTTTCAATACATCAACTACTTACATAATATATTGCATAAAAAAGAATTTACAATTGCAAGAATTTCAAAAATATTTAACATTTTTGACTCTTGAAGTAAAAGCACTTTCAAAGCTTGAAGGAAACACTGATAGGAATGTGAATTAGATCAAAATAAATTAAACCATTTGCAAACTTAATTGAAAGGTCATGATGAAAAAAGAAAATAAGAATAATTTCTAGGAATCATGTGACAAGTGTATTATGTTTGAACATGTTGCGTATTTATGAAAGAGTGATGTTTTGTAATGAAATCATGAATCAAGATGTTTTGTTTACATTTTTAATATTGAATGTGAATGCGTACTTGGAAACGTCTATATTTGAAGATCTATTATAGGATATGAAATTAATACTAGATACGTCTCATATTCAAGAGGTATGTGAAACTATAGGTGTAAGTAGGAAAGGATATAAAGCTATTGCAAAAGTATGGTATCAATTTTTTGAGTGCAATAAATTAGGAAAATTTGGTTTACAAAAATGTTTGCATGTAGGAAAATATAAAAGCATAATGGCAAAATCCTCCATATAATTGGGGAGTATAAAAACATTGAATGTATTGTCATATGAAATAGGAAAAAAATTATTTTATTTTACATGTAATAAGCGTAATATTATATGAATAGATATAAAAAGGTTTCATGTTATGGATATATTAATTGGAATAAATGTATCCGATTATGATGGTGTTCCAAAATTTGTTTTGAAACTTGATGAAGCTCAAATTCAAAAGAACCAACAAATGGAGAGAATAAGTATTGATGAATAGAGCTTTGGCTTTAGTATAGGTAAAATTGAATCTCCTCCATTCAAATTACAATACAAAATGTTGAGGTGGGTAGGGTGTGCTCAAGTTGCATTCGAAAGTTGCAACACATTAAAGTGATTGTTAACTCACATTGACATTTCACATATTATAGAAAAGCAAGTTATGTGAGCTCTTATTCGTGGAAGATTACGACTAGTTTTAAGCATAATGGCATCTAAGCCAAGATTTAAAAGCCTCAAGTGCATGTTTTGTATAAGTGACAGTGAAAATTGTAAATATCTTTGTCTATATTGTATGCAAAGTGTAGTACAAAAGGTAGGACAGGTAAAAAAATATGTAGGGAATCCTCTTTTAAGAGAAACAATGAATGTCTCAAACTTTTTTGCTTCATTCGTTGTTTAGGAGACCATAGTCCCAATTCATAGGAGACCATACTCCTAATTCAATTTTCTAATGTGCATATATGTGCATTACATGTAGAAATTTGGATTTTAGATCACTACAAGAAAAAGGGGGGGCGTAGCGACGCCCCCAAATTGGAAAAAAACGGGAAGCGTCGCTTATGCGACGTGGTCGTCGCATAAGCGACGGTCAAAATTTTAATTTTTTTTTTCCCCGACCCTCGCATAAGCGATGCTAGCGTCGCTTACACGACGTTAATTAAAGAGCGTTGCTAATTTGGTCGTTGCCTAGCGACGGTGGGAGCGACGCTGGCAAATTGCAGAGCGTCGCATATGCGACGCTCTGGAATGCAAAAAAAAAATTTGATTTCTCCCGGCACATTTGTGCCGGGACTTGGACGCGAGCAAGAAGAGACCGAGAGAGAGAGAGAGTGAGAGAGAGAGTGAGAGAGAGAGAGAGCGCACGAGAAAGAGAGAGGGCCGCACAAACTAACAGCAAGCAAGTATGCGCACACACACACACTTACATACACATACATATGTACACACACATATACACACATAGACACACACACACACATACACACACACACATACACACAAATACACACACATATACACACATACACAAATAAGGTTGCATACACACATGCACACATAATGCATACACATGCACACACATATACACATACATATACACACACATACACAGACACATACACACACACATACACACACATACACACACACATACACGCATACACACACATATATGCATACACACACATAGAGAGAGACATGCACACACATACACATACATGCATACATAATGCATATGCATATGCGTACATCCATACATACTTACATGCATACACACACATATGCATACATAATGCATATGCATATGCGTACATACATACATACTTACATGCATACACACACATATGCATGCATAATTCACATGCATACATACACATACATAATGCATATGCATACATACACATACATAATGCATACACACACATATGCATACATAATGCATACACACATACACACATATGCATACATACACACATAGACACATACACACATAGACACATACACACACATAGACACATACACACACATAAACACATACACACTCATAGACACACACACATACACATAGACACGCACACACATACACACACACATATACGCACACATACACACATAGACACATACACACATAGACACATACACACATAATGATGCATTCACACACATACACATGCATACACACATATACACACACACATAGACACACATATACACACACATATACACATATACATACACACTCATAGACACACATAATGATGCATTCACACACATACAGATGCATACACACATAGACACACATATACACTTACACATCCAAACATACACACTCATAGACACACATTCATACACACACACATCCAAACATACACACTCATAGACACACACACATACACACAGACGTGCACACACATACACACACATATACACACACACATACACACATAGACACATACACACATAATGATGCATTCACACACATACACATGCATACACACATAGACACACATATACACACACACATACACACATACACACACATATATGCATACACACACACACATAGAGAGACATACACACACATACACATACATGCATACATATGCATACATAATGCATATGCACATACACACACATAGACACATACAAACACATAAACACATACACACTCATGGACGCGTAGCGACACATACACATAGACACACACACATACACACACATATACACAAACACATACACACATAGACACATACACACATAGACACATACACACATAATTATGCATACACACACATACAAATGCATACACATGCATATGCATACATACATGCATACACATACACACATAAACACACATTCACACATACACACATACACATGCATACACACACATACACATGCATACACACACATACACATGCATACACACACATACACATGCATACACACATACAGACACATATACACACACATACACACATAGACACACATATATGCATACACACACACATACAGAGACATACACACATAAACACATACATGCATACATAATGCATATGCATATGCATACAATGTACATACATACTTACATGCATACATAATGCACATGCATAGATACATACACACACACAGACACATACACACATACACATACACACACACAAACACATACATACTCATAGATACACACACATACACATAGACACACACACATACACACACATATACACACACATACACATAATGATGCATACACACACATACACATGCATACACACATACAGACACATGTACACACACATTCACACACATATATGCATACACACACATAGAGAGACATACACACACATACACATACATGCATACATATTGCATATGCATATGCATACATACATACTTACATGCATACATAATGCACATGCTTACATACACATACATAATGCATACACACACATACACACATATGCATACATAATGCATATGCATATGCATACATAATGCATATGCATATGCATACATAATGCATATGCATATGCATACTTACATACTTATATGCATACATAATGCACATGCTTACATAAACGTACATAATGCATACACACACATACACACATAGACACATACACACATAATGATGCATACACACACATACATATGCATACATACATGCATACACATACACACACATAGATACATACACATAAACACATACACACTCATAGACACACACACATACACATAGACACACACACATATACACACACATACACACATAGACACATACACACGTAATGATGCATACACACATACACATGCATACATAGACACACATAAGGATGCATACACACACATACATATGCATACACACACATATGCATACATACATGCATACACATACACACATAGACACATACACACACATAGATACATACATACACATAAACACATAGACACTCATAGACACACACACACACATACACACATAATGATGCATACACACACATACATATGCATACACACACATATGCATACATACATGCATACACATACACACACATAGATACATACACATAAACACATACACACTCATAGACACACACACATACACATAGACACACACATATACACACACACATACACACATAGACACATACACACGTAATGATGCATACACACATACACATGCATACATAGACACACATAATGATGCATACACACACATACATATGCATACACACACATATGCATACATACATGCATACACATACACACATAGACACATACACACACATAGATACATACATACACATAAACACATACACACTCATAGACACACACACACACATACACACATACACACATAATGATGCATACAAACATACACATGCATACATAGACACACATAATGATGCATACACACACATACATATGCATACACACACATATGCATACATACATGCATACACATACACACATAGACACATACATACACATAGATACATACATACACATAAACACATCAACACTCATAGACACACACACATACACATAGATACACACACACATATACACACACATACACACATAGACACATACACACATAATGATGCATACACACACATACACATGCATACACACACATATGCATACATACATGCATACACATATACACATAGACACATACACACACATAGATACATACATACACATAAACACATACACACTCATAGACACACACACATACACATAGACACACACACACGCACACATATACACACACAAACACACATAGACACTTACACGCATAATGATGCATACACACACATACACATGCATACACACATACAAACACATATACACACACACATACACACATACACACATATATGCATACATACACACATATATGCATACACACACATAGAGAGACATACTCACACATACACATACATACATATATATACATACATAATGCATATGCATATGCATACATACATACATACATGCATACACACACACATACACATATATACACACACATATATACACACACATACACACATAGATACATATACACATAATGATGCATACACACACATACATACACACACATGCATACATACACATACTTAATGCATACACACTTACATATGTACACGTATATATATTGATTTCTAACCATTTTGTTTTATATGTTAGGTATTATGGATCCCAGTAGAGAGAGAAAGGTGAAACTCACTCTCATAAAAAGTCTTATGAGAGCAAGAGTTCCGTCTGATACTCTAGGGGCCATAATGCGTGATTACGCAGAGGTGTCTGATGAGGAGCTGGATTATACGATCAAGATGCTTACCCAACAATCAGACGAGGGCTCTTCTGTGGCTCCACATGCAGGAAGAGAGCTAGCTGCTCATAGGTATGTTTTGTTTTCATAAACTTTTTTAATGATATTATAACACATATTTTTATTTATTTCTATCTATCTATTTTCAGGACACCTATACCACCTCCAACACGTGATAGCAGAGCATAGTTGCCTATGAGGACATGCATAGGCACCTTAGGATTAGAGTGCGACATAGAGCCAGAGGGGAACATTGTGTATATAGGGAATGGATTGGAGTTCAAGAGAAGAATGCGGGCACTATGCGACTCTTACCTACTCTTTATCCACTTACCGTGTAAGTAAGTAAAAGTTTTACATATAAATTGAAATATATATCTTATGTTTTATTTACATTATGTTTTTTATTTTTGTAGTGAACATGATGAGAGGGATAAGAAATATGTGCTTAGTTCACTTGAGACAGAGTTTGGGACAGGATGGTCCCTTAAGTGGTGTTTAAAAGAGATGCGGACACTTATGGCTCATCTTCGCGACAATGCACGGTATGCACTGCTTTTATGTATATATATGTGGATATGAGTATGTGTGTTTATGCATGTATGTATGTATATGAGAGAGAGAGAGACTAGAGGTATAAATACATGCATACACACACATGCATATATACACACAAAACACATGCATATGCACATATAGATACACATACATAGACAACACATGCATACGCATAAATAAATAAATAAATAAATAAATCCTATTTCAAAAATCCTAAATTGAAAACACTAATTTCGATATTAGGGTTTTGAAATCCCTAATTTAAAAACTCTAATTCAACTTTTTAGCCATATGTTTGAAGTATATGTACACCTCCGACGTCCTACTAAAGAGATGTCTCTCCTCCCAACCTTATGCCTCTATATATAGCTACTCGAATCAACGAGGATCATAATATATGTAAAGATATATACACATCATGTAGATAGGATACATAAATATAAAATGGAGTAGATATATTATGCATCACACATACATGCCTAAATGCACACATAAATATATATATACATACTAACATATTTACATGTACACATTTACACATTTACACATAGACATATATACATATATACATGTACACATCACATATACATGCCTACATGCACACATAAACATATATATACATGCATACATATTTACATGTACATATTTACACATAGACACATATACATATATACATGTACACAATTATAAACACTTGCATATATTACATGAATACATGAATATTTTACATAAATGCATATGCATATATACACATATGCATATTTAACACATGTATACATATATCACACACATGCAAACACATACATATACATGAAATACATATATATGCATACTAACATACGTATACATATAATACACATGAATACACACACATATGCATACATACATGATAAAAATTTGCTCCTCGAAGATAAAGCTATATATAAAATAATTAGGCATACCCCCGAGCTTCATGTTCTAACTTAGAAGAACATGATTTCATCTCTCTAATAGGATTCATTGTTATTCAAGTTAATAAAAAAAACCTGTTATCTGATATCCATTCAGAAGCTTCAAGTTATTGATCGATAACTAGAGTACAATTTACTATCTAATCTGCTCATATGTTTTCATTATTGCCATCATTTTGGTAAGACATCAATATAGTCTCATCTTCATTATCCTTATTGATTTCATTTATTTCTTCTATTGTTAAATCTATGTTCTCATGAATCACATCATCTATTGATGGATTAATATCTATTTCTGGTAATTCCTCTTCCTCATCAGTAGAATCAGCATGTAGAGAATTATCCTCTTCATCAAAAAGATTAGTATCATTATCACGTATAATGATTCTAATTTCTATTTCAGATGTTGATGTATCAGTATCTGATGCTGAATCATCAAGAGGACTTTCTTCGATCTCTCTAACAATAAATTGTTCAAACAATGACCTACCTCTAGGTTGCACATGAATGACTTGCCACCAAGGATGAGCATCTAGGTTTTTATAAAAAAATGCTTGTTCAATATGCCTAGGAAGAATATATGGTTCTTTAGTAGATCGCATTACCTTGGAAGAATCAATTGCCCAAAACCCAGATAATTCCCTTCTTAATGTAGAATTACTACCTTTATACTCCGCTCGAAACCAATCAACCTTCAAAATGACCTATCAAAATATATAACAACAAAAACCCATTATTAGGTGCTTAAAAAAATAACTAACTCTAAAAAAAATATATAAACTTTTTTCTACCTGTTTGAATGTACGAAATGAAATTTTGTAGATACCAACAATAGTTCCTACGTAACCAAGTTCGCTATCTATAAGGTTCGTGTCTTTTGAGCTAGCACGTGATAGTTGCTTAAAGAAGCAACAATACTAGAATCCTCTGTTTTACGTAAAGAATCAATGGCTTTGTTTTATGTAAAGTCATTGCACGAAGAGGAGACGGTGGAGTTCCATCTGATTGATCAGAATCTACAAATAATGATATTTGATATTAATAATTTGATTATCTACATAAACAAAAAATTCACATATACATATTTACACATACACACATATTCACATATACACATTTACACATACACACATATTCACATATACACAACTACATATTATTGTGGGATAAATGCATGTATTTTGTATGAATGAGTGTACATGCATGCATGTGTGTGTATGTATATATGTGGATATGTATATGTATGTTTATGTTATATGTATGTATATGTGTATATGTATACATATATGCATGCGTATATGTTTGCATGTATATATGTATGTGGGTATGTGTATGTGTATGTGTATGTGTGTGTATATATGTGTATGTATTCTGACTTTTTTTTCTGTTTGAGATTAAATTAACAGGAGATATTGTATGGTCGAAAAAAATAAGAGGCGAGCTAGCATACCACCTGAGTCGTGGCAGTTTTTTCGTAGACAGCTACGTCTTCAGGAGTCATTTCCTCAGCAGAAGGTACACAAATTAATAGTTTATATTAATAATTTTTATATATTTTAGTAAATTTTTACATTTAATTTATGTATTTTTTTTCTTGAATAAACAGGCTGCTGCAAAGAAGAGAGTGGAGTCGGGCCACACATCGCACCTAGGACAAATGGGCCATAATGGTTTTGTAGCTACGTTTGTAAGTATATGTGCTATTGTGAGTATATTTTTTATTTTAGTTAAAATGCAAGCAACTAATGTTTTTTATTTGTTTCATTGCAGCGAAAGGATTATGGCCGATATCCTACGAAACAGGAGATCGAGTATGCTACACATTTTGGATATCGGCGTTTGAGCGAGTATATGCAAGATCATCCTGATGCCTTTGTGAGTATTTTTAAATTTTATATAATTATTTTGTTTTTATGAGTGTTTTAATTATTTTATTTATTTATGTTTGTTATATGTAATACAAGAGTATTATGGAGAGACAAATATGGATGAGGTGGAGAGACAGACACAGGAGTGACAATCTCGATCGTCACAGGGTGATCATGACTATGAGGATGAGGATGATCAGAATGATCATGACATTGACGATGATGATGATGATCATGATGATGATGATTAGGATTTTAGTTGATTATGACATTGGATTATATGTAGTTACATTGATATATATATATATCTTTTTTATTTCAGTTATGTTTTGAATTGTGTGTATGGTATTAAGTAATGAAAAGTTTTGTTCTATTGATTGTTATTATTGTTTATATTAGGCATGTGTTTTAATACTTTAATTATGTATGTGTGTGTATATGTATGTATGTGCATGTGCATGTGTATGTATATGTATGTATGTGCATGTGCATGTATAAGTGTATATGTGTGTATGAGTATGTGCATATGCATGTGTATGTACGTATGTGTATATGTATATGCATGTATATGTATAACTCTATGTGTATATGTGTGTATGTGCATGTATATGTGTATATGTAGGTATGTGCATGTGTGTGCATGTGTATATGTGTTTTAATACTTTAATTATATAATTCATTCATATGTGTGTACCTAAGTGTATATGTATGTGTGTGTATATGTATGTATGTGCATGTGTATGTGTGTGTATATGTATGTATGTGCATGTGCATGTATAAGTGTATATGTATGTATCAATATGTGCATGTTCTTGTGGATGTGTGTGTATATGTATATGCATGTATATGTATAACTCTATGTGTATGTGTGTGTATGTGCATGTATATGTGTATATGTAGGTATATGCATGTGTGTGCATGTGTATATGTGTTTTAATACTTTAATTATATAATTCATTCATATGTGTGTACCTAAGAGTATATGTATGTGTGTGTATATGTATGTATGTGCATGTGTATGTGTGTGTATAATATGTATGTATGTGCATGTGCATGTATAAATGTATATGTGTGTATGAGTATGTGCATATTCTTGTGTATGTGTGTGTATATGTATATGCATGTATATGTATGTGTGTGTACATGTATATGCATGTATATGTATATGTGTGTATATGTATATGTATATGTATATGTATATGTATATGTATATGTATATGTATATGTATATGTATATGTATATGTATATGTATATGTATATGTATATGTATATGTATATGTATATATGTATATGTATATGCATGTGTATATGTATGAAACATGCATGTGTATGTGGATGCGCATATACATGTATTTGCATATATGTTAATGTGTGTATGTGTGTGTGTATATATATATATATATATATATATATATATATATATATATATATATATATATATATATATATATATATATAATGTATGCATGGACGTCTTTTTATGTGGTTGTAGGAATGTTTGTGCATATGCATGTGTATATGTGTGTATGTCTAAGTGTATGTGCACATGTATCTATGTGTATATATGTGTGTGTATGTGCATGTGTATATATGTATATGTGTGAAAGTGCATCTTCATCATGTATAAGTGTATGAGTGCATATCAATAAGTGTGAGTATGCTATGTAATGAAAATAACACAATTCAAATGATCTACAAAGAATAGAAATTGTACTTACAATTGTTAGCCATACTTTTTGCTTGGTTAGCTTCTTGAATAACCTGCAATAAAGAGAGAAAGAAGAGAGAAAGAAGAGAGAGAGAGAGAGAGAGATCTAGAGAGAGAGAGATCTAGGGAGAGAGAGATCTAGAGAGAGAGATCTAGAGAGAGAGATCTAGAGAGAGAGAGATCTAGAGAGAGAGAGAGATCTAGAGAGAGAGAGAGAGATCTAGAGAGAGAGAGATCTAGAGAGAGAGATCTAGAGAGAGAGAGATCTAGAGAGAGAGAGAGATCTAGAGAGAGAGAGACAATTCAAAGAGAGAAAGATGTAGAAAGAGAGAAACAAAGACAGAGGGAGACAATAAGAGAGAGCTTATGCAAAACAACAATTCTGCATATACTTGCTTCAGCTCGTAAGTGCAGCGCAATTGCGAACGTTGGAGAGCTCTTCAATCGGATGCGTGAAAATGCTGATCGCAGAGCCTCCAACGTTTTAATTTTTGTTCGTCAACAGATCGTCGTGTAAGTGATGCTATTCGTCGTCGAATAGGGGACAATTTTACCGTCGCTTATGCGACGGCAACTAACGTCGCCTACGTGACGCAAAAAAGCGTCGCTTATGCGACGCTTTTAAATTGCATCATTTTAGCGACGTTTTATGGGAACGTCGCAATCCCGTCGCGTCACAAGTCACAAATATCATCGTTTTCTGCGTCGTTTAATCGACGATCGGCGCGCGACGCTAATTATGATGCAAGTTGCAATTTTATAGCGACGAAATTCTGTCGCCTTAACCGTCGCTATATGCCCGTATTTCTTGTAGTGGATATAATCCTTCTTGTTCATTTATATTATGCATACTTCATCATACTTATAAAGCTTGTAGATGAATGCATATAAAAATATTAAGCTTTACTCTCCCATATTGGATTCCAAATTGGACATGTTCATCTTCAAAAAGATCCCAAACTTTCACAAAGCATACAATGATGTTTTACAAGATGTGTTTATGAGAGGTACAAAATTTAGAACATTAATTAGTTATGATGATATTAAAAAAATAAATGCAATACGAGATTGTTGGAATTAGCTTTGTGAGATGACCACCAATGTTGAGAGTTTAAAGAAGTAGAAAAGAAGAGAATGGAGGTTTGGAAAAGACTTGATCAAAATTTCAATTTTTTAAGACAATAAGATATTAAATATAACTATGTGGAAGAATTCAAGAAAGCTTACATGGCTTGTAATATCTATCATAGAAGCTTGAAGGGCAAAATACATCACATATTTCTTGGTGAGAAAACATTTTTATTCATTTCCAAAATCATGAATAATCCATCAAGCTATTGATGTTATGCATATTTCTTTGTAGTTTATTCTACATATTCATGGTCCATGTTTTAATGAAAGTGGACCATTTGCTACATGGAACACACAAGGGATGGAAAATCCACTTTCATTAAAACATGGACCATGAATATGTAGAATAAACTACAAAGAAATATGCATAACATCAATAGCTTGATGGATTATTCATGATTTTTCCATCCCTTGTGTGTTCCATGTAGCAAATGGTCCACTTTCATTAAAACATGGAACATTTGCTACATGGAACACACAAGGGATGCAAGAGCTTCTTCATGTGTACAAGAAAAGAAGGTGGAAATATAGAAAGCAATTCATTGGAAGAATTATTTGATTAGTTTTTTAGAAGAAAACTACAAAGAATGAAACACTTAACAATTCTGCCATGATGTACTAGTGTACTCATACATTACTCACTCATATATAGAATCTACAAGACATAACCAGATAGTAGAGTTGTCCAATGCATCCATATCCATCCATACATGGTTGGGCATGTCACAAGGCCTCTATGCATCTCTATGCACATACATGTGTAACCATGTGCAAACCAATGTATGCCACATCTGATCTTTCCATCTTGGAAAATTAGTGCCATCAAACTGAGAAGACGCTACCTTGACAAGCCAAGAGACTAGCAATGTAACAAGTGACTAGAAGCAAAACTCTATCACCAATAGGATAACACATGCATAACCGTATGCATAAGTCAAATCATGATTAAGATATCCCCAAGTAGATGTGAAACAATCCTAAGAGAAATTCAACAGAGTATCCCATGTAAATTGAGCAATCATGATAGGATAACGAGTAACAAAAGAAGATTGAGTAACCTATCACCACCCATCACTGATCCAACATAGATAATGGAAAATATACTTGCCAAGAAAAGTGATACCAATACATGCCAATATTTTATGACACCTCTAGGTGTGAACCACCTTTATTGGAGGTTGAGGGCATGAGGCCACTATGTAGTGGGTGCATGAAGTAAGAGAAAAGCTATATATTTGGATGTGTGGTTGGGTGGTAGATAAGATCTTCTCTCACAAGTTTTTACAAGTGTTATTTTGCTTGAAGCATAGCTAGATTTAGTCTTGGCTATTTTTGGAGAGCATGGAGCAAAATCCATGAGGTCCTCAGGGGGCACTCCCTATCATTATTCTTATCACTGGTATCAGAGTAGAAGGTATGGTGGGATGCACACATGCATGCATCAACATAGAAACCGAGATGGAGTTGTGTTGATGTGAAGACACAAAGCTGTTGCTCTTGCCCAAGGAGGCTCCAAGAGGGAGATCAATCCCCCCTCTATACTCAAATGAGAGAAGATCTTATGTACCACCCAACCACACAGCCAAATATATAGCTTTTCTCTTACTCCATGTACCCACTGCATGAGTTCCAAGTGGCCTCATGCCCTCAACCTCCAATAAAGGTGGTTCACACCTAGAGGTGTCATAGCACAATATGATGGTGATACACCTCCCCTTCAAGAACAAATCTTGAAAGATGATGAAACCTATCATGGATAACGTGTGGTCAAGTCTAAGTGAATGGAGATAAGCAATGATCCAAAGTTATCATACAAGCATAAAGAATCTACTAGAAAACCTGTCTAGAATCAAGTCTGGTAAAATTTTCACAGTATCTACTCTGTAAAATGGACTCTCTAACCAAATAACTATGTGGAAATCACCATCAACATATGCCAAGAATCACATTGGCAAATAAACTATCAAATCAATGACTATAGGCTAATACAATTAGCCAATCCAAGTGACAAACAAATGTGCAACTAAGGCTCCAACCTGGATTATGTACCTACAAGGATAAACAAGAATACAAGTACCAACCAAGGATCCAATCAATCTCTCACAAAATTATGTGTAAATGGCAAGTAAAGTTGTATCCAAATGGCATAAATTGGATATAGATCACAATGCCACTATACATTCATTGACAATATTATGATAAAAATCATGATGCAGTAGACCTCAAAGGTATATCACAATGCCATCTTACATGCCAAACACTTGAAAAGCGTTGAATCCTTTTGCTGATCTGCCTCACCATTCGACATCTTTTGCCAAATTTATGCCATCGCGGGCTGCCGTCAAACATACACAGAGAGATTCCCTTCGGTTTGCCTCCTAGCCATCGAGCCGTCTGTACATATTTAGTCTCATCAACAAAGACTCTCCCTTTTTTTAATCTTCTACTCCCACTATATCATATGGTAAGATAACCATGTGACTATTGTGTGACGCATATGGTAAGATAACCATATGACTGTCATGTGACATTTCCTTCCCCTTAAATGCATTTTCATCCTCGAAAATGTAAATGAGATATGCGTAATGATAGAAGAAAGTGCTTGGACTCCCCTCAACCCCATGTACTCTATGTACATGGTCATCTTTGTGTGTTGTTTCCCAGTATCCTTCCCCTTAATAAGCCTCATGAGAGATCATCTCAAAGGTGGGAATCCATATGAATGGTGCCAACTATCTCCTATATACACTCAACTTCCAAATTATCACTCCCATAACATATAACATCACCAAAATGAACTAAGTCCATATGATCTATCCTCTATGGAGTAATAGTATGAAAAGCAAGTGCAAAATGTCAAGTTTATAGGCTTGATCATATAATAATGGAGATAATAAACCATAGAATCCTCTAAAATATAGAACAAAGTCCCACAACAAGTGACTCCAAAACCATCTAAGACTAAATGATAGATTGCTCTCATACCACTCTAGGTCTTCCTAACCTTGAGTGTAATCACAAGTAATAGCTTAATCTAAACTATCGTGTGAACTATGCAAATCCATCATCCAGCTTATATATAAGAGTTTCTTGGTAGTAACATGCAATCTCTACATTTCACCAACCAAGAAGTCTGTGGTTTGTTATCCTTTACCATTGGACTAGGTTCTATTGGAAGAGCATCTATTGGCACTAGTGCAAACTCTAACATTTTCTCTTCCCTATAGTTTGCCATATGAATGCAAAAGCATCCTGTTTGAGATTCAGATAATCCCTAAGTAACCATCCTCCTAACTGATGTTTATACATCATGCTCATGATGTAACACCAACTAAGAGTTTGGTACCCCAATAGGTTTAGATCTATCCCTATCTCCTAGAAACCGTAAAGAGAAGAATCAAATCTCTACTCCCAGTCTCACTAATGTTGATAACTAGATCATCTCATCTAGTCAAGGACCATCACTGGAAATAGCATAACTGCTTCTCTCACAAGTGAGACTCAATCTAACCATCATGATTAACTAATCTCCCTTTTCTCTTTGCTAGAAGAGTGCCACTTCTATCACTTTCCCTTTCCCTTTGAAAGAGATTCTGTTGAATCCAATTGCTCTACTCACCCACAATTGAGAACCTACACATAAGTTCTCCATGTTATTGCTTCCAAAATAGTGGAGAATCAAACTCCCATATGAAGGAAAATTACACTGAAAAGTAGAATAAATGAATTTCTTCTAAAATAAACTAAAATATGTTTTATGAACATCTCTTATCTCTAAAGGAAAACATACGCTATTCTTCTCCAAAGAAGAAATCATATTTTCCTTTCCTTTTACATAATTCCTCATAATATAAAATCCTACGAAGACAGAGAACAAATCTCCCATAACTAATGAAGATATATGTAGTGAAGAGTTGAGAGAATAAATTCCTTGTAAGGGTCAAAGCGCTCTACTAAAATGGTCAACTATGATATGACATGATACCATAAACACATGTGTATCCATACTAAAGAGATATATCTACCAACCATTCTCTATATATGGATCTATACGATCCAATTAAACTAATGGAATTATCCTTCTTGAAAAACTCAAAATGAGTATGTGATACCAATGGTGATAAAATCACCTATCACATTCTCTACTGGAAGAATGAATCTTCCCTAGACTATGAAGGATAACTCCCAATCCTAAGGAGATGTCTACTAAGAGCTCTCCTCTGATCTACTGAGACATGATGCCATGAATGATGAGTCCCTTTCTCCCTGGCCATAGGAGAAGAGTGCTCAAAGGGAAGTCATTTCCACCGTCCCATACTAGTGGAACCTTCTTCCAATTCATGGCATCATACCTACACTAAATTGAATATATATTCCATATATATATAATGGAATGTGTAGGTGGATTCTACTGAATCCCATATCATCAACTCATGTTAGTGGACTCAAATGAGTCCCATATCCTTGAACTAGTTAGTTTGGTTCTAGTCAATATGTGAAAATGGATATCCCTTTTTGTTCCAAACCAACTTGTTCCTAAGTACCAAGACTAGGTCTAAGTAAATCTCTCTAGATCCAAACATACATACATGTATTGGGTACCCCAACTATTCCTGACTAAGGGATCTATGCTCAATATCATAGAGCTAGCACCATGCCTATGGCCTTCCTAATCATCACTAGAATCACGTAAGCACCTGTCGATGTTGTCTCATGAAACCCATCTCTCGAAGTGAAACTACTTCAATTGCCTTCCCAGTTTGTAAGATATGGCTCTCGGAAGTTACTTGCCAAAAATTGTTCAGACTTTGTAGACCTGTAAAGACCTGCAAAAATACTTATTTTCCAAATTCATAAACTGAAAATGGACCTTGTGCTCTTTGAAACGAGCCATAGCACGTCCAATTTGGAGTTTTCTAGCCCAAGATATGGCTTTTCCAAGCGGGACATGCCAAACTAGTGGACTGTTGGAGGGGCTGGAAAAAGTGTGAAAATGTGATTTTTGGAGTGCCCAAAAGCATTCTTCCATCAAGCAAATCCTATAATTCTCTCCATAATCTCAAAATTAGTATATGAAGATGCTTGGTCCTATTTTTGCCTTTCCAAATCCTCCCTTAGTGCATGCTATTTTGCTCCCCAAAAGAGGCCTAAATTAAGATTTTTACTTTCATGCATTTTTCTTGGATTTTCTCATTTTCCATGGTAATACGTATACCATACTTCATGTATGTATGCACTAATCCATGGGAAGCCTCTTAAATATTCTTTTTCTTACTCCCAAAAGTGGAGTTTGATAAAAATTAACATCTGAATTTTTTTCAAAAAGTGTGGAAAGGGGGTCTTTGAGGATACAAGATTCCTCCTCAACTTATCATTTTAATTAATCTAATGATTCCACTATGAAGTCCATGCACCATAGTCTCAGTATATATACTTTTTCCCATCCATTCATAGTTATTGCACCTTTTTTTCCCTCTTCCATTTTAATAGATTCAGGCGCTGACATTTTTTCTCAAACTGTGATGGAAGGGGGTTTTCTGGAGCTCCAAACTCCCATCATACTGAGGTATATTTTGGATTTCTTAATTTTATATGGAATTCAATACACTAGAATATGTGTATGCATGATGTTTCACATCAATCTAAGAAAAATCCCACTTCATTTCCCTTTCCCAAAATGGCTACTTGTCCAAAATAGCTCTTGAAATTTATGTGAAAATCATGAGGGTAGGCTATTTTGAAGACACCTAAAGCTTATACTTTCTTGTTATTTGATGGAATTCTTGACTAAAAATGAGAGTTTATATGCCATACTCTCCATACATATGATTTCCCTCAAAGGGATTGATCCCCAACCCCTTCCTTTCCTTCTCCCAAAGTGGAATTTTATCTTTTAATTCCTAGAGATAACAATTTTCATAGCTCAGTAGCCTTGGAGATGGAATTGTTGCGGATGTGTGGTATACTTCCTTTACTCTGATACCACTCCTTGATGACGCGACGAAGGCTGAACCTTAGTAAGCCTGCGAAAATCGCCACGCCCAAGAAGAGCTAAGCTAGAGTGATTCAGAACACCTCTGTAATCAATCAATAGCTTAGCAAAGTCTAGCGCTCAACGTATAAGACTGCGCTCAAAATTTACTGAAAAATTTCACCGAAATTTCACCGGACTGTCACTGGACTGTCACCGTAATCGTACCGGAATGGACTTCAATTCTGATTTCAGTTACTTCAAGTGAACATACATGAAGTAAGGAAGTAACGCAAAAGCTTCCTTAACTTACTGAACTCTTCTGAAGTTTAAGGGAAAAACTCCACTAGTTCAGACGACCTTTTTCGGTCAGACTTTGTACTGTGTGTAGATATCTTTTCCACCGGAAAGGTTGATCAACTAAAAGTAGAGATGTCTAGCTACAAAATGAGCTATCTCTCACACAAAACTTCGCATTATTCTGCGAGATCTACTTCGTTCTTTTACCGAAAAACACGTTTATAGTAAGAACTGCAATTGACCGAAAATACGTTTACTGAGAAAACGTTTAACTGTTAACTAACTTTAATTGTAACGTAAACATACTCTGTTTCTTCCGCATACAAACAATACACACAAACATCCACATGAACATGTGTTTTCTATTAGAGAAGATGTGTACAAATGAGCTTGGCCTCTTCTTGCTCAAGCTACAGAAACTCTCCTATACTGAGTAGTTTCTTATTACCATCTCTCTCAGATGAATACCGGATATCTTAGGCTTCTGTTATTCATCTATACATACGTGATCTCTGGCGTCTTCTTCTACATACGCAATCTATGGCATCTTCTATCTGTTTCTCTGCGTCTCTGCACATCTGCTATATCTCTATTCTCTAGATCTCTCTCCACACACACTTCTTTTTCTATTTGTGCTCTTATTTATACTGCGCGCTCTTCTTATGCACGTTCTTGTTCGCACTTCCCTTCTATTATTTCTTTGCACGTTCTCTCTTTGTACAGTTTGATTTGGCGTAACGAACTCTGATCCTGGGAGATTCTATACTATACATAACGGTCGTGGATTTGTCCCTCCACTAAGGCTTTTGATTTTCTCTGATTCTGCTTCCTTCTTTTTTCTTTTATGTCTGTTTGTCAAATTCGTGAGTGTTTCTTCAACAGCTCCCCCTCAATCACTAATTTGAATTCTTCTGGTCTTTCATATATCTTTCTTTCTTTTATACCTGCCATCTCTTTGAATCTGTTTGTCTTTGTTCCATCCAAGCTCTTTGTCAGCATATCTGCAATCTGATCCTTTGTTGGAGTGTATACAATTTCTAACTCCTTCTCCATTACCTTTTCCCTCAGGAAATGATATTGAATCTATATATGTTTTGTTCTTGCATGAAATACTGGGTTTGCTGCAAGATATAGAGAGCTCATATTGTCTCCATGCATAATTGGTATACCTTGTTCAATGCCCAAGCTTTTGAGCAAGGTCTGCATCCATATCACTTCTTTAGCTGCTTCTACAAGTCCTTTATACTCTGCTTCTGTTATCGATAACGCTACTGTGTGTTGCTTCTTTGAACACCAGCTTACCAGCTTATCTCCTAGGTATATCATATACCCGTGTGTTGATCTTCTGTCATCTTGACTTCCAGCCCAGTCTGAGTCACTGTATGCTCTTAGCTTTATATCCGATGTAAAAGGATAATATAGTCCTTCTTTTATAGTTCTTCTGACGTATCTAAGAACTCTCTGTCCTGCAACCCAATGCATAAACTGTGAGAGAACTCCTACTGCATAACTAAGATCCGGTCTTATTAGCGTAGCATAAATTAAACTAATGACTGATATTTCTTCATATCTTTAAACTCTGCTCCACTGTATCTGCTGAGTTTATGATTTACTTCAAGCGGTGTTGAAGCTTCTCTGTAATTCTCCATATTAAACTTCTTCAGTAGGTTTAGGAGATACCTTTCTTGTGACACATATACACCATGATCTGTGTATGTGATTTCCATTCCTAGAAAGTATGACAACTTCCCTAGGTCACTGATCTTGAACTCTCTTTCGAGTAGTTTCTTTACTTCTGTAATCCCTTCATCTGAGGTTCCTGTGATTATTAAGTTGTCTACATAAATACAAATGTAGATCATACCTTCTTCTGTTCTCTTTATGAGTAAACTTGCATCTGCCTTCGAACTTTGGTATCCAAGTTCGTTTAGATATTTCACAAGTATGTAATTCCAAGCTCTTGGAGCTTGCTTCAGTCCATAAAGTGCTTTCCTTAATCTGCAGACAAAATTTGGGTATTCAGAACTTTCGAACCCTTCAGGTTGTTCCATGTACACTTCATCAGAAATGTATCCATTCAGAAATGCGTTCTTTATATCTAGCTGACTTAGCTTCCATCCTTTTGATGCAGCTACAACAATTACTGTTCTTATGGTTGACATCCTTGCCACCGGACTAAACGTCTCATCATAATCTATGCCATGCTTCTGGGCATAGCCTTTGACCACCAGCCTTGCTTTGTGTCTGGCTATCCTTCCATCTGCAAATTTCTTTATTTTGAAAACCCATTTATTTCTGATTACTTTCTTACCATTTGGTTTCGGAACAAGTTCCCATGTCTTGTTCTCCTCCAGTGTGTTGATTTCTTCTTTCATTGCTTCTTCCCATTGCTTCTTGCCTTTAGCTTCATCATAGCTCTGTGGTTCTTCATCATCTTTGATCATATATGCATAATCTTTCTGAGTTATGTATGAGGTATCATATGAATACCTTTCTGGTTGTCTTCTATTCTTGTTCGACCTTCTTGGTTCAAACTCTTCATATGTATCTGAATGCACTTCTTCATCAAATCTCGAATCATCTTCATTTCTCATACCTGATCCGTTCTTGGACGTACTTGCCTGCATATGATTTTCATCTCTGTTTACCTGAACAATTGATTTCCCTTTCTCTCTTCTTCTTATTTCTTCTTCGAATTCTTCAGTCGTATGACTTTGATCTGCATACCAGCCTTTTTGTTCATCAAATGTAACATCTCTGGACACAGTAAATTGTTTGGTTAGAGGATTCCATAACCTGTAACCCATCTGCTTTTCATCATATCTGACGAACACATATTTCTCTGCTTTTGGTTCAAGCTTATGTCTGAGTTGAGACGGTACATAAGCATACGCTACTGATCCAAACACTTTACAGTGATCAAGTGTTGGCTTCTTTCCCCACCAAGCTTCATAAGGGGTCATTCCTTCCAATGCTGTACATGGTAATCTATTTACCAAGTATGTAGCTGTGTTTACAGCTTCAGCCCAAAGATAATTTGGACAATCCTTTTCGTTTAGCATGGCTCATGCAAATTCAACTAGAACTCGGTTCCTTCTTTTTGCTACTCCATTTTGTTGTGGTGTATATCTACATGTTATTTCTCTCTTAATACCTGCATTCCAAAGATAGTCATTGAATTCTCGGGAGAAGTATTCTCCCCCTCCATCAGACCTCAGTCTTTTAAGTCTTCGTCCGGTAAGTCTTTCAGCATATGCATGAAAATGCCTGAAAGCTCCAAATACTTCTGATTTTTCTTTCAAAACATAAAGAGTTATCCACCTTGTTGCATCATCAATGAATAAAACATAGTACCTTGATCCGCTGATTGATCCTTCTTTCGTTGGCCCCCACACATCTGTATGAATAAGCTTGAGTACTTCATCATGTTTGAATCCTTTCTTCTGGAAAGGTAACCTGTGGGCTTTTCCCAACTGACATGCTTCACACTTGTGAATCATATGTTGATTCTGTATATTTGGTAATCCCAATAATGACTGATTCGTTATCATAGCTTTAATTCCTTTTTCATTGAAATGACCCAATCTCTTATGCCAGAGATCAAGTTCTGTAATTACCTTTTCTCCATGTGTGAGCAACGCTTGGCCAATGTTCCGTTGTACTCTTAAAGTAAAGAGTCTGCCTTCTTTCTTACCAGAGACGATCTGATTGTATCCGTTCTCGGGATCTTCTACAAATACGCCTTTATTTGTAAATCTGACCTGAAAACCTTTCTCAACTATCTGTCCCACGCTAATCAAATTTTTCGGTATTGTTGGAACATACAAAACATTGGTTAGCAAATCTGCTCCACTTTTGCATTTCACTTTTCCAATTGAGTGTACGCTATGTCTCGTATTGTCACCTGTTTGAACAGTGTGACTAGAACTACCTTTTTCTAGTTCTCACATTAGTTCTATATTTCCTGACAAATGATTAGAGCATCCAGAATCAATGTAGAATACCTTTAGGTCTTCATTTTCTGATGTGCTGATAGAGTTCATCATCAACGATGTATGACTTTCATTCTGCGTGTCGTTTGCGTAGTTGTTGTAGGTGGTGTTGTAGGATTGATTTTGTCCCCAACTTCTCACTCCACCTCTACCATAGCCTCCTCTTTGATTTTGTCTTCCTCTTTGATATCTTCCGCTTCTGCCTCTGCTATTATTGTTTTGATTTTGATTTGATCCTTGTTGATTGTGCCAGCAATCATGAGCCAAATGATTACTGAGTCCACAGATCCAGCAAGCCTTCTTGTTGGTATTTTGGCTACTTCTTCCTCTTCCAAAACCTCTTGCTCTTCCTCTGCCAGTGCCTTTACCTCTTGCGTAATAGGCCTGAGAGCTCGACTCTTCTTCGTCTTTTGACTTACCTTTGTCTTTCTTTTTGTTCTTCATGTACATTGCAGAGCTTTGTCCTTTATCTGCATCTCCTTTCAGGTCTTGCTCATATGTGAGCATCAAACCAAGCAACTGATTTAAATCTGGCACAAAATGATTTAAAGAAAGTTCAGTTGATAGTACGAAAGGTTTCCACCTTTCATCTCCTCTCAAACCTGTGAGCACTTGCGCTATCAATCTATGGTCTTTGACTTCTTCATTTATGGATCCAAGACTATCTGCTAGATCCTTCATTTTAGTGACGTAGTCACTTATGCTTTGACTCGACTTCTTTTTGAATGTCGTAAATTCGCACCATAAACTAGCCTTCTTGGCTTTCGTAGTATTTTGGAAATGATCTTCCAATGCACTCCATATGTCCTCTGCTTTCTCCAGAACTCTAATATGCGGTAGTAGATGATCTGTTACGGTATTATAGATGTAGGCTCTTGCCGTTGCATCTTTCTTCTGCCACAGCTTCAAGGCTTCTAGTTCTTCTTTTTCCGGTTGACTATCATCTTCGAAAGTCGGCTTCTTTTCTTCTCCGGTCACGTACATCATTAAGTCCTTACTCATAAGTAAGGCTTCCATGCGCATTACCCATGCGGGATAATTATCTCTATCCAACTTATCAATAGTAACGTGGTCTGCCATATCTTCTTGTTTCTGTTACTTCCGGTGAGCTTTTGAGAATCTTTCTGTTCTTCAGAATCTTTCTCGTTCTGGTTCCACTCGTTGTGGTTAACCGCCTCTTGTTTCCAATAATGGTGAATACTCTGGGCTCTGATTAGATATGCCGGGCTCTGATACCACTGTTGCAGATGTGTGGTATACTTCCTTTACTCTGATACCACTCCTTGATGACGCGACGAAGGCTGAACCTTAGTAAGCCTGCGAAAATCGCCACGCCCAAGAAGAGCTAAGCTAGAGTGATTCAGAACACCTCTGTAATCAATCAATAGCTTAGCAAAGTCTAGCGCTCAACATATAAGACTGCGCTCAAAATTTACTGAAAAATTTCATCGAAATTTCACCGGACTGTCACTGGACTGTCACCGTAATCGTACCGGAATTGTACCGGAATGGACTTCAATTCTGATTTCAGTTACTTCAAGTGAACATACATGAAATAAGGAAGTAACACAAAAGCTTCCTTAACTTACTGAACTCTTCTGAAGTTTAAGGGAAAAACTCCACTAGTTCAGACGACCTTTTTCGGTCAGACTTTGTACTGTGTGTAGATATCTTTTCCACCGGAAAGGTTGATCAACTAAAAGTAGAGATGTCTAGCTACAGAATGAGCTATCTCTCACACAAAACTTCGCATTACTCTGCGAGATCTACTTCGTTCTTTTACCGAAAAACACGTTTACAGTAAGAACTGCAATTGACCGAAAATACGTTTACTAAGAAAACGTTTAACTGTTAACTAACTTTAATTGTAACGTAAACATACTTTGTTTCTTCCGCATACAAACAATACACACAAACATCCACATGAACATGTGTTTTCTATTAGAGAAGATGTGTACAAATGAGCTTGGCCTCTTCTTGCTCAAGCTACAGAAACTCTCCTATACTGAGTAGTTTCTTATTACCATCTCTCTCAGATGAATACCCGATATCTCAGGCTTCTGTTATTCATCTATACATACGCGATCTCTGGCATCTTCTTCTACATACGCGATCTATGGTGTCTTCTATCTGTTTCTCTGTGTCTCTGCGCATCTGCTATATCTCTATTCTCTAGATCTCTCTCCACACACACTTCTTTTTCTATTTGTGCTCTTATTTATACTGCGCGCTCTTCTTATGCACGTTCTTGTTCGCACTTCCCTTCTATTATTTCTTTGCACGTTCTCTCTTTATACAGTTTGATTTGGCGTAACAAACTCTGATCCTGGGAGATTCTGTACTGTACATAACGGTCGTGGATTTGTCCCTCCACTAAGGCTTTTGATTTTCTCTGATTCTGCTTCCTTCTTTTTTCTTTTATGTCTGTTTGTCAAATTTGTGAGTGTTTCTTCAACAGGAATTGCATGGGTGAAAAAATCCCTCCAACTCGAGACTTTGAATTTATCTCATTCCAAGCAACAGAGGTTGTACCATCTAGTTGAATAAGTTTCCTTAACTGCTTCTATCTTCCAAATCGATTCTCCTTATTCCTCCTCATATAAAGGTAGAAATAGCTATGCTCTTGGATAGCTTAGATCATCCGAAAATTTCTCTATGGATCCAATTGCATCACGTCTTTCTTCAATATTGCCTTCATTTCCACATTCACATCATTAGAGATATCGATTAAATCCTCGGACAATATGGTCTTCATAGCTCCAATATAATGAGATTATCAACTCTAGTTCGAACAACAACTATGAAGACCTTTCCCAAATACTCCTTAGATGAGCTCCCGATTGGCACGTTTTGATAATTATATCTGTTTAGTCCGAATGATGAGCATCATTGGGCCGTAGCTTAGTGGTTAAAGCTTGTTCCTCCCCACGAGTAGGCGTTGAGTTCGAATCCCAACGCCTTCACTGGCATGCGCATGGTGCTGATCGCTGCTCTGATACAAGTGTTGAATCCTTTTGCTGGTCTGCCTCACCATTCGACATCTTTTGCCAAATTTATGCCATCGAGGGTTGTCGTCAAACACACATAGAGAGATTCCCTTTGGTTCGCCTCCCCTCCACCGAGCCATCTGTACATATTTTGTCTCATCAATAAAGACTCTCCCTTTTTTTTAATCTTCTACTCCCACTATACCATATGGTAAGATAACCATGTGACTATCCTGTGACACATATGGTAAGATAACCATATGACTATCATGTGACAAAAAGATCATGCTCTAATCTCATATGGAGGAGCTACCATCACGATCAAAGCACAAGAGTGCACACACACTTCTCCCAAATATCTCTCCTGTATTGAGGCTCTAGATCAAGAGCTCCAAAGACATTTGAAGATAATTTCAATCTTCGACTATCTTTAGGGTTGCATAGGAAAAAGTTGACAGTCTGTATATTGCATTTTTTTGCTCTAGACTTCAAAATTTCCCTTTGAAATTTTTAACAAATCCCGAGACCTTAATCTTAGTTACAACCTTCATGTTGAAAGTTTCTCCATCTAAGACTTGTAGTTGAAGATATGATACTACAATGCTATCAAAATGATTGTTGCATGTCTATATCCTGCAATTTCGATAGCTTAGAAGTCTAAATTTGCTCTTTTGATCTTCTACAAATTGTAGATCTCAACTTCATCTGAAATATTGTGTTTCAAATTAAGCATCATAACTGAAGTCATAAAATATTTCCATATCCCCTAATTTAATTAGTGGATTGACTAGCAAAAAATCTCTTTTAGGGTTATCTTCCACAAAATATTTGAATGGAATGACTTATTCAAGTTGAGGAGGATATTTTCCAAGCACATGTTGTGTTGGATTTTGTTCATAAAATCTTTGAGAAGGCCCTTGGGCAAATGCCTGATGAATTTGGCCATAAGGGAATTCCCTATGACGATAAGGTCTTAGTATTTGAGCATTGTATTGTGGATTTCTATTCTAGTTTTGCTAGTATTGCACTTGATTCTCATCATATTGAAATGTATTCAAGTAATTTTGAGGTCTCATTATGGGTTGAGGTTGTCATACAACTTTCTATAGTAGTAACAGTCTCTTGTGGAGTCATGTCCATTTTCTATTTAATGTTGCACCATAGAGAATTGTTACGTGGTTAGGTGGGTTGAGTAGTGTCAGACCACTTCAATGAACCCCTCCATTTTTGAATCTTGAAGCACAATACCTGAGGAGGAAGAAGACGGACCACCCTTCAATTGCACACAGAGAGTTTTTTCCTTAATTTCCTCCTAGCTGTGTACCCCCTTCTTTGATTCCCTCTTCAATTACTATCTTCGAGTCCTTAAGATGGCATCACACATGAGTGCCACATGGCACTCATGTGTTGTGCCCTTCTAGATGAATCTAAGAGATGGTTCATACCATCTCTTCTATGGTGACCCCCATATAACATTTCCTTCCCCTTAACTCCATTTTTTTCCTCAAAAATGGTATTGGAAGGTCTCACAGAAAGAGAGAATCAATGGTATAGTACTCCCACTATATCCCCATGTGTTCGATGTACATGTTCACATCTCCGTGTTGTTTCTCCATATCCTTCCCCTTAAGAAGGCTTTTGGAAAGGTAATCTAAATCTTGGAACCTGTCTCTGAAGGGTGCTAACCCGCTCCCATGTAGCACTATCCTTTGAACTATCTTTCCACTTTACTAGACACTCTTTATATAAGTGACTTATCTTTGTTTCTGTTGAGTGCGTAGTATGCTCTCAAGCTCATGTGGAATAGATTGAACGTAAACAGACTCTACTACCTCATTATCTAGAATGAGGTTGTCAGATACACCCAGCCTTTTCTTAAGCTAGCTAACATGAAATACGAGATGGATTTAGCTATTCTCTAGAAGTTGGAGCTAGTAAGCCATCTTTCCTATTCTCTTAAGTATTGGGAAGGGTCCACAATACCCAAGAGATAGTTTTGAACAAGGTCCCATCTTCATGGTTTTAGATCTAGATGGAACTCTAAGATAGACTTGCTCTCATACCTCAAAGTTTATGTCCCTCCTTTGAGGTTCAACATAGGCTCTAGCACTGTCCGAAGCTCTCCTAATGTTATCCTTAGCAAGCCTAAGCATATCGTTCATCTCTTCCAAGATGTCCTTTGCAGCTTGAACTTTCTCATTTTGCAATCCTATTGCTTAGGAGCTCTTGTCTAAAACCTGTACATAAGCATAAATGGACTGTGCACGGTGTAAGGGTTGGCACTATTATATGCAAACTCTGCTATAGGTAAGTACTCTTCCCAATTAGTTTTCCTTTCATTTACATATGCTCGAAGCATATCCTCTAGGATTTGATCAACTGACTGTGGATGCTCGACGTTACTCATGTTAAGTTTGTTTCCAAACTTTTGAAGATTGCTCTCCAAAACCTTTAGGTATAGGTATTAGCGAACTACGTTTACCTAAATATTAGCATAGCACGTAAACTTCCTATCCAGATCAAAAACTATATCTAAATGAAGACTATATAGCCGGTATAGGTTCTCTACCAATAGTCTAGCCAACTCACGTGTCTTCACTATAGTACATGTTAGAATGCCATTTTGGATTAGTAAAGAGGTGCCATGATAGTCTCCTCCATTAGAGAAATCTCTAATAAATACATATATCAATGTCTTCAGGTTCACAAAGTTCTCAACCTGTAAGGATTGGAGCCATGTCAAAGATGAGCCTTTGAGGGTTCGCCTAAAGACTTCACATTGAATCACACATTCATCAGCTTGTTTTGCTTTTAGAGTTTGTTTAAACTCTGCAACATGATAGTAAAGGATCTCCAATCCATCATATAATTCCCTCATACAATTGGCCACTTGAGTAGGCTTCAATCTCCAACCCAAATCAGGCCTTCTAATCGGTGTTTGAGGTTCAATATGATTCTACCTTTGCATGTTACCCCTTCTTGCACCTTGTATGTGCAGGTGTGGATTACCATTTTGGTTTTGATTGAATCTTGGATCCACTTGGTTTTGAGGATTTCTAGATTGGTGATTGATGAATCTTTGCGATGGTTTCTTGTCTAGGCATGCCTTTCACAAACATGAGCTGTGCCTGATACAAATATTGATCTTGAAGATCTTGGAACAAAATCTAGAATTCTCTTTTTATCACATCATCATATATTGCCATGGTTGGATTCTCAAAAGATCTAAGTTCCTTGATTTTAATAAAAGTGGTACTTGATCCATCTATGGGTGAAACACCCAGAAGGCTTGCTTTATATCCATGGAGTAGCATACTCTAGTAATTTGTGAATCTAAAAGAATTTTTGTCAAGAACAATACCCCTGCAACATATATCTGCTCTTGATCCTCAATCCCAAGGTTGTCTAGGCAAACAATAGTGAATCCACTAGTTCCACCACTAGAAGTGATTGGTGGCTCATCTAGGACTTCATTTCCATAATCATCCAATCTTTTTGAATCCTCATGGAAGACATATAGTGATCCCATCTTATCCACATAAGCATTTCCTTCTTTGTTTACAACAAGATAATGGCTTAATTTTACACTAGAATTGGTGCCTTTGATTTTGAATAGGGTATGACCCTGTGGATCCTTAAACAGGGGAACACCATGCCCATTATGTGAGAAGATGGTTGGATACATTGCAAAGATGAGATGGTACTGCACAAATCCTACTCTACACCTGCCAATGTAGCTTCAGAGTACCTTACTAGACACCTTTTAGCTTCCCAAATGTGCATTTGGATCCACAATGTACCTTGGAGCATCACCTTCAAATAGTTATGTCAAAAAAGATACCTTTCAAGGTTGAAGGATTCCAAAAACTTCTTATTTATGGACTTGGTTCTTCTCAAAAATTTACTCATTGCTCACTCACTGATTTCAATTGCCTCAAGAGCTTTTAGACATAGCTAATTGAAGTCCTAAGCTTGCTATTAGAAGTTATCTCACTAATTTAGTATGAGTACATGATGAGAGATAATATTAAGAAAAGTTGGGGTGTAATCCTGATTTTTTTTGGAAGATGACAATGAACAAACATAGGTGATTTGCAGAGAACTTATCTCACAATCTAGTGAACCAAATGATATGAAAATTGATATCTAAAAAGAAAAGAGTTGAAGAAAGATATAACAATTTGAACCACATAAATTTGATGAGTATACATAGAGAACTTGTAAAACCAAAATCATTGAAATGTGGTCTTAGCTACAGTCAATAATACACATGAAATGACTTGCACTAATTGAATCAAATGTGTATAATTATGAACGTATGATACAAAGGAGATGATGTAGGCTTAAGCATACACGTGTGGGATTAGTGTAGCCACATTTTGAAGCTCAATGAGTCCTTGTGTTTGCTATCTTTGTGACTTTGAAGTCATGTGTTTTTATATCTATGAGGTGAATTTTGAATTTTGAATCTGCCACCTAAAAGTGATCCTACCTTTTAGGATCTTGATTGATTTGATTTCAACTACTAGGTGGGTATGATTTGCATCTTGTAAGGTCACGATATTCCTTCAATCATCTCTTTTTACATTTATCTCAAGTGCTAAATCTCATTGCTTTTTTAAGAGGTGTTCATATGTGTCTACAAGACTTTATGAGGTAAACCTTGATTTTTGGTCAAGCATCAAGGCTTTTCAAATGTACCAATATCTCCCTCTCAAGCCTAAGATGCTTGAGTCTTCATTACATAGGTATTTCCTGCAATCCAATCATGAATTTAAACATGTTGAGCTTGCTTCCATCAAGTGATTTAGTCATCATGTCTACACATTGAAAATGTGTAGATACATAGGACAATTGTATCTCCTTGCTGGCAATCTTTTCCCTAACAAAGTGATAATGAACCTCTATATGTTTAGTCCTAGCATAAAAAATACGAGTAGCAGCTAAATTTAGTGAGCTCATATTGTCTCCAAATATAAATGGAGTGCCAAAATCCAATCCTAAATCTATGTATCGAGTCTTGATCCACATTGCTTCTTGTGTTGCTTTTGCCAATCCTCTATATTCAGCTTCAGTTGAAGAAAGAGCTATAGTAGGTTGCTTCTTTGAGGACCAAGAAATGAGTTTTGTACCTTTAAAAGATAGATAACGAAATGTGCTTCTCCTATCATCCTTTGATCCTGCCCAATCTGCATCAGTGAAGAGCTTCACATTTAAATCAAATGTACAAGGATAATATAGACCTTCATTAATTGATCCCTTCAGATATTTCAATATCCTTTTGGTTGCATTCATGTGAGGTTTCCTAGAAGTGTGCATGAATTGGCTAAGCACACTTACTTCATAGTAAATATCTATCCTAGTGAGGGTGGCATAGTTCAAGCTTCCAACTAGACTTTGGTAGCTTATATCTTCAATTGGTTCCCCTTCATGAGAACTTGTGATTGACCTTCATGGGAGTACCTGCAACCTTAGTGTCCTGCATTTTGAATTTAACAATCATATCCTTAATGTTCTTCCTTTGGGTAAGGAAAATTCCTTGATCTGTGTATACAACTTCCAAGCCAAGAAGATAAGTGAGCAATCCAAGGTCATTTATCTTGAATTCTTCTTTCATTTGAGCTTTGATCTTTTTGATTCCATCTGCATCATCAGCTGTAATAATGATATCATCTACATACACACACAAATATATAACTTCAGAGTTATTCTTCTTAATGAAAAGTGAAGACTCAACCTTGCTCAATTTGAATCCTTTGTCCTGCAAGAATGTGACAAGCCTATGGTTTCAAGCTCTAGAGGCTTGCTTGAGACCATAGAGAGCTTTTTTGAGTTTTCATACATACTCAGGGTGTGACTTATCAACAAATCCAGGAGGTTGTGCCATGTACAATTTCTCTGAAATCCATCCATTTAAGAATGCATTTTTTACATCCATATGATAGATGTTCCAATTCCTTGAACTAGCTATACTCATGAGAACTCTGATTGTTGGCATCTTTGCCATAGGAGAGAAAGTCTCCTCAAAATCAATGCCTTGGGTATAAGGAAACCCTTTAGCCACAAGCCTTGCTTTATACCTATTTATTGAACCATCTGAATTCTTTTTTACCTTATAGATCCACCTAGATCCAATGATCTTCATGGATTTTTTCTTGGGAACTAGGTCCAAAGTCTAATTCTCTTGGAGTGCTTGTATCTCTTCCTTCATTGCTTCTCATCATTCTGATTTCTTGTTGGCTTCTTCAAATGTTGATGGCTCCTCTGAGTTGATATCCTGAGCAATATAGATGGAATGCTTAGTGACCAGAGAGGTGTCAAATCCATACCTTTCTGGCTTCTTCCTTTCCCTATTTGATCTCCTTATTGTTTGTTGAGAGGATTCTGCAATGTCTCTCAACTCCTGCATCTTCTCTTTGCCTTTGTTGTTCCATGCCTTGATGTTCCTCTTTGGTGTCTTCTGATCATCATCAAAGTCACTTGTGTCTTCATGTTGTTTATCATTTACCTTTTGTAGTGTTGGAAAGTCCTCCTCTAGGTCAGAAGGTAACTTGACTTTTCTGCAATCATCTTCAAACCAAGAGTTGTTTTCATCAAATGCAACATCTTTGCTAACAATAAAGCCTTTAGTACTTGGATTATACAACTTGTACCCTTTTTGATTTAGATCATATCCTATAAATACACATTTCTCTACCTTAGGATCCAATTTACCTCTGATTTGTGATGGAACATGTGCACAAGCTATGCATCCAAATATCTTGCAATGGTCTAGGCTAGGTGTCCTTCCATTCCAAGCTTCATATAGTTTGATCCCATCCAATGCTTTAGATGGGAGCATATTGATGAGATAAGTGGTTGTAGACACAACCTCTACCCATAGGTAATTGGGTGATTTCTTCTCATTAAGCATGTACCTTGCTGCTTCTACAATGGTCCTATTTCTTCTCTCTGCTACTCCATTTTGTTCTTGAGTGTATCTGGTGGTGATCTATCTCTTGATGCCTCTATCTTGGAGATATGCATCAAAATCATGGGAGAAGTATTCTCCCCCTCTATCTGACCTTAGTCATTTCAAAGTTTTCCTTATTTGATTTTCAACAAGAGCAAGATATTTCTTGAAACAATTAAAAACTTCATCCTTGTGCTTCATGAAGTATAGGATAGTCCACTTGCTATAATCATCAATAAAGGATACATAATACTTGGATCCTGAAATTGAAGGTTCCTTGCTAGGTCCCCAAACATGTGTGGACTAGCTCCAATAGGTCACCATGAATGTAACTTTTCTTCATAAAAGGTTGTCTATGTGACTTTCCAAATTGACATGCACGACATTTGTATATCATATGTTGCTTGGATACATTTGGTAGACAAAGCACACTTTGATCCCTACATACTTGCTTCAAACTTCTTTCACTTATGTGAGCTAATATTTTGTGCCACATTTCTAATTTTGACAGGGTTTGTCCTCCATAATTGAATAGTGCTATGTTCCTAGTATCTTGCAATTCAAATGTAAAGAGTCTACCTGACTTTTCACCTTTTGCAATCCTCTTGAATCCATGTTGAGGGTCTTCAACAAATGCTCCATTCCTTGTGAACCTTACCTAAATCCTTTCTCTATAATTTGTCCAACACTTATCAAGTTCTTGGTTATGGTAGGTACATACAATACCTTACTGAGAGCAAAGCTAAGGTAAAATGGGAGATGGTTTTCCTTCTTTCATTGATAAATTGGATAGGAACAACTATCAAACATGGTCTTTGAGGATGAAGACATACTTGCAAGGAAGGAGCCTCTATGGATACATCTCAAGAGATGAGGAGATGCCCATTTTTAGAAGCAAAGGACAACCTACAAGAGAGGAGCATGAAAGACTCAATTCATGGTGTGCAAAAGATGCATTGGCAAGGTCATACTTACTTAACTCAATCTCTGATTTTCTTCTTCCACACATTAGGAACTATAAGACATCCCAAGAGACTTGTGAAACATTGTCTTATATTTTTCTTCCAACACAAGGGCTAGGAAGAACCAATTTTGGATTGAATTTACCACTCAAAGAAAGCAACACAAGTAAGGCATCTCATACTATGTGACCAAAGTCAAGGATGTGGCTGACCAATTGGCAAGCATAGGAGAGGAGATTGAAGAGGAGCAGACTATGAGACAAGTAATCAATGGCACTAATGCAGATGACAAATGGGAGAGCTTCACAACTGCCATGGACTTGTACATGGACATGCAGATTCTAGATCTTACCACACTCATGGGGCAACTCTTTACCCATTAAGCCAAGCTCAACAAGAATGGAGATTCATCAAAAGGTAATTCTTCTGCCCTATACATAGAAAAAAGCGAGTCCAAAGAGAAAGGAAAAGGCAAGAAGATTGAGGATGAA
This sequence comes from Ceratopteris richardii, assembly GCA_020310875.1. Taxonomy (NCBI): domain Eukaryota; kingdom Viridiplantae; phylum Streptophyta; class Polypodiopsida; order Polypodiales; family Pteridaceae; genus Ceratopteris; species Ceratopteris richardii. The sequence continues at coordinate 97,845,577 of CM035443.1, read as the reverse complement.
GGAGCTACCTCCCAAGCCAACTATGCAGGGAGAGGTAGAAACTCAAGAGGTAGGGGTAGAGGAGGTAAGCAAGGTAGGGGGAGACCTTTCAACTCTTCCCCATGTAATATTTTGTGGTTTGTCAAATCATACTATAGATGAGTGTTATAGGAACTTCAAGAATCAGAGAGGTAGAGGTTTTCAAAGAGGTGGATATACCCAATCAAGAGGAAGATTCAATCATCATCAAAGCTACAACAACAACTACAACAATAATTACAACAACAACTACCAAGGAGGCTACAAATCAAGGAAAGACTACAACAATTATAGAGAGGAACAAGAAGATTCCCTTCTGATTATGAATATGAGTTCAAAGCAAGGTATGAATGATTACCATCTCTTCTAAATTGACTCAGGATGCTCAAACCATGTGGCAGGCAATGTAGCTCTTCTCTCTGACCTTCAGGAACCTAAAGGAAAACATCAGGTACAAACTGGTGATGACACCAGGCACTCAGTGGTCAAGGTAGGAAATGTTAAAACCTCTAATCAAAATAGAAATCTGTTGAGTCAGGTTTTATATGTACCTACAATTGCTAAGAACTTGATGAGTGTAGGACATATTGTGGAAAAAGGTTTACAGGTCAAGTGCAACAAATATGGAGCATTTGTGCAAGATCCTTAACATGGATTCCAGAGGATTGCCAAAGGAGAAAAGACAGGTAGATTATTTACTTTTGAACTTGAAGATACAAGGAATATTGCACTTTATGGCTACAAAGATCAAACATTGTCAGAGCTTGAAATTTGGCATAAGAGATTAGGACACATTGGCGAGAGAACCTTAAAGCAAATTTGTAGAGATCAATGTGTGCTTGGGATACCTAATGTATCCAAGCAACACATGATCTATAAATGTGGTGCTTGTCAGTTTGGAAAATCTCACAGGTTACCCTTCTCAAAGAAAGGCTACATGCATGAGGACTACTTGGAGCTTGTCCATACAGATGTATGGGGACCGAGCAAGGATCCCTCAATTTTTGGATCAAGGTATTATGTATATTTCATTGATGATTTCAGTAGGTGGACTATCTTATACTTTATGAAGCACAAAGATGAAGTATGCAGTTGCTTTAAGAAGTATCTTGCACTTGTTGAAAATAAAAAAAGAAGAAGCCTAAGAGGCTAAGGTCAGATGGAGGAGGTGAGTACTTTTCAAATGAGTTTGATGCATTCTTGCAGGATAGAGGAATCAAAAGATAAATTACAACAAGATATACCCCTGAGCAAAATGGGGTGGCAGAAAGGAGAAATAGATTAATTGTTGAAACACCTAGGTCAATGCTAAATCAGAAAAAATTACCTAATTACTTGTGGGTAGAAAGTGTATCTACTACCACTTATCTTGTTAACAGGTTTCCATCAAAGTCTCTTGATGGGATGACCCCATATGAAGCATGGCATGGTAGAAGACCTTCACTTGATCATTGCAGGATCTTTGGATGTGTTGCTTATATGCATATACCATCTCAAATCAGAGGTAAGCTAGACCCTAAGGCAGAGAAGTGCATCTTCATAGGGTATGATTTGAATCAGAAAGGATATAGGTTTTACAATCCTTCCAACAAAGGATTCATGGTCAGTAGAGATGTTGTCTTTGATGAGAATGAATCTTGGTTTGAAAGTGAATGTAGGAGAGTAAAGTTGCCTTATGACTAGGAAGAGGAGTTCCAAGCCTCACCAAGGAGGAGCCAAACCAGATTGAAGACATTAAATTAGATGATGAGGACATCATCAACCTAGAGAAATTCAAGGCATGGAAATGTAAAGGCAAAGTCAAGATGAAGAAGTTGGAGGATATACCTAAATCATCCAACCAAGCAATCAGAAGATCACAAAGGGAGAGCAAGAAGCCAATCAGATATGGGTATGACACTTCTTTAATTACTAAACACTCTATTTATCTTGCCAAAGATTTGTCACTTGAAGAGCCATCATCATATGAAGAGGCAAAGACCAAGGCAAAATGGAAGGAAGCTATGGATGAAGAAATTGAAGCACTCAAGGAGAATGATACTTGGGAGCTAGTGCCAAAGAAGGAGTCTATGAAGGTAATTGGTTCTAGATGGATCTACAAGATCAAGAGAAATTCTAAATCTGGATCAATAAGCAGGTACAAAGCTAGACTTGTGGCTAAGGGTTTTGGACAAACCCAAGGAGTTGATTATGAAGAAACATTCTCACATGTGGCCAAAATGCCAACCATCAAGGTATTGGTAAGTATGGTTGCATCAAAGAATTGGAACATGTATCAATTGGATGTAAAAAATGCATTTCTTAATGGCTGGATTTCAGAGGAGGTGTACATGTCTCAACATCCTGGTTATGAGGACCCAAGCAAGGTAACATATGTGTGTAAACTGAACAAAGATCTTTATGGATTGAAGCAAGCACCTAGGGCATGGAACCATAGGTTGACTACATACCTTCATGATCAAGGATTCATCATGAGTAAAGCAAATACTTCTCTCTTTGTTAAGAGAAGTAATTCAGAGGTGATATACCTATTTGTATATGTTGATGATATCATACTCACAGGTAATGATGCTAATGGCATCAAATAGATTAAGAATCAAATGATGTAGGAGTTCAAAATCAGTGATGTAGGATCACTAAAGTATTTTCTTGGACTTGAGTTAGTCTATACCAACTCTGGCATTTACATTACTCAAAGAAAGTATATACAGGATATGTTAAAGAAATTTCAATTGCAGGATGCCAAGGTAGCAAACACTCCTATAGAGGTAAACCAAAAATTAAGTGCTCATGAAGGTGATGTGCTTGAAAATATTGCAAGGTATCAAATCATAGTGGGAAGCCTAGACTATGCTACATTGACAAGGATTGATATTGCTTATGGAGTAAGTGTTCTAAGCCAATTTATGCACAAACCTAGAGTACCTCACTTAGAAGCTGCCAAGAGGATTTTGAAGTACCTTAAGGGCACTCAAAATCAAGGTTTGTTCTTTCCTTATACTTCAGATTTAGACATCAAGATATACTTAGATGTAGATTGGGCAGGTTGCAAGGATGATAGAAGGAGTATCTCAAGTTACCTATCTTTTGCAGGTGACAAACCTATATCATGGTCTTCCAAGAAGCAACCTACTGTTGCTTTATCTTCAACAGAGGCAGAATATAGAGGATTGGACAATGCTACTCAAGAGGCCATATGGATAAGATTGTTATATGCAGATTTGGGATTGCATACTATATCTCCAATGATTTTTGGAGATAATACAAGCTCATTACATCTTGCAGCAAATCCTATTTATCTTGCTAGGACCAAGCATATAGAGGTTCATTATCATTATGCGAGAGAAAAGCTATTGGGCAAGGAAATTCAGTTGGCATATGTATCAACCAATATGTAATGTGCAAACTTATTAACCAAAGCACTTGATGGTACTAAACTTTGCAGGTTTAAAGCTATGATTGGATTGCAGAACATACAAGAAGATTGAAGAAGAAGACCAAGCCAAGATGTTTGGCTTGAGGGGGAGCTCTTGGTGCAAATGCCAAGCCTACACACTTGGTTAGGCATAAGAAGTCTTTATGTGCAATAGATTAAAGACCCATGAGAACCATTGCTATGGAGTTTTTATCTTTTACCATTCGTAAAAGTCAGATTGACTTGAAGGAACATTTGTAAAAGCCACTAAACTCATGGAGTTAGTTGGATTGGAAAAACACGAATTCATTAGAGAGAATATCTCCTAGATTAGTGGATCACTTTTTAGTTAGAGCCAAAAGTTGAATTCAAATTCAAATTTTGAATAGAACATCTATAAAAGATGAATGTAAAAACTCACGGTTAGATATCACTACAATCCCGAGTTTTTGTTGATCACATTGTAAGGGAGTGAGGCTCACATCATAGCCTACACCTCTATCTATCGTTGGGCATTGAATATCATGCCAATGATCATGTACAACATTGTTTCATAATACAATAGATCATTCATTATATCTGTTGATCTCTTTGTTATTGTCTCTTAGAATAGTCATTTTGTATTGCTCATATCTCAGTCAATACTCCACCATTTTCAATGTTCTATAGCTCATTAGAATCAACTGTAAGTCTACTACATGCTGGCAAATTTTGAAGCCATTCCATTCAACGAATTGAGAGAAAAGTGCATCAAAGTAGCCAGTGATCAAACTCTGTAGAGGTCCTAAAAAATTGGGGGTAATGCTACACTTGCTAAATTGATTGCTATGTGTATAGTCAATCATTTTAAGTGATTGCACTTGGAATCATTAGCTTATTAAGTTAATTTCATAACTCCAAAAGGAATTTGATTAAGTCGTACTGTATTGGAAGCATTGAGCTTAACAAGCAACAGGTGTGTGAACCAAAATAGAAGGTTTTCATTAGATTGTAAAGTTGGAAGTAGTCTGTTTTGAATCAAACATTACTCGCATCATTTCCAAAGTACATAGGAACTTGTTTAGTGTCATTGGAAAGCTAAGAGGGCATACAACTCAACTTTGAAGCTAAAGAGGGCTGGAACAAAGTAGGGATTAGCAGTACAAACTCATTTTCTGGAGTGTCCATCCATCTTTCCCAACAATATGGACCTTCTAGTGTTTGTAGATAGGTAGTGCCTGAGATACCTACGGGTTTCCCCATGCTAAAAGACAGTTTTTAATCACTTGTGTCTGAACTTAGTACGTAAGGGTAACCACTTAGTTGTTGTACCCACAACCTAGCTGTATGGTTGACACTAGCTTCAAAAGATCTACTGCTTTGTCTATCCTTCCTAGGTGTCTACCAGATCTTAGGTTCATAAGCTTTGTCTTCTAGTCCCAAAATTCCCCTTTGTATTGCTCAAAATCCCTTGGAGCTCCCTTGGCGTCCCAACCCCACTTGAAGGTCAACTTCAATTAAAAAGTTATGTCAAATTAGGCTCCTGAAGTCAAAACAGGTAAACAGGATCTTATGAGAAAATCACGATTTTGACTGAAAATCACGATTTTGACTGAAAATCACGATCTTGAACAACCTTGGAAATCATGATTTTGAGTGAAAATCGCAATCCTGAGCAATCCTCAAAAATGCGATTTTGATTGAAAATCGTGAAAAACACGATTTTGATTGAAAATCGTGAAAAAGGCGATTTTGATTGAAAATCGTGAAAAACATGATTTTGATTGAAAATCGTGAAAAATGCGATTTTGATTGAAAATTGCGAAAAACGCGATTTTGATTGAAAATCATGATAAACACGATTTTGAGTGAGAATCATGAAAAACACGATTTTGATTGAAAATCGTGAAAAACACGATTCTGACAGAAAATCATGTTTTTTGGGAAAATCACGATTTTGAGAACGATCAGAAAATCGTGATTTTGATTGAAAATCATGTTTTGTCAAAATCGTGATTTATCAAAATTGTGTTTTATTAAAATCGTCTTTTTGGCTTGAAAATCGCAATTTTGAGAATGACTAGAAAATCATGATTTTGATTGAAAATCATGTTTTCTCAAAATCGTGTTTTTGCTTGAAAAACATGATTTTGGCTAAAAATCGTGTTTTTGAGAATCGCCAAAAAATAATGCTTTTAAGAGTGACGAGAGAATCGTGTTTTACAAAAATCACGATTTTGATAATGATAAAAAAATTGCGATTTTGAGAATGATCAAAAAATCACGATTTTGATCAAAAATCGCGTTTTTGCTGAGAATCATATTTTTTGTTCAGAATCATGTTTTTTGCTCAAAATCGTGTTTTTGAGAAACTTAGAGAATCATGATTTTGAGCAGAACTAGAGAATCGCGATTCTGAGAATGACCTCAAAATCGTGTTCTTTCTAAAAAGCTTTTAGGTGGGAAATAGAAAATCGTGATTTTCAAGAAATTTGAATTTTTCACAGAATCGTGATTTTTTTACTTACAAAACCTCAAATCTACAAAAAGCTAACCTCAAAAATGAGCTCTCTAGCTCTTTTTATAGTTTTTGGACTAGTTTTGGCCCTGTCTAGACTTAGTGTCCAGCCTAGTTAAAAATTAGGTTCTAGGGCTTATTTGAGGGCTCACACGGAGTCTAAAAATTATGAAAATTGGTAGGATGATACTTCTAATAGTCCTCAAGCTTGAGGACTCCTCTTCTTGAACCAAATGGAGCTACAAAAATATGAAATGGTATTTACAATGGATTTTAGTGATGAAAATCACTATTTTTATAGGGATTTCTTCTGAAAATTTGACATGTGGAGCTCCCTATATGCTCCTCCTTCTTGTATGTCCACTTCTTTGAGGCGCTTCCATGCTTTGTGCTTGTCCTTGAGTGTCAACAAGCCTATTGATAGAAAACAACATCAAATGCATCTCCAACACCATGAAGACTCAATCGTAAACCTATCTCCATAGGAGTGGCAATAATTTTGCAGTCTTCAAGGCCAAAATGTTGCAATAATGTGTCAATATATTTAGTTTGACACAAAGCTATTCTTCCATCAAATTGCATAAATTGAATGCCCAAATAATGATGCAAATGCCCCAAATCTAACATCTCAAATGAGGCATGCAAATTAGCTTGAAAATCAGCAATATGCTTCTCATGAGGACCAATAAGCAGCATGTCATCAACATATGCAACAATGATCAGAAGCACAACATTTGCATGCTTAACATATAAGGCGCTCTGAGTTGGAGTGTTCTCAAAACCATGTGCAATTAGATAGGCATGTATGTTTTCATACCAAGCACATGGTGCTTGTTTCAACCTATTTAACCTGCACAATTTTTTCATGCCCTTTTTGCACAAAGCCATGTGACTGAAAAACATACACGTCTTCATACAAGTCACCATTTAGAAATGTAGTTTTAATGTCCAACTGATGTACATTCAAACCATGATGAGTTGAAAGTGCATAGATGCTATGAATAGTAGTCATTTGGCAAGTAGGAGCAAAGGTCCCATCAAAATCAATGCCTCTTTGCTAAGCATAATCCTTTGCAACAAGCCTAGCCTTATACCTGTCAACTGGTTCCATCAAGCTTACACTTCAGCTTGTATACCCACTTAGTGCCATTGGCCTTCTTGCCAAGAGTCGAGTAAGATAAAGACCAGGTACCATTCTTCATTATAGCATCATATTCAAATTGTATAGCAGCCATCCAATTTTTTGAATTTTGTGCTTCATCAAACGAAACAGGATCATTCTCATCACACAAACTATAGGTAGCCATAGCATAGCAATCTGATGCAATAGAAGCACTATGAGAGCCAGAACGAGTACGATATGATAGAGGTGCATCTAATTTGCTATCACACAAAGTCTACACCAGCCATTTTGGCATAGTTTTTGCCTCCTCAATATCTTCTCTCTCATCAACAAGTGCATCATCTAAATTTGCATCAAAAATGGAATGATTTGCATCATCACATGAAACCTATAAAGGCTGAGAAGTTGCCTCATTAGGACCATCACTAGACTATTTACTTGAAAAAAGAGATAGAAAATTGTCATACATGTCTTTGGAGCTAATTGATGTCTCCTTAGTACATGAAAGTAATGGCTAAATAGCATCTTCCACAAAAACAACATCACGACTAACCAAAATGTATTTAGTATGTGGATGATATAGACGATAGCCTTTGGTTTTAGAGTTGTACCCCAAAAAAAAAACATTTCACTGCTTCATCATTCAATTTCTTGCGTTGTTGTTTAGGTACTAATGCATATGCCAGACAACCAAAAACATGCAAGTGAGAAACAGATGGCTTGCGACCATGTCAAGCCTCATATGGAGTGATAGACTACAATGCTTTAGTGGGGCACCTATTAAATACATATGCTGCACACATAACAGCCTCAATCTGAAAACTATGTGGTAAAGCCTGACTCTTGACCATACATCTCGCCATCTCCATGAGTGACCTGTTCTTTCGTTCAGCAACTCCATTTTATTGAGGTGTAAATGGAATTGTACATTGATGTTTATCCCACGTTCCACCAAAAATGCATTAAAATCAAAAGACATATAATCCCCCCTCAATCAAAACAGAGGGTGCCCATTTTGCATGCTGACAGATTTTCAATCAAAATTAGAAACTATTTGAAGCACATAAACACTTCGGACTTTGCTTTCAATGGATATACCCATGCATGCCTGGAAAAATAATCAACGAAAGTCATGAAGTAAAGATAGTTTCCAAAAGAGGGTGTTTGCATAGGACCATACATCAATATGAACAAGCTACAATTTTTTAGTAGCTCAAACTGAACCATCTTTTGGGAATGAGGAACGTTCCATTTTTACCAAAATACAACCTTCATAGGCATGTTTACCAGGTGCCTCAAGTCTAGGTAGAGAGGACACCATTTCAAATTTTTGTAGCCATAGCAAACTAGAGAAATTCAGATGACCAAAGCATGCATGCAAAATCATTGCATCTCACCTAGCCAAAGAATCATGTACTACACATGCTGAATCATTCACACATTTTTCATAGTTTATGAGCTTATATAGCCCACGACATGAAATGCTAGAAGCAATAATGACATCACCATTTGAAAGATCATGAATTATCATCTGTCATCAACAAATTTCAGAACCAAGCCAATATCGGCCAAAGTTGAAACTGATAACAGATTGTTCTTGACCCCTGGCACAAATAAAGCATTCAAGAATGTAAAAAAACTACCATCAACAATAGTCAAAATGATCTTACTGATTCCCATGACAGGATAAGAGGAGTTGTTTGTGCATGTGATAGTATTCCATGTAGGGACAGGCTCGAGTGAAGTGAAGAAACTACGCTATAAGGTAATATATTTGGTTGCCCCACTATCAAAGTACCAAAACTTCTTAGTCTTTTGCAGACATACACTATTCATGAGAAGATGGTTCATAACTGCAAACAATGGTAAATGCCCATTCTTCATTGTGCACAAGATTATAGACTCTGTCTTAGGTGTAGAGGCCTCTACAACAACCATTCCAACCTCTTTCTTCCTTGCCTTTTTAGCAGCTAGTTTTGGACAACTCTTTATGACATGATCATTTCCCTTACAATATTTGCAAAAAAATATCTGCTTTGTTGTTTTCATCGCATCTCTATCATCCTTCTTTGATTATGTAGAGTTAGCAAATTTCTACTTACTAGTAGAAGAGCTCCATTTACCTTTGCCCTTCTGACTAGCCAGGAAAGTTTGATCTGCAACATGCATAATGGACCTGTTCTGCCTAGACTGATCTTCCTTCAATAGAACAGAGACTAACTCCTCAAATGTTAAGGCATTTGGATTGCCTTTCATCATCAAATGAAGAGTAGAAACAAAACTCTGATATGAATCGGGAAGACCATTTAGAACAGTCTACACAAGTGAACTGTCCAACAAGACTTCATCAATAGAAATCAACTATTCCTTCAAATCTTTGACCTTTGTCAGAAAACTATCCATGGGATCTCCTTCATTCATGTGCTTACTCTCCAAATGTTTTTGGAGGTAAGCAACACGAGCTCATTCCTTACCTAGTATAAAGTGATGTGTATCCCAAGCATCCTTAGTTGTTCTACAAGAGAGAATGTGAGGAATAATGGCACGTTTGATAGATAAGGCTATCAATGCATGTGCCTGAGCATCTTTGCCATCCCAAGGAATTTTCTCTATAGTAGGTGTAGTAGGAATTGTAGCACAAATAGGAATCTGAAGAATATCATCATCTTCAATGTCGTTTGCATCACCTTTAGCAATTGTGTTTGCAGGTGTAATAAGAAATTTTTCAACACCCTACACAATATTCCACAATCCTTTTGCAACCAATACATGACACATCATATAAGCCCATAATGGGTATTTGGTACCATCCAACTTATCCTCAATAGCCAACATACAGAATACATCAGTGCTTTTATCCATGGCCATGGACTAAAATACCCTGATGCAAAAAAATTATTGTGTCTCAAAAAGTTGAATAGAACTACCCTATCGAGTTCTGTTAAACCTGTAGCAAACTTCAAGATGCTTATACTGCTGAATCAAATGTGTATATACCTTTGGCACAAAAAGACAAAATTGCCTACATAAGCATTGTGTTATTGCATTCAGAGGCCAAAACAAGCTCAGAGTATGCTCACCAAATTTTGTGTGATTCTAAGACTGTGACTAGAGGGGTGTTGATAACACCTTAGATGAAGCAGCGACCTGCTTTGATACCAATTTTTGAACTTTGAGGTCTGTGGAAGCAGGCAAATAGCACAAGGAAGAAGAAGAAGTTTGGAGCATAACATACAGTACTTAATGTATTACCACTAGAATGTACAAAGATTTGTGACTTGTTAGGGTTATAGGTGTATATACAAGTCGGGGAAAAAAACCTCCTAAAGAGGGAAAAAAGTGCCTCAGTGGTCTTGTGTTCACACACATCAATATCTAAATATATCAACAAACACAACATGTTTACTAGCTTTAAGGCCTTTTTTGCTAGGATTATATAGTCTATAAACTTTTTTTCTCGCTTCTATCTCATTTGAAAATTCCAAAGCACAGACATGAAGTTCAAATAGGGGATGACACAAAGCACAATGTAGAGAAGATTGATAATGTCAAAGCTTCCAATGGTAGGACAAACATTCTGAGTAATGTTCTTATAAGGATACACTTCTCTACCTTCAGATCCAATTTACCTTTTATTTGAGATGGTATGTAAGCATATGCTATGCATCTAGATATCCTACAATGGTCCAAGCTTGGTCTTCTTCCATTCCAAGCTTCAAAGGGGTCATAGCATCCAAATATTTTTAGGGTAATATATTTATCAACTATGTGGTAGTGGATACAACCTCTGCCCATAAGTAATTTGAGAACTTCTTCTCATCAAACATGGACCTTACTACTGGTTATACTTAATGTACAAGGGCATATTGTTCCATGTGCACACCATTTTGGGATAGGTTTCTAGTAATTGTATTCTCCATGTAGGTTGAAAGATATTGCCTTGCGCCGCACTCTTAGGAATGTCATCTAGGGAAAATTGGGTTGCAGAGGTTGGCCCTTTTGTGGTGCGATGTTTGATCTCCGTATTATAATCTACTAATATGATGCAAAATGGTAAATACAAATCATCAAAAACATCAATCCATCGATGATGAGATAGGTTCTTGAAGGAGTCTGATTTGATGATGACTTCTTCTAGAGGAGACATGGACTGTATCTTTAATGCTACTCTGTCATCATGAGTTGGGCCTACCTTTTCTAACCTTTGCAACCATTTTGGAGCCTCAATCTCAAATGTATCTATTCCTTCCTCTGTTTGTTTGCCTCCAGGTGCAAGCATAGGTTCATATGGGTCCTCAAATGTCTCCTTTACTTCAATTGGAACTAGTTCTTCTGGCTCTGGCTCCACCAGGGGAGAAGGTTGACGTTCATATTGGAGGAGCTTATTTTGCAAAGCTTTCAATTCTATCACCTCTTCAGATGTGATGTCTATATGTGTTGGTTCTTTCGGCTGCTCTCGTTGATTTGCCAATTGCTTCTATAGGTCATCATGCTCATTTTCTAAGGCATCATATGCCTCTAGGAGGTCAGCATGGGTGTCCAATATGATCTGCATGTTGGCTGACGAGATGGCTTTGAAGCACTCTGGGTCGATCTCTTTTGGTGATCCTTCCATTGCCGCTTCTAGATTTTCTTCATTCTGTCTTTGTAGTCTTTTATTTTCTTCTAGTGCTGTTGACATGTGTTTCCTTAGTAACGCGAGGTTACGGCGGGTTTTGAGATTATCTATTTGTTGTACATGGAGCATTTCCTTGAGGTGTTGTTGTGCCTCTGAATCTGGTTGAGGGGGATTGGCCTCTAATTCCTCATGTTGCCTCTACTAGGTATCATAATTCTGTTGTAGTTTCCTTCTCTATGATTGTGAGTCGTTCTTATAGTGTCTCATGGACTCTAAACAGGTTCGTATGTTGAGCATCTAAATGTTGGTAATTCTATTGTAACTGAGACAAACATTGATACAAATTATTGAATACATTATTTATAGGGGTGGGTGTTGGGAACGGTTGGAATGCAGGGGGGTAAGGAAAAGGGAAAGGGATGGTGGATGCCATGCTTGAGAATGGTGAAGTGGGTGGTGGGGGAATGGGAGATTGTGGGAATATGGGGGGAGGGAGAGGTGCAGATGTGGGTGATATGTCCATGTGGTCGTGCGTAGATGCGATCGTGGGACTACCATATACATGGGAATGGTAGGCATGGTGATGGTAGTGAATGTGTACAATGGTGTGTTTAGTTATGCATGTGGGCCACCTAGAAGTGTGATAGGAGGAATTGGATTTCCGGTAACCATGGTTAGAGTTATATCATTCGTGATGGCAGTTACAACAATGGTGGTGTTAGATTGTGAGAGTTGTGACGGTTGACTCACATTGTGTGCTTCACTAAGGGAGGTGGAGACTGTGGCAGTGACAATAGTGGTGACAGTGGTGGTATGAGGTGAGGGAGGTGGAGTTGGAGGGGAGGGTGCTAGGGGTGGTGATGGGGGTGCACTTGATGCATGGGGTTCTTCAGTGTGTTGAATGGAGTGTGTTTGTGGAGGTGGTGCCATGTGGTTTTGATACGATAATATGTATCTGCTTCCCTGATCTTGGAGAGCGTCTCCCGTGCCTTCGCTCAAATCTCTAAGAGTGTGCGAGGGTGGTTGTACAGCCTCACCCCCAATGCATCAGCGATCACGTCAAGGGAAGCTCTGAATTGATGATCCACACACCTTCTTTCTTCAAGTATCTGGTTCATTAAGGCCTTCCCTACTGCCAAGGATAGTCTATGTTGTTCCTGAACCAAGTTCATAGTATCATACAATCTTTTTAATTGCTTTGTGTATATTGGGGCTCCCGTGAGCTCCAGTATGATGTGTTGCTCATATTCATGCTCCTCTTTGTCAGATGGTCCTTCATGCTCCTCATCTTGTTCCTCTTCTTCAGTCTCTTCCTCATCTTCCTCTACTTTGACTACTACTGGTTGAGTTTGGTCCGACCGGTCCGTGACAGTTTGTTGTGCAATTAACTGCTCTGTTTCGATTTCCAAGTTAGTTGCATTGGTTATCCTGGATACTTCCTCATCAGTTAAATCCTCAAGCATGAAGCCATGAGGAAACTCTAAATCTGTGGATATTGGTGGGAAGATCAGATTATGCCCTTTTACACAGTGCCTTGGTAATCTGATGGTGAAGGGTTGCACTCGCCTTTGGGGTGGCGGAGTCATGTCCGGTGTCAAGGTAGCGCCTCGAGCGTGTGCACATGGCATTTGAACAGCTCCTCTCAATTTCTTTGATGGAGGCCCTATGGAAGACACTCTTTACTAAAAGTCCTGCACCCTAGTCCAAATGAGTGCCCTTTGAATTGGCACATCATATGCCAAGCATTCATATATAATTCTAGTAAGTGCACAGCATCCATAGAGCACTGACTTCTGTTTTTTGTACCAACGTTGATGTGCAAGATGGATTTGGTCAATGATCCAATGTGGCATATTGATTGTCAGATTCAGAGTGTCTACCAAGTATAAACTAAACCAAACCTTCTTGGTTGGCATTGTAAATCTTTCTTGGGTAGGGAATGTGAGTGCTGCATGCACATTTGGAGGTGGATGGCTATAGTTGGGGTCATTGCCACCATGTCCTTTAGCTAGTTAGGTTCTTGTTATTCATTATGTCCAAGATCATTGTCTCCTTCTCCGTAGGGATGTGCATACCTCTCATTTCTAGAGCTTCCCTTACCAAATTGTTGGTTAATTTAAAGCGTTTTAGATCATTTCCTCATGTAAGAGAAGGAAGTACAAAGGTGCTTGTCCCCTTCTTATCTTTGCTGGGAGTGAGTGTGCTAATTAGGTATGAACACCTCAGGAAGTCCGGCTTTGGTAACTGAGCATGGAAGAAATCATCCAATCCAGCCTTCTTCCATATCGGTCGCAATCCTTCACTATTCTGAAGCTTTTCGAACTCTCGTGTAAAGAAATGGTAGCAGCCCCACCGTCCGTTAAACTCTATCTTAGCCTCCCATAAATAGGTGCCATCCCCAAGGGGTCCTGCTACCACTGAACCAATGGGAGTTCTTGCTAACTGGAGATGTGTGCCCCTTGGGAGGATTTTGAATCGGTATGACATGTACTGCTCTTAACGCTTGTGGCCATTCCTTCAACTCCTCCTGAATAGGGATACTTTCAATGTCCACTATTTGAGGGCTAGTGCCTACCTGGGATCTCGTTCCTGCAGCCTCTCCCATGTTGAGGAAATCGGTCACCGGTTTTTTGAGAATATATAAATGAATGTTAACATTGCAATGGGCACAAAGTGACCCTGTGTCCCCATTACAACATTAACCTGATGAATTGTGATGTGGTTAGTGGGTTAGTTAGTGCACATGTGATCGTGAGTGTGAAGTGTGGTTAGTGGATGATGGGTTCCTAGGTGCTACTTGGAGTGGTGTAATGGAGTAGGGATACGGTTAGTATGTGGGGTGGGTTTACACAGTGGGGTTAGGGGGTTTATTACAAGACTTGAGTTGCCAAACATAATGTGTGGCTTTACATTTTGAGTTCATGGGGACTTTAGAAGGCTCTACAAGAGTGTCTACTTGGAAATGAGGCTTTTTAGGGAGCCATTTACCAGTGATCTTTCTCGTGCATGTGGATGGATATGTGATTGTGCATGCCAAACAATTATGGATATCAGTTGTTTGAGTGTGTGAATAATGATTCATAGTGTGTGGTTTTTGTATGGCTATTTGAGCTTGTAAACAAGCCTTAGGCACCCAAATTTGTCTTGAATGTGGGTCGGCCTTCATTGACCTCTTGGGTACCCAAATAGACCTGACTTTTGTAGATGAATCTTAAAGAGACTTCTTAGTAGTGTCCTGTCATCAACCACTAGTATGAAGTTTAGCCGGTGACTCTAGTTTATCAGCAACATGATGCTTGCCTTTCCGTACCCATATTTGCTTCGATGGCTGAGACACCTTGCTTCATATTCTCCCTTGACCTTGAGCATAGCCCGCCTGCTTCCTCTGCATTTGATAGTCCTTTAGCTTCCGTGTCTCTCTCACTTTTGGAAAAGAAGGGAGTTCCATCGTATCATTGGCTTCTTTGTTGAGAACATCATCCCTCTGCATCACAAAGTTTTGGACAAGAATAGCATCGTCATCTCCATGTGTACTCCTCAAAGGACCAGGAGTTGGTGCCTTTCCTAATTCCTTGAGTGCTTCCTTTTCTAATTCAATTGTAATGCGATTTTGACTTACCCAGACCTAAAGAAGTCCCCTTCTTAGGTTGAGGTTGATTGCATGATCGTAGATCTAGTCTTGACCCAAGACAAGAGGCTCAGTGAGGTCCTCGTCTTGACACACTAGCACCTTAACTGTCCTGAGAGTATCTTGAATGTAGAGGGGAAGTTCCACCTCACCCATGCAAGGGGTTTCCACACCTCCCAATCCTATGAGGTATGCTTCTATGGGATTGACACTTAATTTCAATTCTTGACAATAAGAAAGTCTAACCACACTAGTGGCTGCACATGAGTCAATTAAGGCCCATACAGTCCTTGCACTATTTCCTTGTCCTATCTCTAAGGTCACAAAAGGATGTCGGTCAATTATTCTACGGGAACTTACACATGAGGCTTCACACATAACCATATGATATCCTAGAGCTGCATATGCGTCTGACCTAGGTTGATCTCTACCCTGTCTTCTCAATTTCATTCTTCGGATGCGTTCCAAGGCTTTTTCCTCCGCTTCTTCTCGCATCCGTTTTTCTTCTTCCTTATGTTTCTTGACAGTGTTGAGTCGATTGAACATTTCCTCAGTGAGGGGTTCTTGATATAGTTTGACTCTGCATCCGGTAATGTAACTAGGGAGAACATCACCTTCTAGTGTAGCTAATTGAACTGCTCCACTAGTTGAGATCCTATTTATGATCATAGGTCCATAGCCACGCTTCTCTGGCTTTCTTGCATGTTTTTTTAGGGTATACACCAAAAATAAGTCTCCGGCCTTCAAGCCTTTATCCTTCACATGGGCATCAAATTATGCCTTTTGTCTTTTCTTAACTGCATAAATCCCTGCGGTAGCTCTCAGTCTCGTTTCACCTAGCCGTTCAAGATCAAAGATCCTTGAACAGAGTTCATGCCCTGACCACTCATACTCTTGTGCTACTTTCACTGTAGGTATCAAGAAGTCCAATGGTAGCACTACCTTTTGGCCAAATACCATCTGAAAGGGTGTGGCTTGGAGTACCGTTTTATAGGCAACTCTATATGCCCAAACAGCATGGTGTAGTTGTTTGTCCCAATCAGAGCATTTATTATTTACTAATTTGGTCAGCACATTGCATAGAACCTTATTGGTGCTTTTAGCTTGCCCATTAGCTCGTGGATGATAGGGGGCAGACTTCTTGTGTATCACCAAGAACTCTTGAAGAAGATTTTCAATGACTTCATTCAAGATGTGAGTGCCTCTATCACTTACGAGCTCTATTGGTAGCCCATATCTAGTGAACACGTTCTCAAATAAAAACTTAGCTGTTGTTTGAGCATCGTTCTTCGTTGCGGCTTTCACTTCTACCCACTTGGTTAGATAGTATGTGGCCACAATGATGTATTCAACATGTGAACTCTTAGTTGGGGGGTTAATAGGACCTACAAAGTTTATTACCCACTTAGAGAATGCGCATCCAGCCATCATAGGTTTCAATGGCATGTCATTTTCACGTATGGGATATTGAGTTCGTTGACAAACGTCACACCGCTTCACATAGGTATGTGCATCCATGTGAAGGGTTGGCCACCACAAGCCTGCAAATAGGATTGCCTTAATCACACGGTCTGGTCCAAAGTGTCCTCCTACTACACCTTGGTGAGCAGTTTCCAAGATCTTAAGATATCCACTCTCATGGACACATAGTCTCAGATATCCTTCTTTTCCATGCTTGTATAGATTATCACCAATGAGTGTGTAATCTAGGGCTTCTTGTTCTAAACTTCTTTGCCTAGCCAGGGTCATATCTTGAGGGAATGTTTTCATCCTCAAGAAGGCTACCAATGATTCACTCCAATCTGGTATCAGAGACACTTGCTACAGTGTAGCGTGCTCCATAGGTGGTCTAATATGACAAACTGGGCATTCCTTACACAACTTATGGACATCTGCTTCCATAGTCGGCCAGTGCACTCCGAGTATCCTTAGTGTCTGTAAAGTTCTTTGCCTTGAGTAGTGTTGCTCTAATGCACCTACATGTGCTAATTGCAACCATTTTGCGTACTCCTCTTCTTCCACACAAGAAGCTAATATCCCTTGATCTGTATGCTTGTACATACTCCCTACCATGATATGGTACTTTTGGGCTTTTACTACCTCCCTATCTTGAGTGTTCATTATTGGATGGTTAGGCCCATATGTCAATATTGGCACTAATGTCTTGGCCCACTACAGTACAACTTCCAAATTAAACAAGTAAGCATCACAAAGATCACATGATACTCCTTGTGGGGCCTCTCCGGATGTGAGCCACGAGAGATGATCTGCTCTCAAGTGACTCTTGCCTTTCCTCACTACTACCTCAAAGTCATCATCCATTAGTAGCCAAATGATCTATCTCTTCCTTGATCTTGGCAGCATAGTTATCATTATATGTGTATGGCTTCTGCTTAGAGGGTTTGGCATCTGTGGTCATAGGAATCGTATATGAGAATATGTCAGGGTCTACATCTTTTAGGTCTTTGTAGCTCCATGCAAAAACATCCCTATATTCTCTTAGCAAGGCTACCAACTCTTGCTCTTCATCCTCAGTCAAGTCATGTCCTATGTAGGTGCATCTTTCTGCTCCCTCTTCTATGGTTACAACAATTTTCTTGGTGGTTTCCTTGTTATCATAGGCCTCTCCTGCTTGTGCATCCCGTTTGGGCATTCTTATCATGACCCTCCTATCTTCTATCTCATACTTCTTAAAATTTTGAGGAACCTCAAATAAAGATTCCTTCTCCTTTGATGTGGCTTCTTTCTTCTTCCTTTTATTGCCTTCATTCTTGGTGGTCACTTGTGTGTTTAACCTCACATCATTTGTAAGCTCTTCATGTTTCTGAGGGTGAACTTCTACTTCGTAGAAATATTCCTCATTTGATGCAAAAGGTGGATCCATAATGATAGACTCTAGGTCGCAATCACTTGCATCCTCGAATGCATCACTGCTAGGTTCACATTCTTCAAGAACCGAATCACACATGATTGGCTCTATTGTGAAGACTGAAATGTCATAACCATCCTTGTCACAGTGGGGTGTCCACTGTTCTTCATTGATGGCTACATCCATTGTTGCTAAAACTTTGACCCAACCATGAGGTTCAAATTCTTTGTTTGGAAATACTATAGGTGCATAGGTTGGGTCTTGAATTGATCTATGGGTTTCCTTCACACCTAACTCTCTGGCATTTTCTCTCTTCTCTTCTTCTACTGCTACTTTACACATCCACAAGTGAGTGTCTTCATGCATCCATGAGGATCCTGATCCTATGGAATGCACCGACTCAGTATCATCTTTAGCTCTGTGGATGGGATTCCATTGAATAGGGGGTTCGTATCTATGAGAGTAATCTTTGAGATTGACTTTGGTTATAACACCTAAGTGTTGCAAATACAAAGAATTGGTTCCCCAATCTTGTACCACTTGCAACTGACGCATAAATGGTCTTCCCAAAATCATCTCATAGGCCTGATTCTTGCTAAAGTCACATATAGCAAAAGTATGCTCAAACTCTACACCACATGTAGTAAGAGTTATTCCTTCTAGCAGTCCTAAGGATCTCTCAATGTGACCATCGGCCATCTGCAATTTCATTCTCGTTGGCCTAAGTGTTGGCTTGCCCCATCGCTTCCATAGGGAAGTGGTGGAAATTGCAACTCCTACACCTGAGTCCAAAATTGCCTTGGTGGTGTAACCTTGATGGGTAATGGGAAGATAGGTGTTTCGTTCTTCTCCTTCACTCATGTCTTCTATCTTGTCCAAGGGTATTTCTGGCATTGTCCCATGAGATCCTACCTGGGAACGAGGTTTAGCTATCTCAGGCACTTGGTTGGCTACATGTTTCCATAGTTCTGGCCTAACCTTGAGTAGCTCTTCTAAAGTGAGATCGCACTGCACTTTAGTGTTTTTCACTACCTCTATATTCCTCGGTATGACTGAGTCTTCATTTCTTACCATGACCGTGGGTGCCCTCATACAAGTAGACTTAGCTTCCCATGGGCCTGTGAAATGGGGTAGTTCCTGTAAGGAATTAGACGTGAAGTCTAATCTCTCCTAAGATTGGGTACTCTCCTGCTCTCCATAAATGGAAGGAATGTCTTGTGAGAATTGATCATGCGCATCATCCACAAGTTCAATGGGAGGAGGAACTTCACTTTCTTTAGCCCATTTCTCTTCTTGAATATCTCGTAGGAATTCTGGTGAATACAGATTCATAAAAGAAGATGCATCTAGTTCTATGGAGTTAGGCACATAAGCTTCCCAGGCAAGAAGGCTTATTCTTTCACTTGCCTTGCCCTTACCTTAGGAGGCGGGGTCTTTTTTTGATTTTGCAATTAGCCTCTCAAGTCTTTCTAACAATCCATCAAAGTGCAACTGTGTCTTAGTTGAACTAGAGAAGTTAAAGAGGCGACTGGCTTCAAAAATGGTTTGAGCCAATTCCACCATCTTAGCACAAATTTTAGTTCGTTCGAGCTCTAGTTCAACTCTAGGGTAACACTTTTCATGATCCGTTATCTTTGGCCCTTCTAGGATTCTGGCCTGATATGCCTTAAGCATCATGTCTAGGTCCTCAGGAGTGGGATCTGCTAAGACTGATCCTACTCTAGGGGGTGGTGGGATTGTGTGAGGTGGGTTGGAAGGTGGTGGATTGGATGGAGATGGGAATGGTGGGTGGGGAGTAGTGTGAGAGTGAGTTTGAGATGTGAGTTCAATTATCTTGTCTTTCATTTCTCTTGAACTTTCCTCGAGTTCACTCATCTTGTTTTCCCATTGCCTTTTCATTCTCTCTCGACTATCCTTCCAAGCTCTAGTCCTCTTCTTGGTTATGCTCTCAGTTTCACTAACCTCGGAACTCCTTTCCTGGCCTAAACCTTAGCTTTGCTGCAAAGCTTGAGCTCTAGTGGCCACTTGCACTGGTGCAGTGGAAGTTACACTTCCTGTAGAGTCTACCACTAACCCAATAACGTTGATAGGAGTGATTTTCGGCATATTGTTGGGGTTCTTAGGACAATATCTCAAGAGATGCTCTTTCCCACAATCGGGACAAAAACCCTAAATTGTCACAGATTGGGGTTATGTAGGTGCAGGCAAATGAGGTGATCTCCTTGACATCGGTAGCATGGTCCTCTAGGAAATGGGGGGTCTTACCTACCTAGGTTGAGGTCTAGGGTTAGGATTTGCATACATGACATTAGCATAATCTGGCTCCCAACTAGGTTCACTCGGGTCTTCATAATAATAGGACTCATTATACTCAAGTGACTGCATGTAGTAAGCCTGGGGGCTATCAATATGAGTAGAATCAAAACTATGATCACTGGGGTCACTTTCTGAAAGTAATGGAGTTATGGCACTGAAGCTCTATTCAGATTTTCTTATGCAACTGCGTACTTTACTGGAATCACATTGGCTGGAGTTGGAGGTTGTTGAGCTAACATAGGCTGAGGCCTTTTTTGGGTTTGGTAGCATTGCTGATAGGGTTGCTATGGTCCACCATATTGTTATGGTGGGTACTCGTTCTGGTATCTTCCCTGTTGTGGATATGGCTAAGGATAATTTTTTCTGACAGCTTGTTTGTTATAGGGATAGTCTGGTGCAGTGTGGTTAGTGTATCTTCGCTATATGGCACAGTATTGGCTACTAGGGATCACTTGGGGTTGAGCCATCATAGATTGTTAGCATTCCTGCTTCATTAGGCGGCTCGGTCCTATACCTCCAAAAGGCCTCATGAGTCTCTCGATTTAAGACTAGATATATGCTCTTATTGTCTTGGGGAACCCACTCTGGAGTGATGATTCTAGTCCAGACTGATTTGCCTCGGTGAGTTCTGGGCTCTCTTCCTAAGTTCCCTTGCTCTATGTCGCCTATGTCTGTCTCTGTAATCACGTTACCAAATTCATATGTTATATCCAGTTGGTTGGTGACTACGTACATTGTTCCTTGCTTATCTAGGTATGCACCATTTTCGAACTTGACCACTAGATGTTCTAGTCCAAGGGGTTGATCATGGTTTTTAATTTGCACAACAAACCTTTGAAGACCTTCCTCATAGATGCAAGCACCCAATCAATTGGTCCTGATGTATTCAAGTTGAGTTTTGTACAGACCTTTAGGTTTCTCTAAGTAAGCCACACTTGAACTTCTTGTGGGTTTCTCCATATCATAAGACATCTCTGATTCGCTAGTTTTAGAGCTAGGGTAGTGTGAATAATTTCTCAACTATTGGGCCCAAGACCTAGCCGTGTGATTGACACTTGCCTCTGAAGACCTAAGGCTTTCTCTATCTCTCCCTAGGTGTCGTCCTAATCTAAGGTTCATATGCCTGATTGAACGGCCCCAATTTTACCCCAAGTACAACATCATTGTAGATCACTTTATATCAGTCACTTGGTTCTTTTTCTGTTGGTTATTGTGTTTATGCTCTTGTCTGATATCACGTCGTCAGGAATAGTTTCCGCACTTTAAGTTGATCGTACAACGTTAAATTCTTTTCTTCAAAGTTATCAATCACACAGAGATTAAATTCTTGCTTGAACTTGAGTATTTAAGAATCCTCAACTTGGCAGATGCCTATTGTCACCCTATCTTACTTCTAGTACGACTCGCACTTAGCCTAAGCTAGGAATTGACAGAGGGGGTTGAGAATAATCCAACCTCACTTGCTTATCCCTTGCTCTTGGGTGCTCAAGAACCCCGTTCTCAAGCTTGCAGTATGCTAGTGCTCGAGACGCCCTTCGATGCTCTTAATGGACCTGTAAGAGTCCCAAAGTTAGCTCAAGATTTAAATTCAAATGACATAACAAACCACTTTCATTCATGTACTTCAGAGACCAAATTGCCCATTGTCTTTATGGAAAACAATCCTAGAGTTCCCTCAGTCTTCTTCCCCCTGGGTATGGTCAACTTCACAATGGCTAAGATCACTCCAATTGGATTTCATATGAGGAAGTTATGACAGTTCAAGGTTCTGGGGTTAAAACAGGGTTAACACAGGCTAACAAGCAAACTGGATTTCTCACTTTACTTGTGTAGGGGCCTCACAATGCACTAACTACTTGATATTTATGCCCATAATTACCCCAAAGTTTGAAATAAAAAACCCCTAAAAATTCACCGAAAATGGTTATCAATCGCAATCGATAGGGTTGTCAATCGCAGTTGACAAAAGTGTCCGTCATGGCCTATCAATCGTGGTTGACGTTTCAATCACGATTCATGGTTCAATCACGATCGACAGAGTCATTCGTGCGGTCTATCAATCGCGATCGATGGTGTCAATCGCAAGCGATACTTTTTTGCAAATTCAGTCAATCGTGGGTATGTCCGTCGCGATGGACACGTGGACACGCGAATATCTATGTCAATCATGAAATTTCAGTCGATCACGATCGATGGTGTCAATCGCGATTGATTGAGTCCTATGTGGCAATTCCTCGTGGTCTGTCGATCGAGATTGACAGTCTGTCGATCACGATTGACAAAGTCTACCGGTCGTGGCTATCAATCACGATTGATAGAAAATCACGGAATTTTTTAACTGTAATTAGTGATTTGGAATGTGCTAGTCATGCATGTTATGGTGGTGCACTTTGTTTTACCAAAAGCTACAATTTTCTGTCGATCGTGATGGACAGAGGTCAACGCCTTGAGACCTGCACAGAAAATTTTCTCACCTATTGAAGCTACTACAGCTGCTATGGAAGCTGGTACCGACAAGAACACTGAGGAAAACACAGAAAACAAGTGTGCATACAAGCTCTCTCTCGCTCTCGCTCTCAAGTGGAAATGAAGAAATGAATGGAGATGGAGGTATATGGTCACGATGGTGAAGATGATGGTGAATGGATATGGTGTGTAGAAGTGAAGAGGAAGGTAAAAACAAGTAAAATCAATGCTTACCTACTCTTCCAACATCTCTAATCTACGTCTTACCATCACACGCTCTTCCTCAAAGCTTGGTCCCTGACAATGGCACCAAAATTTGGTGTAGCTGAGTGGTGAGTAACACCTCCTTTAATGTCAATCCGGGAAGATATGAGGATGGTATGAAGACCTCAAGCAAGTGATGTGCACAAGTGGTGATGGAGAAGCATCAAGCATGCACACACATACACACACGTGCACACACGTAAGAACAAAGAGTGAGACAATGGAAGCTTTGATTAAGATCACAACACAATTATCAGAGCTCTTTTAGTTCAAAGTACAATTTGTTCTTCCCAAAAATGAGCTCTCTAGCTCCTTTTATAGTTTTTGACTAGCTAGTGGCCATATCCAGACCTGGTCTCCAGCCTAGTTAAAAATTAGGTTCCTAGGCTATTTTGGAGGCTTAAACTAGCTCTAAAAATTATGAAAATTGGTACATCATTACTTCTAATACTCCTCAAGCTTGAGGACTCCTTGGCTTGAACAAAATTGAGTCAAATCTACCAAAAATGGTATTTACAAGGTTCATGTAGTGATGACAATCATTGTTAAAAAGGGATTAGGTTGGAAAAATTGAATGGCCTACTTGCCGGATCTTCTTTGACTGCTTGACCCTTCTCTTTGCTCTGATTCCTTATGTCGACTCCAATTGTCTTGAGATGCCCTGACTGCTACCAACATATGTGGACAAGCTCTAGAAGGTCTCCATGTATGTAACCTTTCTTTGTGAATGGTTTCTTGTGAGATTTTCCAAATTGACATGCACTACACTTGTATATCATGTGTTGCTTTGAAATATTTGGTATTCCAAGCACACTTTGATCATGACTCATTTGTTTAAGGGCTCTCTCTCAATTATGAGCCAACTTTTTATGCTAAACCTCTAGCTTTGATAGGGTTTGGGTACCATAATTTAAAAAAACAATGTTCTTGTTTTCTTGGAGTTAAAATGTGAACAATCTATGTGTTTTTCGTCGCTTTGCTATCCTTTTGAAGTCTTGATATGGATCCTCTACATAGGCTCCATGCTTATTGAATCTCACGTGCAAACCTTTCTCCACAATCTGGACTCTAGTTATTAGGTTTTTTGTAATGCTTGGTACATAGAGAAATTTGCTCAAAGGAATCATATTACTATTAGAATTATTCACATTTACTATCTTCTCCATAGGGTGCTTTCTATCATCACCTCTCTAGACTTCATGCTTATTCTTTGGATCTTCCAAGTATGACAGCATGGCTACATTCCATGCTACATGATTTGAGCATCCAAAATAAATGTAGAGTACATGTTCATCAGATTTACCTTCCTTTATTGTCATATTCATAAGTAGAAGTGAATCCTCTTGAGCTTGATGATCTATGTAATTTTTGTATTCTCTCCTTCCTTTGTATTCTTGAGCCTAGAGAGATGGTCTGCTCTCAAGTGAGTCTTCCCTTTCCTTACCACAACCTCGAAATCATATTCCATTAGCAAGAGAAACCATCTTACTAATCTTCCTGTATTGCATGGCTTGTTCACGAGATATAGCAGTGCCTGATGGTCAGTAAAAAATTTAAACTTATTTGCAAGCAAGTAATGTCTAAACTTTTTAACTGCATATACATGCCTAGTCCTTCTCTCTCCGTAGTGGTATAATTTCGTTCAGCTGCATTCAATTGTCTACTAGCATAGGCAATTGGAAGATCCATATTACCTTCACTGGTAGGTTGCGCGAGTACACACCCAAAAGCATAATTGGATGCATCTACATGAACGTGGAAAGGCTTATTCCAATCTGGTGTGGTCAAGATTGGTGCTAAACATAATCGCCATTTAAGCTCATTGAAGGAATTCTCACATTCGTCAGTCCACTCAAAGTTAGTCAAAAGTCCATACAGAGGCTTTGCTATGATGGCATACACGTGTATAAACCGTCGGTAATAACCACAATGCCCCATGAAAACTTGTACTTCCTTGACATTCTTTGGCCTAGGTAACTCGGCTATCGCTCTCACTTTCTCTTCATCAGTGGATATGCCATTCTTTGACACTATGTGTCCTAGAATCTTGCCTTGCCTGACCATAAAAATGCACTTTTCTGGGTTCAGGCAGACTTGATATTCTCTACATTTGTCAAAGATTTGTCTGAGTTCAGGAATATGGGTTTGTCTAATGTTGGAATGAGCACAAAGATCATCAACATAGACTTCTAAGTTCTTCCTCAGGAACTCTTTAAATACATGGCACATCAGCCTCTGGAAGGTAGCGGGAGCATTGGTAAGCCCAAATGGCATTACACGAAAGGCAAATATACCCCACTCTGTGGCGAAAGCTGTCTTATGCTGATCTTCTGGAGCTATGGCTACTTGATTGTAGCCCGAAAATCCATCAAGGAAGTTGTACACTTCCTTGCCTACTACTCTTTCTAAGAGATGTTCTGTGATAGGAAGCGGATAGTTATCTCGAATTGTGGTTGCATTGACCTTCTTTAAGTTAATGCATACACGCATCTTTCCATTTTTCTTGGGCACCACTACGATGGGGGATACCCACTCAGTGTGCTCAATTTCATAGATGAATCTAGCTTCAACCAGTCTATCTATCTCCTCTTTGATCTTAGCAGCATAATTATCATTATATGTGTATGGCTTTTGCTTAGAAGGTTTGGCATCTGAGGTCATGGGGATAGTGTGTGAGCATATGTCAGGGTCCACGCCTTTCAAATCCTTGTAACTCCAAGCGAATACGTCTATGTATTCTCTTAGCAAGGCTATCAATTCGTGCTCTTCATCTTCCGTCAGGTCATGGCCTATGTACGTGCATCTCTCTTCTCCTTCTTCCATGGCTACCACTATTTTCTTGGTGGTTTCTTTGTTATCATAGGCCTCCCCTGATTGTGCCTCTCGTTTAGGCATTCTGATCATGACTCTCTTGTCATCTATCTCATACTTCTTAAAATTTTTCGGGACCTCAAACAAAGATTCTTCCTCTTCTGGTGTGACTTCTCTCTTCTTTCTTTTCTTTCCTTCTTCCTTCGGGGTCACATGTGTGGCTAGCCTTACATCATTTGTAAGCTCTCCGTGCCTCTGGGGTTGAAATTCTACTTCATAGAAGTATTCTTCATCTGATGCAAAAGGTGGGTCCATAATGATTGACTCTAGATCGGAGTCACTTGCATCCTCAAATGCATCAGGGCTAGGTTCACACTCTTCTAACACTGCCTCTCCCATGATTGGTTCTATGGAGAAGACTGAAATGTCATAGCCATCTTCATCATAGTGAGGTGTCCATTGTTCTTCATTGATGGCTACATCCATTGTTGCTAGGATTTCTGTCCAGCCGTGGGGTTCAAATTCTTCGTCAGGAAAGACTACAGGTGCATAGGCTGGGTCTTGAATTGATCTATGTGTTTCTTTTGCACCTATCTCTCTGGCTTTTTCTCTCTTCTCTTCTTCTACTGCTACTTTGCACATCCATAAGTGGGTGTCTTCATGCATCCATGAGGATCCTGATCCTATGGAATGCACCGATTCTGTATCATCTTTGGCTCTATGGAGGGGATTCCATTGGATGGGAGGGACATCTCTATGAGAGTAATCTTTGAGATTCACTTTGGTCGTAACACCTAAGTGTTGCAGGTACAAGGAATTGGTTCCCTAGTCCTGTACCACTTGCAACTGTCGCATAAAGGGTCGTCCCAAGATCATTTCATAGGCATGATTTTTGCTAAAATCACATATAGCAAATGTATGCTCGAACTCAACACCACATGTGGTGAGAGTTATTCCTTCTAACAGCCCTAAGGGCCTCTCTATGTGACCATCTGCCATTTGCAATTTCATCCTCGTGGGCCTGAGTGTTGGCTTGCCCCAACGCTTCCATAGGGAAGTGGTAGCAATTGCAACTCCTGCGCCTGAGTCTAGAATGGCCTTGGTGGTGTATCCTTGATGGGTGATAGGAAGATATGTGTTTCCCTCTTCGCCCTCACTCATGTCTCCTATCTTGTCCAAGGGTATTTCTGGCACTGTTCTCTGGGATCCTACCTCGGAACGAGGTTTTGCTATCTCTGGTACTTGTTTGGCTACATTTTTCCATAGCTCTGGCCTTACTTTGAGTAGCTCTTCTAAGGTGAGGTTGCACTGTACTTTAGTGTTTTTCACTACCTCTGTGTTCCTAGGTATGACTGAGTCCTCATTTCGTACCATGACTGTGGGTGCTCTCATACAAGTAGACTTAGCTTCCCATGGGCCTGTGAAGTGGGGTAATTCTTGCAGAGAGTTAGACTCAAAGTCTAATCTTTCCTGAGATTGGGTGCTCTCCTGCTCCTCATAAATGGATGGGATGTCTTGTGGGAATTGGTCGTGTGCATTATCCACAAGTTCAATGGGAGGAGGGACTTCACTTTCTTTAGCCCATTTGTCTTCTTGAATCTCTCGTAGGAATTCTGGTGTGAACCGATTCATAGAAGATGATGTGTCTGGCTCCGTAGAGTTAGGCACATAGACTTCCTGGGCAGGAAGACCTACTCTTTCACTTGCCTTGTCCTTGTGTTGAGAGGCGGGTTCCTTTTTTGATTGTGCAATTAGCCTCTCTATTCTTTCTAACAGTCCTTCAAAGTGCAGCTGTGTCTTGGTTGAGCTAGATATGTTAAAAAGGCGGCTGGCTTCAAACATGTTTTGAGCCAACTCCACCATCTTAGCACAAATTTTAGTTCATTCAAGCTCTAATTCTGCTCTAGGGTAGCACTTTCCATGATCAGTTACGATTGGCCCATCTTGGATTCTGGCCTGATATGCTTTAAGCATCATGTTTAGGTCCTCGGGAGTGGGATGTGCTAGGACTGATCCTACTCTAGGGGGTGGTGGAATTAGGTGAGGCAGGTTGGAAGGTGGCGGTTTGGATGGAGTTGGGAATGGTGGAGGGGTAGTGTGAGAGGGAGTTTGAGATGTGAGTTCGGTTATCCTGGCTCTCGTTTCTCTTAGGCTTTCCTCAAGTTCACTCATTTTCTTTGCCCATTGTCTTTTCATTCTTTCACGACTATCTCTCCAAGCTCTAGTCCTCTTCTTTGTCATGCTCTCCATTTCATTAACATCTGGGCTCTCTTCCTGGCCTACGTTTTGGTTCTGTTGCAAGGCTTGGGCTCTAGTGATCACTTGCACTGGTGTAGTGGACGTCACACTTCCTGTGGAGTCTACAACTAACCCTACGACATTGATAGGAGTGATTTTCGGCATATTATTAGGATTCTTTGGGCAGTCTCGTAAAAGATGCTCCTTTCCACACTCCTGGCAATAGCCCTGGATCGTCACTGACTGGGGTTGTGTAGGTGGAGGTAAGGGACAATCACGAATGAGATGATCTCCCTGACATCTGTAGCATGGTCCTCTAGGGAATGGGGGTCTTACTTGCCTAGGTTGAGGTCTAGAGTTGGGGTTTGCGTACATGACATTAGCATACTCTGGCTCCCAATTAGGTTCACTCGGTTCCTCACTGTAGTAGGACTCACCATGTTCAGGAGACTGCATGTAGTAAGCCTGGGGACTATCAACATGCGTAGAATCAAAGCTATGGTCACTGGGATCACTTTCTGAAATTAATGGTGTTACTGGGACTATAGCTCTATTCAGGTTTTCTTCTGCAGCAGCATACTTTACCGGAATCACATTAGTAGGAGCAGGTGGTTGTTGTGCTAGCACTGGCTGGGGTCTCAGTTGGGCCTGATATTGCGGTTGGTAATTTTGCTGAGGCCTAGTATACTGTTTTGGTGGGTATTGACTCTGGTATCTACCTTGTTGAGGGTATGGCTGAGGGTAGGTTTGCCTAACTGCTTGCTTGTTGTATGGGCAGTCTTGTGCTGTGTGATTTGTGTATCTTCGTTCTATGGTGTAGTACTGGCTACCAGGATTTATTTGGGGTTGAGCCATAATGGGACATACATTCGCCATATGGTCACCTCCACAAGTATAGCATCTTTTCACAGGGGAAAATCTTGGGATCTGTTTGCTAGTGACACCTAATTTCTGAGCTACTTTCTCTGCTAATTCCTCAATAGATGTGGATTGTGTGGAAGAGAGGCTAGAAGAACTATCAGTATCTTTATAGATTTTTGAAAGCTCTAATTCCTCCCCTAGGTTATCCTCGATGTCAATGCACATGCGTACACACTCTTCTATGGTCCTAGGGTCCTTCAAGTACACATATGATCTCAATTTGGTACTTAGCAATCCATCCAAGAATAAAGCCACTTGCTTAGCTGGTGTGGGTAACTCAGGGACAGGGCATCTCTCCAGGTATTGCCTAAATCTTCTTCCAGCAAGTCTCACGATTTCTTGAGGGGTTTGCTTGAAGCTGTGAATCAGCAAGGAAGTGTTATGTCTTATGCCACTTTTAGAGAATTCGATAATGAATGCCTCTAGAAGTTGGTCTATGCTCCTGAACTGCCTCTCGTTTAGTGGCTGAAACCATGTCAGGGCAGTGTTCCTAAGGGTTAGACCAAAGGCATTGTACTGCATGAACAGATCTTCAACTTGTTCAGCTCTCAAGACTTGCCTAAACTCAGCCACATGATCATATGGATCTCCAGTGCCATCGAAGTAGTTCTTCATGGACTTAACTAGCTGAGTCGGTCTCAAAGTCCTTGTGTGCTCTCTAGGCCTTGGTAGAGGGAACTAATCCGCATTTCTTTGATTCCTTGGAGCTCTAAGTACCTCAGGTTCCACTCTATTTGTTTCCGTTCTTGTTCTTTCTCTGCCCCCTGGGTTGGCAAAGCTTACTTCTGGCCTATCTCTACTTCTCTCTCTTTGAGGGTCAATCGCGATTGACAGAGAAACACGGAATTTTTTTACTATTTTAGGTGATTTAGAGTGTGCTCCTTATGTGTGTCCTTATGGTGTGCTTTGTTTTACCAAATGGCCGATTTTTTTGTCGATCGCGATCGATAGACGTCGGCGACACAGAGACAATTTCGTGATTTTTCGTACCTGCGCGGAGTGCTGAGGATGATGACGCAGCAAGAACCTGCAAGAATGCTCAAGAAACATGCAAAAAACAACGCACACAATATCGCTCTCTCGCTCTCTCTCACAAGTGGAATGAGGGAAATGAGGTGGAGAAGGTGATATGATCAAAAAACTGAAATTTTTTGCGATGATGGAGATGGAGGTCGGATATGGTGAGGATGATGATAGTGATGATGGTGGTGAGGTAAGAAAGAGAAAAATAAGAAAAGTAAAGAAATTACCTACGATGCCAACGTCTCAATTCTACGTCTTACCATCACACGCTCGTCCTCAAAGCTCGATCCCCGGCAACGGCGCCAAAATTTGTTGTAGCTCAGTGATGAGTAGCACCTCCTTTAATGTCAATCCGGGAAGACGTGAGGATGGTATGATGACCTCGAGCAAGTGAATGCACAAGTGCGTGAGTGAGAAGCACACTAACATGCACACACATACACACACACGCGCACACAAGGTAAGACAAAGAGAGAAGCAATGGAGTTCTTTAGATTACTTCCAAAAAGCCCATACAAGTTTAAATCAATTACAAGCTAACCCCAAAAATGAGCTTCTAGCTCTATTTATAGTTTTTGACTAGGTTTTGGCCGTGTCTAGACCTAGTGTCCGGCCTAGTTAAAAATTAGGTTCTAGGGCCTATTTGAAGACTCAAACGAAGTCTAAAAATTATGAAAATTGAAAGGTAGCTACTTCGAATGCTCCTCAAGCTCAAGGACTCCTTGGCTTGCACAAAATGGAGCTACAAAAATATGAAATGGTATCTACAATGGCTTTTAGTGATGAAAATCACTATTGTTGTAGGGATTTCTTCTAACGATTTGACATACACATCTTTGAGCTCCCTACTTGCTCCTTCTCCTTGTGTATCCCCCTCTTTGATATGCTTTAGTGTCCTTAAAAAATATTGGCCTACTTGCCAGATCGTCGTTGACTACTCTGTCTGCTTGTGCCTTCTTGTCGCTCTGACTCCCTTCGTAAGCTTCCTTGCCTTGTGAGTCCTTCAGTTCCTTGACTGCCAACACCATATGAATTGTTATATCTACCTCTAGGAGCTCCATATAAACCTCTATTGTACCCCCTTCCTCTATGACTCCTAATGAAGCAATGCTTTGTGATGTCATTTGATATGCCACATTTGGCACATGGTGAGGAGCTTTGAGCTCTCCCCCTACCCTTTCTACCTCTTCTACCTTTTTCTCTTGATATTCTACCTCTACCTGCAAAGTTGGCTTAGGAGGTGCTTCCTTCATCATCATGCTTCTTACCTTTTCCTTTGTTACCTTTGCCTTTGCTTCTATCTGTGTAAAGGGCAGATGATTGGTTACCTTTTTGGTTTTCACCATTCTTCATAAGTTTTGCCTCATGAGTAAAAAGTTCTCCCATGAGGGTGTTGAAGTTTGGCACTTGCATGTCCATGTATAAATCCATGGCAGTGGTGAAGGCTTCCCATTTGTCATCAACCTTGAATCTATTGATGACTTTCCTCACATTATTCTCTTCATCAGTTATCTCTCAAATGCTCCCTAGCTGGTCTGCAATGTCCATCTTGGTGAAAAAATGAGTCACACTTTGGTTGGGCATCTTCTTAACTGTTGTGAACTCCTTCCACAATTGGTTCTTCCTAGCTTTGTTACTTGAGGAGAAGAATGTTTCCAGGGCATTCTAAGTCTCGTGAGAGGTCATACAATTCCTAATGAGGAAGAAAGATATTAGAGATAGATTTTACAATATAGACCTTGTCAAAGCATCCTTTGCACATCATGTGATCAACCTTTCCTGTTCTTCTTGACTTGGTTGTCCTTTGTTTGTGAGGATAGGCATCAACTCATCTATTGTGATGTATCCATATAGATTTCTCCCTTGCAAGTAAGCCTCCATCCTTAGAGATCATTATGAGTAGTTTCTTTTTTAGTTGATGATGGAAATCAATCACCCACAATGACAAATCTATGGCTATGCTCTCATACCACTATGAGGAGTGATGGTTAATGTATAGAGATGAGAGGGTCCTAGAAAAAACCTACTCTAGAACAGCCTAAGTAACTTTAGAGAGCTTTAGTAGACTCTATAAGTGCATTTATATCTCCATAATACTTTGGAACATCATTCTCAAAAATCTATATCAAAATAGATAACTTGTGTACTCACCAACTTGAGAAAACCTTTTGTTTATGGAATAACATACTCAAATTTTTACTTAGAGCTCACAAGCCGGTTGGAATTGACTTGAGAAATTTTTCAAAATTTCAAATAAATTTTGAGTGATTTTTACCAAGTTATTTCATGAATTCGAAAGCAGTATATTGAGAGAATTATGCATAAGAAGTCAGGGGGGTGATCGCGACTTTTCAGGAACTTGAAGATGCACAAACATAGTCACCTTGATTTGTTCATAACTCAAGATGTCCAACTCCTCTAACTATAAAACGTTTAGGTATACTCATAAGATTATTAGATTCAAAGTATAAGAAATATATTAGACAAATAGATCATATAGGTGGAGCAATGACTCAAACAAGATGACAAACTTGAAGCTATGTACTATAGCAACAAACAGAGAACAATGTAGCTATGAGAATGTACTAAAAGTAAGTGCAATGAGAAGCACAATTTCTTTTTTTTAAGGAAGTTTGGCATAGCCTACTCTTTCATTCCCCTCATAGAGTGTCCACTTGCTTTTCATCTTGTTACTCTCAAGGAATAATACCCTATGATTTTTAAAAGGTGAGGGTTGCTTACAATTCAAAATTCCTTTGCATAAAAGGAAAAGAGATTTTTCAATCGACCATTCTTTAGGAGGGCTACCAAAGTTGGTACACCTCTCTTTCTAGATCTTCCAAAGGGTCTCACCTCTTATAGCATTCCACAGTGTTGAGGAACATTTGATTGCTTCACCTAATAATGCTTGCTTCTAATTCATTTGTCCTTGTAGCAACATGATTCTCCGAAGGGCCTGCCAAATCGACGTTGATTTGGGGCATGAAAAGAAGAGGTGTTCCAAGTTTTCATTGCCATGAAGGCGCTGTTTACACCATGGAGGGGCTCCACAAACATTGTTAGCTTTTACATTGGTCCAAATTCCTTGGTGGAGGATTTTCCACATAAGAATCGATTCTTTTGATCTTGATGAGGGGATGCCAAAGGGATTGGAACTTAAAATCCCACCTAAGACTCAACCACTTCTGACATCATCTCCTATTAAGTGTGACATGAAAGACCACATTCTTCTTGAATCACAGATATTTATCAAGACTATTGTCATTGTGCCATCTAAGAGCCTCAACGTGAGGGGCGTTATGTCCAATAAGGAGGCGAGTCCTCGAGGCACTCTCAAGCATCAAATGTTTTATGCATTAGGCACCATTCTTCTTAGTGCACTCTCCAGGCTTATTCAATGTCATCAAATCTAATCCATTGCCATGTTTCTTGATTCCAAAGGCTCAACACCTTTGATACCCTTGATAAGGAACCAGATCAAATCATTTCTTCAAATATCAGTTGCCCATTTATAATCTTCATTGATCTTGAGAAGTTGTTTCATCTTGTTCCAATTCTTCCATAGGGTGCAAACTAAGCTCGAACCTCTGGGAGTCACCTGATAGGGGGAGAACAAAAGAGTGAGAATATCAAAGCCCCTTCCACCCTAGGAGGCCCACAAGCCTAAGTGCACTCTTGTTTCCAAAAATTAGTTTTGGCCCAAGAAGCATCCATGCTGCTCCACACTTTAATTAACCATTTAGCTACCAACTTATTGAACATTCCTTCAATGTCAATAATGTCCAAACCCTGTTGATCTTTTGTCTTATGAAAGTAGCCCATTTAATTTTAGGGACAACCCTTTTGTAAGGGTCTCATGTCCAGAGAAAGTTTCTGCAAGTTCTTTCCAATTTGACAATCTCCTAGTCCTTCGATCTCTAGAAGGAGAGAAAGTAAATAATTAAAGCAAGAAGAAATGTGTTAACCAACATAGCTCGCCCCCACTAGGTTTATCTACATACCTTTCTAATACGCCAACTTGTTATCCAAATTAGAAAGAGCCCAATTCCATCACTGATCGATTGAAACATCAAACCCATCAGAATACCTAATAGACCAAAGATTTGTCCTCTAGGGATCAATTGATAGCCATAGTCAACTAAAATTCAAGGTGGGTGCCCAATAACAACCCTGAAAGCATTTTTTAGTGGTTTATCTTGGAGCTCGATGCCTCACAAAATGTATTTAGGCAACATCAAAAGGTATCAATAGTGGTTGGATCGTTATGCACAAATGCATTTGTGTCATTGGCAAAGAGTCTCATGATCAGCTTGTCTTGATTGAGGGGAAGAAACAAGCCTTGAATAAGAGCTAAACATTCATGATGTTTAACAAGGTAGCTAAGACCATCAAAAGTAGTAGCAAAGAAAAGAGGGGCCAAGGGGCATCCTTGCTTGATAGAACATTTTAATCGAATAGCTTGAGAAAGCTGGCCATTGATGTTTATCTGAGTTGATGCATTTCCTATCAACATTGAGATAATCTTAATGAATTTATGGCCATAGCCCAGGTCTTTTAGAGATTGGAGAATGAATTCCCACTCGAGTTAGTCATAAGCTTTGTTGAAGTAAATCTTAAGGAATAAGGCATCTTGAGTGGACTTTTCAATTAAAAGGAGTCCTTCCCAAACATTAATGATAGCCTCAAGGATAGACTTCCCCTTCATGAAACCTTTTTTATCCTCACTGATCCAGTCCTATAAGTGACAAGTGATTTGATTAACAATAACCTTAGCAAGGATCTTGTAACCAGTTTGTAACATTATAATTGAATGCCAATTTTCAATCATGTTTTTGCTACCTTTTTTATGAATAAGCTTAATAGCACATCATTGAGACATTTTGGCAATGCACCAAAAGGAACAACATCTTACCACACCATATGTAATGGAGTAATCAGCACATGCTTGAAGATCTTGAAAAACTCATTGGCGAGGTCATCTAGACTTAGGCTTTTGCCATTAGGAAGTGAATCAATAACTTCAAGAATCTCCTCATCCAAAATGGGAGCTTTAAGAAGAGGCTTCATATTTTGTGGAATTCTTTTGTTTCTGACTCTAGAGATGATCACCATGCGATCATGCTTGTGAGGAGAAAGAGGTTTGGAAACCCCCAAAAGCAGGGTTGAGTGATTGACAATCAATGTGTTATTTTCTTCATTTATCTTGCACTCAACCC
Organism: Ceratopteris richardii; assembly: GCA_020310875.1. Taxonomy (NCBI): domain Eukaryota; kingdom Viridiplantae; phylum Streptophyta; class Polypodiopsida; order Polypodiales; family Pteridaceae; genus Ceratopteris; species Ceratopteris richardii. The sequence goes on along the minus strand of CM035443.1, from coordinate 97,810,154 downwards.
CATCGATATCCATCATGAAAGGGATTGCTTCTTCTTGAGGAGGTCTCACATCTCTTTCGTAGGTTTATCTACCTTTGTCACGCACCAATCTTGAAACTATACATGTAGATTCTTTCTTTGAATTTCTTCTCAGTATCTCAACATGCTTCTGATTTTTTCGAGCCCTATCTGGTATTGAGAGTGCCCAGCGTTAACTTTTACCTCAAGAAACCTTAACTTTGGATAAATATTTTCCCTTCTAGATTGACGAATGTTTTGAATATTCTTTTGAGTCCTAACCAAGATATGTTGTGTCTTCCTGATCACCATCCTCCAACACCTAGCCGGTGAGGAGCGGGTGGCAAAGGCCCAATTTCAGACAGTAGTAATCTCTTGTTGGACCAAGGGGAATGAGAAGGTAATTGGATTGGCATGAAACCAAGGAGTTTTCATGAGATTGATGACTTGCTTGGAGGTAAGCACAATTGGGTAGTGATTAGAGATCACAAGGTCCATACATTGGGGGAGGAAATGGGGGCCCACTTGTTGCTAATGTTCTATGTTATATAGCTTCTACCAAGTCTAGCTTTCTGCAAGTCAACTCCACACTAGAGGTTCAACCAAGAGAAACGAGCCTCATCTTTGATCTCCACCTGATCCAGGTGGAGCCTAACTTGGTACCAGAAATCCTTCTCATGACCATAAATCACCTCCCCTCTTTTCCCCCATGTGTCAGAAAGAGCCTCCTCCATATTAAGGTCCCCACAAAGAATGACCTTGAAGGGCAGAGGGTCCAATGATTTCGAAGTGTCAATTCTTTCCAACTCGATATTGGGAGCCTATACAAGCACAATGGTGAACTATAGAGGATCCCCAAAGGATGCACCAATCCACTGATGGTTTTGATCCGCATGGGTATCCACCAATCTAGTGTAGCAATTATTATTAATGTCGATAGTTTAGCCATCATTTCCCCTAGGGTGCATGGTGGAAAGCCAAACATGGGACAATGAAATACATTTCAGTCTCTTTTGAAGGTCCTCCTTGTCAATTCTAATCTCTTGAAGATAGAATAAGTCCAGGTTTAGGCTTTTATCACGCATCCATTAGCCAATAATGATTGCTTTTGAGGGGGTTAGACAACCATCTAACATTGAAGGAAACGATTATCATTATCGTATGTTAAGTTCTTTCGAGGGAGGGTCCTTGTCCCAAGAACTGACATTTATTGATAATCAAACCGTGAGTGAGCCACTCTTTATGGAGCCATTGTCACAAGGACTCAAGAGGGGGCTTAGGATCAAGCAATTGGCTGATGATACATGTTCTCTTTAGATCTTCTTGCTTTGCCAGAATATCCTCCCTTCCAAGGGAGACGATTAGGGGATCAACACCAAAAAGCTCCAAAGAATCACTAGAGGTTTTGTCTTCCAATAGCGGACCCGTATTACTCACCGGCAATATGTAGGAGATCTTTGCCATGAAAAACAAAGCGGTCAATGGACAATAAAAGGCCAAGTCGGACAAGCGAGCCTGAAAAATTCTTACATGGACCAACTAAGCTATCTTTGAAATTTGATTTTGCTCAAAGTTACAAAGATTGAAGTTACAAAGACAAGTTTGATGGAAGCTCTCATAGGATTGATTCAATTATATCTCTCATAGAAGTGAACTGAGGCAACTTCAAAAAGAAACTTTCCTAGAAGGAACTCTCGTAGCATTGACCTGAGCCAACTTCAAAAAGAAAGTTTCGTAGAAGGAATAGGCTTAAAAATTGTGTTATTTTCTTATCTCTTTCCTTTTTTTCTTCACGAATCTTGAGGCAACCTCAAAAAGAAGGCACATGCTTAGAAATTGCATTTAATTACCTTATTTTATTTTCTCTTTATTCTCTTTTCTCTTTCTTCAATTACCTTCTACATTTTCGTAACATGGGCACTCTTAAGGCTGGGTGTTGGTAAGTTCTCTGTCCTTGGACTCCTAATTTCTTCGCCACTAGCTCCGCTAATTCTTCGACATTACTGGAATTGGAAGTGACCGTAAGTCTTCTGATTTAGTGGGGCTGGGCGTGCTCTTGAGATCCTCTGCTAGATTGTCTTCTAGGTCAATGCACTCTTGAAGACACTCATTCAGGGTTTGTAACCTCTTCACGTAAACTAGCGTTCTTAGAGTTCCATTTGTTAGTCCATCCAAAAACAATGATATCATTTTTTGCTAAGTGGGTCTCTCTTCTGTTGGACATCTATCAACATACTGATTGAATCTTCGAGCCACTGTTTTCACAGTTTCATTAGGGTTTTGTTTAAAGCTATGGATTAAAGACGCAGAATTGTGTTTAATCCCTCTCTTAGTGAATTCTCCAATGAATTCTTGAAATAATTGCTCCATATCTCCAAATTGGTTGGGCTCTAATGGCTGGAGCCAAGTCAGAGCCATTCCGGTGAGGGTGAGTCTGAAAGACTCATACTGCACAAAGAAGTCGTCTACTTGTTCCGCTCTTAGAACTTGTTTAAATTCAGCAATGTGACATACGGTTCTCCCAATCCATCGTAATGATTCCTCATACATTTGGCCACCTGAATAGGTCTCAATCTTCTCATTGGTTCTGGGTGTCTAGGCATTACAGGGAAGGTGGGGATTGCTGGTCTAACTGGGGGCATTCCCGGCTGAACTCCCATTGGTGGTCGTGGCCTCACTGGTGGTCGGTATTGATTACCTACTCCAGGATGGGTCTGATTGTGTGTTTGCACTCTCGGAGTCGCAAATTGTACATGAGTTCGGTTCGGAACGCTCCGTTGGCTAGTTTGTCCCGACATGGTGTGCTCTGCATCTTGTTGTGTTCCGAAAGGGTTCTAAGAGGTGGTTGCCTGCTCTCTCTGAGGGAATACAGGCAAACCCATGTGTTTTAGTCAAGCCTTGTCTATGGCATCTACCAACCAATACCTTCTCTGGTTCTTGTCTCGTCTTCTCGATCTTTTAGTTCATAAAATGTCATCGGGCTTTCTTCTCTTCCTTGGGCCGGTGAGTCAGTTTGAAGTAACAAGTCCAAACCATGGATCAAATAGACTTCCAATAGGTAGTCGTCTTGAGGTATCAAGTCCCCTCTCAAGACTCGCGTCACTTGGGACTTGCCTCTAGGGGTGGTCACTAACTCCTCAGGGTTTGGTCTCCCTGAGTTTTCTTGTCCCACAAGCTCTCCCCTCTCATTGATAAAATCAGGAAATTCAGTCACTAAGTAGATGTGACCCATCTTGTCCATGTATGCTCCTCCTTCATACTTAACAGCCGGTCTGGGCACAATTGTTGCATCCATGGAAGACACCATCATAGCCACAGATCTGTTTAATCCATCCAAGTAGATGGGGATCTCCTGGGCATTAGTAGAAACATACTGTAAAGAAGTGCGATATTCTCCCTCAACAGTGGTCATGAAGTTTCTACCTGGAATGGGACCCTGCATGTCTTCGGAAGCCATGGGTATCTCCTCCTCTGAGTCACTAGAGGTGTCTGAATAGACAGAGTGGTGACTGACCTGAGCAGCACTTCCAACAGAAGATATGACACTTCTCCGGCTACTTAGCACCCTTCCTGATCTCAAGTTCATTCACCCTCCTGGGGTTCTCTAGGTCTCCAAAACTCTCCTTAAGTGGCTCCTCAACTGCCTAAAATTTGTCCTTCAAAATGCTTCAAATGCTCTGGGCGATACCACTTTTGATGATACTACACCAGGCGATACTGCTTTAGGCGATACCAAGTTGTCCACGATACGATACCACACAAGCTCACGATACGATACCTGAAGACCAGACGATATGATACTTCGATCAACAGGCGATACAATACCAATGTTGAGCACGATACGATACTGACTACCCTGGCATTACGATACCTCACGTGTGGATGATACGATACCAATTTCAATCGTGATACGATACCTATATAGTCCACGATACGATACCTAAAAACCCCGATGATACGATACTTAGGCACTAGCCGATACGATACCAGGAACTCTAGCGATACAATACTCAAACTGGGACGATACGATACCTGGGTTTCCCCACGATACGATACCTGGGTTCTGTAAGATACGATACTGCCACTAAGCACGATACGATACTGGCCTTCTCACACGATACGATACCATGGCAAGTGGCGATACGATACCAAAATGGTATCGTGATATGATACCAAAATGCACGATACGATACTAAAATGGTATCACGATACGATACCAGGAAGAGAGACGATACGATACCAGGAAGAGAGACGATACGATACTGGGCTTCTCACGCGATACCATACCAATGATCTGGACAATACGATCTTGGTTGCACGATACGATACTACTGCAAGTGGCAATATGATACCACCGACTTGCGCGATACGATACTAAAATGGTATCGCGATACAATACCACAAAACCACACGATACGATACCGATGCAAGTGGTGATACGATACCACCAACTTGCACGATATGATACTAGTATGGTATCGAGATACAAAACTGGAACAAGACACGATACGATACCAAGAGTGGACCACGATACGATACCACTTTGGTAAAGTGCGATCGCGATACCAACCTGGCAATACGATACCACAAGTGGTAGGTATCATGATACCAAGGCTGGTAATCGACGATACGATACTTTGGCGAGTATCGCGATACAAGGGAATTTTTGGTATCACGATACCAGAAACTCAACCGATCACGATACTCAAGCCAAAATATCTCCAAATTCAAAAATTTTTGTTCCCCCTTGCTCTTCTCTCACCCCTCTTTACTGCTAGCCAACTGTCTCACTCAAAGAACTTCAAACAACTCTATGTCCCACCGCGCGATACCATATGCGCATGTGATCACGTGTTAGTGCACTTTTAATGTGTTTTTGCCAATGAAATCATATGGGATCTTACCTCTGAGATGTCCTACTTGTGTCTTGAGCTCACTAACTAGTTTGGAAGGCTTGGAAAGCATGATACTACCCCGACGATACCAATCGCTACGCTCAAATGATACTGCTTTCTGAACAAATGTGAAATGATCTAAAATTTTTTGTTTTTATACTTTTTTGGAGATTGAACTTAACTACACTAATTTGACAAATTTTTTGGGATTTTTCTTGGTGATCTTGGCCTACTCCTACTTCACTTCTCTTCTCCTAACCTAACCCTAACTCTTCCTTCTCTCCCTCCCTTCTAACCCTAAACCTAAAAACTCATTACACACACCTCCGAGATGTGAAGTAACAAGTGCTGAAGTGGTTGACTACTTTCCACTGAACGAATTCACTTCTACAAGTACGATTTCATCACTCTCAAGCTATAACCATCATGAAGGAACCTTGGTTGAGTGATTTCCCGGCAACGGCGCCAAAAACGTGTACCTAAATCAAGAAGACTTAAGGACTTGTGCCAAAGAGACTAAATCTCATTTGCCACACAAGTGCATATAGTGGGGAATTGACACACACTTATTTGTCAATATGATGAAACGACCTAACCAAGTGTATGAAGACATGTGCACACATGATGGGAAATGAAGTGATTCAGCTTATATGCATGAGAAAAGACTAATCCACCTCTCTAACTCACTTAGATACTAAAAGTGTCTGTCGTGATACCACTTACAGTAGTTTTCACTAAATCAAGGATTTCTCTTAGCTCTGAACTTCGAATATGGTGAATAGTGGCTTCATTTCAAAGCTCTCGACGAGACGCATCTATTCCAGGCATTCTCACTCGATTTTGACAACCGTGCTTCAAGTTATGGCCAAAACAGTGAATGGTGGGAAACACCCACACTCACTCCACAACTTCTACTAACTCACACACACACTACAGTAGCTCAAAAACAGTGGGGAGGGGTAGACAACAATCCCACGCACACATTCCAAGCATTATACACACATAGAAGATCAAAGAGAAGATGAAAATCTGCAAGCAAAAAGCAAATTCGAAAATCAGGAGCTCTCCTTCTTTGCAATGGCAAAAAGTTGTCCAAAGAGTCACCAAAGTGACTTATATACATGTGCCCTAAAAATGGTCCTTTCACACGTGACCGGCACTTTATTAACTAATCTCTATTTTCCTACTATTTTACAAGGGATATATTACAATGGTTTGGGATTATGCATCTAGAGGACTCCTCTAGTGCATTTACATGGCTTGAGGGAATTTCCTAAGACTTTGAAGAAAAAAAATATGCCCATTAATTTGAAAATTTTGGGGCTCCCCTTTCATGCCTCTTTGCTCTGCAACACCTTGGTAGTATGCTGAATGAGAGTTGGAACACTATCAATAGTACTTGTAACTAGAGCACAGAGTGCATTTGTGTTTCTACGTTTCTAAGCATGTAGAAGATCAACATCAGGAGGAATCATTAGACCAAGATTATTTGGATCAAGTGTTTCTTGGGACTCATGATCAATCCCAAGAACAGTCTCCAAAAGCTCATATGACCAAAGGATAGAAATGATTTTAAACTTCCACAAGGTGTAGTTCATACAATCAAGTTTACCTTTCCTGAAGGCCGGTATTCATATCCGCAACATTGGGATGAGCAGCATCATTGTTTCTCCTCTCTGTGCTCCACTTACTCTTGTTGACGAACCACCTTGATTCCTAGCTGTAGATGATGATGTACTGCTTGAAATCTTCTCTTTTTTTTCATTGAAACCTCTATATTTTTGTTTTTTCACCACTCAAGCCTCCTAAGCTTTGATACCATGTAAGAAAATAATAGCAAAGCAGAATAGACTAGTAGACAGAGTTGAGACAAAAACCGCAAACAAAGATAGATGCAGACTGAGAGATAGAGAACTCAAATTCTCATATTGCCAATTGTAATGCAGTTACAATGATGGAAATGTCCACCCATGCACTCCCAATGTGGAGCTTAGATGGCAATCTAGACAAACTTGATGAAGGGCTTACTAGTGCGCAATGATCTGTAAAGCTCAACCTGGGCCATGCTTATATAGCTTTTACAAGGGGATTTGGTATAGATAAATATAGTTGGAAGATGCCAAATAGTTGGCAGAATATACAATCTTACAATATCTCCATGATGAGAAGTTCTATTGTCTCGGCCCTAGGGGTCAAGGGGATAGGCCTCCCAGAAGGGGGCAACCCCCCCTCAGCACTCTATTAAGGTTTTATGGGGAAACTACACGATGACACAAGGCCGTTATTTTCTCCTTGAATGGCAACCCAATGTTTCGGAAGTTTATGCTCTACCTAACCTAATGGCTAGGCTCACAAAAATCATCTATAACCATCAACAGTCACACATAGGCTCATCCAACTTAAAATTTAGGGTTCCACAAATGTTCGGGCTCTCACAATGGCTTCTCCTCATAATGGGGGCCTTACAACTTAGAGCACCATGGATCATTTGTGGTCACTTGAGGGTGGAGTATTGAGCATATCTAACATATCTTCCTTGGATATACTGAAGAATAGAATGCTTAAAGATTGTATAATCCACAGGCATGGAAAGTTCTAGCAGAATGTGATGTGATTTATGTTGAATTATTACATACATAGAGGATAAGGCCTCTACTTTATCACCAAATGGGGGGATAGTCCACTTTGAACTTGCCTAAATGTCATCCTCTACTAAAAGAGGTAGCATCTTCATATAAAGACGAAGACTATAAAGACCAACCTATCCTCACACCACCAAAAAGTCCATTAGGAGGATGGGTGAGATACCTATATGATTAAAAGAATCCTAAGCCAACTCTATTAACTAAACAAGCAAATAGGCATAAGTAGTCACGTAGAGTAGAAAAGAAATGTAAAGACTATGTAGACATAATGAACAAATCACTAATGGCCAAGATAATGGACGAGGCTAAGGAACTCATCAACTCAAAGGAAGTGATGGCTTATCCAAGATGGATAGCAACATTGCAAGTTGAGTACCAAAGCATTGTGTAATGGTACATGGGACCTAATGGATAGGCTATTTAAGAAGAAGATAATTAGCACTAAATGGATCTAGAAAATGAATTACAAATTTGATGGCAATCTTGAAAATCTCAAGGTTCTTCTTGTTGCATAGGGATTTAGGTAAGTGGAAGGATTCGATTTTGAAGACTCCTTTGTACCAACAACTAAGACTACCGTTGTCCATACAGTTTTAGATTGTAATTACACTATGTAAGTAGCCAGTGTACTAGTTGGATGTTAAATTGGTGAAGGATATGTGCATGGAGCAACCATTGAGGTTTGAGGCCCAAATAGGCTCCTAGAGCATGGTACAAGTGGATAAACATATGTTTCTAGATTCTATAACTCTAGCAAAGTTTTACAGGTGCAATTTTGTATAATTATGAACATGAATGAAATTGAGTGATCATCATATTATATATGGATGATCTTCTCATCATTGGTGACTTGAATGACATGATTGAAAGTATGAGAAAAGCCATATGTGTCTAGTTTGAAATGATAGACTCAGATCTCATACACTATTTCTTGGAGATTGAAGTATGGAAAAAGCTAGGACACATTTTCATTTCCCTGCAAAAATATGCTTGCAAAATTTCAAACGTTTTTGGGATGGTTGAGAATAGACTTGCAACTACACCCATGAAGGTCAATTCTAAGTTAATTTTGGAAAACAATTTGTCAGCGGTGATGGTAAAGGACTATAAGAAGTTGGTTAGAAACCTATTCTATTATTATAATACTCAATTAGATATCAATTTTGTGATCGGATAGCTGAGCAGGTTCTCATACAAGTCAAGGGAGAACCATGGAAAGCTAAAATGTGTATGTTGAGATATGGTAAAGGCACAATAGACTTTGGCATTATTTCCATGTTATCATATATGAAGTTTATCACGTATTTTGATTTGGTTTAGGCTAGAGATGTGGGTCCAAAAAGTTAGTTTTATTGGATATTGTTTCTCACTCGACTTGGGAGTTTTCTATTGGTGCAATAAGAAGAAGCCTATGGTGGCATTGTCTGACCATGTGACCTAGGCTCTATGTTCATGGATAAAGAGTATCAAATTTTCTATTTCCTATGTTGTTAGTCAGCGGATCCATCATGCTACGGCATTTATTGCCACAACACTATCAATGGATTAGTACTCACAGTGTGTCAACAATCTAATCATACCTATTTATGGTTTAGGAACATGCAGATAGAAAACATAAAAGGAGATAAAAAAGTTGGAATCAGTGTAGTTAGAAGGAGTTAGTCATCTATAGTCCTCTTAAGATTATGTAGTACTAATTATGTAATCATCTATGTTACCATCTAAGCTCCTAGTGATGGAGTGCTTGGTTGGATGACCCCTTTACTATAATGTACTATCTTTCAAAACTAAATATACAATTTCTACTTTACGTTCTATTTCATTTAGTTCATTCATCTGCTAGGTTTTGTGTTGTTTCACAATTCAGTGTCTCTACTTATGTTTCACTATGCTATTGTGCAAGAAATTCTTACATTTTATGTATGCATGCTTCTATGCACAAATATATAGTCAAACTATTGTAATATCATCAAATTTAAGATATGTACATAAGACAAGTGGAATATATGGTTATATAACATAAATTAGAAACAAAAAATAATCTAGAAAAATAAAAGGGCACACATTTTTTAAGACAAAATCTCTATCATTATAATCTTAGTTAAAAAATATAAAAGATATGAAGAAAAACAGCCATATGGTTGTCTTCCAAACCAATCATAAAACAAAATTAGTAAGAACTAAATAAGCATTATGGGTGACAGATACAAAAACAACACTCAGTTAGTATCAATGTCACACCAAACACACAGCTCGAACTCAAACTTTAAAATAATCTAATGATGCTTTCTTGAGACTTCTTAAATTTATAATAATTCATTTATACATGTCCCTTCATTTAATCCGTTTGTAAGTGTATGTATGTGTGTGCATAAGTGTAAGTCTCTAAGAACAAAAGAACAAAATGAATATGATTGTAAATGTGTGTATGTGCATGTTTATGCATATATGTGTGTGTGTATGTGTGGGCGAGTGTCTTTGTAAGTATGTATATGTATGTGTATGTGCATGTGTATATATGTGTACATATGTGTGTATATGTGTTAGTGTGTGGGAGCTATATAAGTATCTACATATCGTAAGTTTGTATGTATGTATGTATGTATATATGTATGTATGTATGTATGTATGTATGTATGTATGTATGTATGTATGTATGTATGTATGTATGTATGTATGTATGTATGTATGTATGTATGTATGTATGTATGTATGTATGTATGTATGTGCCCATGTACGTGTGTATGTATGTCTGTGCCCACCCTCAAACTCATAGAATGGGACACATGGTGGGGGTGATCCACCATGTGAACCACCCCTACCATGCAAGAAATTGAAATTATGGGAATATCAATGATTAATAATTTATACAAAAGGATTCATGAAAAAGCATACCATTTAGATAAGTGGTATTAAAGGAAGGGTACAAATATAAAAGGACTCACCAATGAACTTGGTGGTCAATGATAATGAAATAAAATAATAATAAAAATTAATCTATGGAATATTCCAATAAATGAGAAGGATTATTTATAGCATACTACTGTAAATGTTCCATTGCAATCCCGAAGCACAATAACAAGCATATAAATTGATGTTTAATGATAGATGCATTCAAAAAATCACAATCATCCAAAGCTGAGATGGACCTCCAATTTAAGTGGAGGTAAAGGATTTTTTGGCATGTGCTTATGTACATATCATAACTTTGATATTGTCCTCCCCCGACTAAAGGGGAGAGGGAAAAATCAAATGTATCTATGTTAGTATGCACAATCCTAAAATACTACTATAACATCATCAAATTTAAGATATGTACATAGGTCAAGTGTAATATATGGTTATATGACATAAATAAAAAAACAATAGATAATATAGAAAGTAAAAAGGCATGCATCTGTGAAGACAAAAAACTCTATCATTACAATCTTATTTAAAAGATTATAAAAGATATGAAGAGAAATAGGACATATAGTGAATGTTGAAACATAATTGGATCCATAGCATGCATCAAGTGAAGAGTGCCATCTTAACATACCTGACAAACTAATCATAAAACCAAATTAGTAAGAACTAAAGAAGTATTATGGGTGAGAGGTACAACAGCAATACTCAATTGCTATCCATGTCACAAAAACACACAGCGACGAACTCAAAACTAAAATAATTTAGTGATGTTTACTTAAAATTAAAATTATACTAGTTCATTTATGCATGCCCCTGTGCATGTGTAAGTATTTGTGTGTGAGTGTCATTCTTTAAAGAACAAAAGAAAAGAATGAATATGTTTGTGAATGTGTGTATGTGCATGTCTATGGATATATGCGTGTGTATATGTGTGCAAGTCTATGTGTGTGTAATTATGTAAGTGTGTATATGTATATGTATGTGTGTATATGTGTGTGTCCCATGTAAAACAATGGTGAGTACCAACATTATGAAGATCCACCTCGTGATGGCTGATCCATGGAGATGTGAGGGTGATATGATGACTGTGAACAATTGATGTGCACAAATGTGAATGTGAGAATCACACAAGGTGCACACACACATTCACATTCATGCACAAAAAAAAGGGAAGTAGAGTGAAAAAATGGAAGATTAAAATCTCTCACTTTCTTATACAAGCTAACTTCTTATAAGACTCTACCAAGTAACCTGAAAAATGAACCCTCTAGCTCCTTTTATAGTTCCTTTTATAGTTTTTGACCTAGTTTAAACATGTCCTGTAATGTTTTCATATAGCATGCTAACAAGTATTTTATTCTACAATTCCACACATAACAAACCTCCACTGATGGCATTGTGCTCATATCATACACTTTGTAGATGTTTTTGTTCTTGAATCTAGGTTTGTTTACATGTGGTGCTTTAACTTTCTTGAACGCTTTAAATATTGTTAGCATCATATCAAAAATCTTGATGCGCATATTGAAGCTCATCTATAACAATGTGTCTCCTAGGTGCTCATTGTTGAAAATAAGTTGGCTTCAAAATATTCTCTTCAAATATTACTAAAGTAGCTTGTGGGACTTCAACACATGTAGATTGAGTATTCCCCAATTCTTCTATGTGGTTGAACCATGTTACACATTGTAATTTAGAAACATATTTGCCCTCTTTAGTGACTTGGCCACCTACTACAAGTTGTGGTTTAAACTCGATCTAGTGGTATTTGGACTATATCTTTTGGTCCAGGTTTCTTAGGTGGGGATGAAGGTTGTTTTCGGGATATTTGTAAGTTGAGCTTGTTGGATGGGTGGCTTACCAATTCTTCTGTTCTTACGAAAGCTTTTAACATGGCTAATTGTTTTCTTAAATGTCATGGGTTTCTAATAATGTTGTGTACTCCTCGAGCACGATTCTAATCGACTCTAGCAGCACATCTCGAAAACGTGATGGGCTGAGAGGCATCACTGCATTTAGATCCATTGTGCCTCCAAATTCTCCTCAAACTATCCAAGAGATGTGTGTTCTCTTCTCAAGTAGCAGCAAGGTGACTGCGTAATAGTCCCATGTTCCTATTGAGTTTAGTGTTCCTCTCCATCTGAACTCTTAAATGATCTTCAAGCTCTTTACTATTTCCTTATTGTGTTCTTCAATTTACATATCCAATAAGACGTGCTCCTTTTAACGTTGCATGCCATGCATTTAATGATGCATTCTACACCATTAATGATTTGAGTTGAGGCTGGAGAGTTTTGGCCTATTCCTAAAGTTTTTGGTTTTAATTTTATGAGTGAGGTATACTCCTCTTGGATTTGATTCATACATGAGAATATTCGGGTCGGAGCATTCTCTATTCCTCTTGTCGAAAAAATTGGATTTGTATGCACTGATGTAGTGTGTGGAATATTGAATGCAAATGGGAATAGGACAAGGGATGGGGAAGTGGCTATGCGTGTGATAGGTGGGGGTGATAGGGGATAGAAGAGGAGGAGTAGAGGGTAGAGGAGGTAGGGGGATGGTGGTAGGTGGTGATATGTCCATGGGATCAATGCATAGTGATTATGTTTTGGATATAATGAATACTAATACCATTGCACATCGTGGAGGTGTGAATGTGGTGAAAAATGACAATATTCGTGGTGCTGATTTAGGGAATGGAGCGAAGGGTTTATACCAGCTCCCAAAATTCATAAAATGATGGTATAGGGGGTGAAATGGTTGATTTCATGCTTGAACTTCCTCCATACATGAATAAAGCCTCTCTAGTGCCTCTGTATATGTGGGACGATCTAGTTCTTCTTCTTATTCTTCTTCATTGTCCAGTTGTTGCTCCATTTCTCTATCAATTTGCTACCCTAGGTAGCTTGGCCTTTCATATTCTTGAGATACGAATTGTGTGCCCGAAAATTCAAATTCTAAAAATGGATCTGATATTATGAAATCAAAAGATGATGTCTTTCTTATGTTCCAATCTCATTGGTGGGAAGACAAATGTCTATGCAATCACATGGGTTTCCAAGACTGGTGCAGATGGTTTGACCACTATTTGTTTGATGACGAGTGGTTCAGATGGTTGTGTTGTGGTTACTCCATGTCGTGAGATGTGAATCATAAAAGGTGGGACTATTGGTGTTGTTCGTGATGCTGAAGGGAAAGGAGTAGGTGATGTCTCTATGGGTTGAAAGCATGGTATTATGCCTTGCATGCACTTATTTTGGTGGAATGTAGATGCTTTACCCTCCTTGAAGGTTTGTAAATGTGCTCCGGTCAATACCCCTTTTGATGGGAGCATCATGAGCAAGACACATGTGTAAACATCATAAGTTGCATGTAATTGGTCTATGATACAATGCAGCAAATCAATCTTCAACAAGTAATTATGTGTAAAATAAAAACTAAACCATATCTTTTTATGGTGTTGCATGAATTGGTCTTGATCACGGAAAGCAAAATGTTGCATGCACATTTTGAGTGTCGTCGAAAGATTGGGTCTAATAGCAAACATTTGAGCAAGTTTCAAAATTTCATCCTTTTTCATTTTCTCGAGTATGAGGGTTTCCATGTCCAAAGGCATGTGTGTTCCAAACATCTTCAAGGCCTCCGAACTAGTTTGTGGGTGAGGCAAAACTTCTCCAAAGGTTGATATGGGAGTAGGGATGTCAATACAAACATATCAGATACATTCCTATCTATCCCAAGTTGTATTGCATGAATTAGATAGTAGCACCAATAAAATTTTTGTTTTGACAATGGAGCACTGAAATACTCATCCAATCCTGCTTTCTCACAAACAGCGAGTCGTAACAAACGAGAACTATGTCGTGAAAAGAGAACACTCGTCAAAAATTACATGTTTTCACCTCATTTTTGGAATTCCTTTACACCAATATACATATATTACAAAAATGAGGTGAAAACAAGTAATTTTTGACATTTTTTGTCATTTTCTCAAAAAAAATGAGCTCAAAATGTAGTCAAAATTTCACTATATTAGGCATTGACGTGTCCCAAAATGTATATGATAAGACATTGACATGTCCAAAATCTATATGATAAGACATTGACATGTCTAAAATATATATAAGAATGTAGAAATCAATAGTTTTTACACAAAAATAACATTTTAGACATATCTTTAATGGGTGGATATCTGATTGTTATTCAAAATTGATGCTACAAAACATGGTTTCATTAACCAAACTACTTTGAGGCATTTACATAAGCACTAAAAATGTCTGAGAGCTTCAATGCAACTCACAACTTTGTCGATCTATGTCTACACCCTCATCATCTGATGCACTTGATTCAGTCTCATACTGTTGAGAGCTCTCTTCTTCTTCTTCTATATCCACAAGAGCTCTATCTTCATCCACGTACATACCAAATTCTGCAGGATCATGCACAACTCTTCTTGTTTTCCTATGATTTCCTGTACCACATACATCTGGAAGCTTTTGTTTTATCATGTTGATGGTTGCTTTCCTCAAGTGACCAGTTTTTGTCAAGGAAAAATCATAAACAAGAATATCTACATCATCCATTTTAAGAGTGGATGTGCTTCGAATATTCTTTTTCCTTTTTGAACCTGTTCGTTTAGTATCACACACCATTTCTAAGTTATATTTACCTGTGAATGCATTACTACTTTTAGTGTAATACCAATGCACCATCAAAGCCTCTATTCTTCTCTGATCAATATCTTTAGTTATCTCTAAAACCTTTGCAATCCAAAATGGTCTGGTAGCCTCATCACCATCAGCAAGTACTGCAATAAGCGTTCCAACATTTATCTCTATTAAATTTCCTTGCCATCTTGCTTCTGCCTGTTTTGTCATCCTTGGGCCTACATAAATATTTCTTTCTGGTGGATGTATAAAACTTTGAAGTGCATCTGCATTACATGCTTGGGCCACATTCACGGATCTTTGTGTACAAAAATCCCATGTGAATGGAACATCAACTGGCCAGTGACCTGCAATTGTATACTGTATAATCTCTTCTTGATGATTGAAAAAGTCCTCCCACCAAGATACATCTTGATCTCCAGCATATTTTTTTGCACGCTCAATATGTCTCTTCTTTTCAATGAGTGCATGCATCCAGCTTTTACTTTGATCAACCACACTTCCACATCTTTCTGTATTGTTTTTATCGTCATATGGTGATTGTTCTGCACCATACACTGTTACAGTAGACAAATTAGGCACCTGCAATAAGAATCTGCATCCCTCTTTAGGCTCCCACCCAAGAGAAGATGAATACTGCTTTGCAAATAAAAGGGTTATTTCATCAACCCTCCTCATCAAGAATACATGGTTGAAACTAATATTGTGCAATGGAGCCAAAACCTTAGCACTGTTATCAAGGCCCATTGAGCAAAAGTGCTTAAAGTCATAAATCTGTGTGAGGTGTTGAACTTCTGGTTTTGGAGTATATGCTTCTGAAATCAGTTCAGATAAAATCGGAAGAGTAAAAGCATTGTTACGTGCCAACTTCTTAGAGAAAGTACTGAACATTTGATCAATGTGATCATGAGTGTGGCCAACCAAAAGAAAATTTACCTTAACCTTCTGAAATACCTGTTTTTCAACAAGCATGCTTAAATATCCAAAGACTGTAGAATTTTTATTCTCTCTTGCAGTATTATCTAGTTGCAAATATAGAGTTGGTGGCAAAAGACCCTTCCATGATTGCAAAACACGATGAATGACAGTAACTGTAAGGTTTGGATCATTATGCACATTCGGATATGTGAAGAAAACCTTGGACATTACAGTTCCATTGTATACCAAAGCACCAACCAAATGCATTTGCACAAGGACTTCATCTCCAATGTCCTTAGGGATGCGATAAAAATGTGGCAAACAAGTTTTTTTTTTATCCATACCATCGATCAACAAACACATATAACGCTCCGGATTTCTGAGTGCCTTACTTCGATGATGAATTGCTTTCTTTCTCTCTAATGCTTGACTGTCACGATGGTTGTTAAGAAGGTTTTTAAAATTATGCTTTTCCTGTGGTGTTGTAGCCCCTTTTGCCATGTTTTTCAAAGTGGCGCAAACTGAACATTCACCCATTCTAACTTTACGAGGAATAGAAACATTGTTAAACTCTTCCTTCCATAATCGAGTAAAGTGACGATACAACACATACTTCTCATTTCTATTTTCCATGTCTTCTCTATATATTTGAAATACCTCTCGACGAGTAAAGTTATCTGACAAGTGCAACCTTCCAGTTGTAGGCATAACTTCACAATGCAAGCTAAAATAGTTCATCATCCAATTCATTGCATGACGTCCAACAGATCCTTTGGTCCCAACATGGAACGTATCCAAAATGAGATCCCCATTCAAAAACCCTTGTTGAACCCTATGTATTCTAAAATTTCCTACACCCATTGCAATTTTAAATGCAGCCCTACAGCATGGCATCCCTTGAGTAAAGAAATATTCAAAACCAACACGCGTTACTGACATGTTATCCTCAATCATTTGCATGCAAGAAACAAGGTATATATCTTGCCTTTCACTATCTAAATGGAGGAATTTTTCTCTTAGGTGCTTTAGTTTCTTCATTCCTAAATTATACAAACATTTCAAACCACAACAATGCTTCACAATATCCAATGCAATCTGTCTATCTGAAGTAAGAAATTTAAATCTTTTTCGACTTACTTCACGAGACCTTCTTTTAAATCGTAGATTGAGCTTGCTTTGCTTTTTCGTTGCTCCACATGCACTTGAGTTAGAAGGGAGATCAATGGTTGGATCAGATGGGAGATCAAGAGGTGCATTTGGTTGAGCAGCATTGCACTGTGAATTGGATAACTTAAATGACTCAACAGAAAACATGGAATCATCAGCACGTTCTAAATCATAGGGATCATCACTTCTCTGGAAAGGTTCAGCTGAGAACAATGAATCAATATGAGCAGAGGAAGCTGATGCCCAAGCATCCACTGAAAAGATTGACTCATCTTCACTGAGTTCACAGAAGACTGAAGATGAATGACCTTTTTAAATAAGTAGAAATCCGAGATCAAGTGAAGATGTCACATCAAATGTCACATCAAGAAGATATGAAATCAAAAGCTTATTAAAGTACATTAAATAACATTAAACATCAAATTACATCAAATCACTTAATTACTCAAATATACACTAATAAGGGAACCAAAGATTTGATTCACTTTTGATTCAAATGAGAAACACAGTTGATTTCTAACTACATATGAGTCATTGAGTCTAAGCATTGTGAATGAATCAAAATATATCCAAGTTGAGTTCCAACAGGAATATATAATAAAATTGTTTGGAGAAATTTTACAAGAAGAAATTTTACAACTGGAATATATCCAAGTTGAGTTCCAACTGGAATATGCTATGCCATTGAACACTATACAAGAAGAAATTTTACATTTGGTTAAGATTTCAAGGATTAGGTTTTATTGTGGTCTTGGCTAGATATCAAAGAGGTAGATGAAAGTATATTAAAAAAGAATTATGTGTAAAAGAGGTACACAGAATGTTTATTCATACATTGATTTTCCATTTCAACAATGTGTTACAAGATAAATGTGAATATGAACTAAAGTGTGGAGGATAACACTATAAAGATGTCATTAAGCTCACAACTTAGACTTGATTTTCTCCCAAGCAACAGACTCTAAGAAAAAACTTCTACATGAGATTAGAAATCCTCATGTACATACCATACTGTTGCCATTGAAGTTTAATTTCCATGCAAATGTATATAAATAGTTGCAAGGTTCTGTACTTGAATGTTTATTCATACATTGATTTTCCATTTCAACAGTGAGTTACAAGATAAATGTGAATATGAACTAAAGTGAGGAGGGTAATACTATAAAGATGTCATTAGTCTCCCACATTTAACACAACTTTGATTTGATTTTCTCCCAAGAAAGAGATTCTAAGAAAAAAATCTCTACATGAGTTTAGACATCCTCATGGACATACCATACTCTTGCCATTGAAATGTAATTTCTATGCAAATGTATATAAATAGTTGCAAGGGTCTATGAATATTTCATTAAAGTGGCTTTGAAACAGCCTATTTGTGTGGGTGCTATTCCTTGGTTAGATAAGTTGACAGATTTAGTTAGCAACTGGACTCATTCAGTTAGATCCAGTTAGTCTCTGGTTCAAGGTACCCAATTGCCTATAAATACTAGAGGAGGAGATCATTCGCATTTTCAAAATCCACGTGCAAGAGAGAGCAGCAGAGCACAGACATCCATGGAGCACAGAGCTCAGCATACCAGCAAGCCAAGTCTGATGGAGAAGAAGAATGTTGGCAAAAGTACCAAGAGGTAGACAAAATCATACCATAAATAAAGATTCTAAAAAGATTCCCTCTGTATGTCTGTGTAAAAAGTCTGATTTCTAGGTATTTATTTTTCTTACCTCTAGAAATATGGATCCAAAGCATGTACAGCTCTATGCCTGGCATCGACTTTAAGGTGTAAGTCGATGCCATGCATCGACTTAGGATTGCAAGTCGATGCCAGGCATCGACTTGCAGGTGCAAGTCGATGCCAGGCATCGACTTGTCGGTTCAAGTCGATGCCTGGCATCGACTTGCACCTGCAGGTCAATGCCAAGCATCGACTTGCACCGAAAACTCGATACCAGGCATCGACTTGCAGCCCCAAGTCGATGCCTGGCATCGACTTACACCTGAAAGTCGATGCCAGGCATCGACTTCGGCCCAAAAGTCGATGCCAAGCATCGACTTGCCGGCATCAACATGCACTGAAAAGTCAATGCCAGGCATCGACTTTAGGGTGCAAAGTCGATGCTTGGCATCGGCTTTTGGGCCCAAGTCGATGCTTGGCATCGACTTTTGGGCCCAAGTCGATGCCAGGCATCGACTTTGTGTGCAAGTCGATGCCAGGCATCGACTTGAGGGTAAAAGTCGATGCCAGGCATCGACTTGGCCCAAAAGTCGATGCCAAGCATCGACTTGGGCCCAAAAGTCGATGACAAGCATCGACTCTTGCACCCCCAAGTCGATGCCTGGCATCGACTTTCACCCTCAAGTCGATGCCGGGCATCGACTTGCACACAAAGTCGATGCCTGGCATCGACATGCACTTAAACATCGATGCCTGGCATCGACCTGAAGCTCAAAATCGATGCCTGGCATGGACTTGGGCCTTTGAAAACCACATTTACGTTTGATCTGATATTTCCAAGTGCCTTCAGGGATGCGGAGTCCAAGGATGAAAGGCCCATCAAGAAGCTCAGAGTCACCATGGGCTCTGGTGACCAGCAACGTGACAAAGGCATTGGTCACCAAGCAAAACCAAAGAAAATTATTGCACCATTATCCTTTGAGAAGGCCAGCAACCCACTAGGAATATCCTCAGGTGGACAGAGTAGCATAAAAATTCCTGAGGAGGATCCAAATATGAAGGAAAGGTCTAGGGAGAAGGAGGTCATGAGGACAGATCGTCCACTTCGGGACATGACAAATCTAGAGTGGTGCCTTCAGTACGTTGAAGAGAAGAATGCAGTCCTCCTTGTGTTCGCAGGGGCTTATGGCAGAGGAAAGATCACGACAACACAAGGTTTTCAGTATGGCCTTGTTTACAAACTGGATTATGAAGATGAAGATTCTGACAACCTGCTTTTCTTGGTGGAGACATCGAAAGGATTAAGAAATGTCATATGCAAGATGGATTTCTTGTGCCCAGAGTGCTGTGTTCCAGAAGGGCTAGCTCAGATATGCAGAGACTCAGTGAATTTCATCAAGGACCTGATGCCATGGATCCAAGGCAATATCATGCCAACACAACAGAAGAAGACGACCCCTGTAAAGGCAAGGGGTAAGCAGAGCGTGCAGAAAAAGCTCCAAAAGAAAAAGAAGATAATTTCAGAAGAGGAGTTTTCTGACTCAAGCTCTAGCTCTGGGGACATAATTGTTGCACCTGGTGGAGAGCTTGCATCTGGTGTTCTTGGTACTGAGCAGAATAAGATGAGGGAGGACATAGCTAGAAGAAAAGTTGTGAAGAAGGGGCAGTTGTTCCACCTGCCAATCAATATCATCCACAGGCCACCCGTAGATCCAGTCACAGGGAGGAGGCCCCTTGAGATCAGGGAGCCACATAACTTGCACGTCTAGAATCTTAAGAAGAAAATGAAAATAAATCCTCATGCTACTGTTGTGCCATTCCTTGTCATGGTGGATCCGAATGAGTGCAGTTGTGTGGACGAGTTCAATGAGAGTTTGTTTGAGGATTACACTTATTATGTGATTGGAGGTTCACACTCTGCAGAGGCTCGTAGACAGTTAGTGAAGGAGCACCCTACTACATTTTTCTTTAGGTATGCAGAGTGTAAGATATATGTAAGATATATGCTGGTCTTACAACTGAGGAAGCCAAGCTTCTTGCTTGGGATCACAACGACAATGACTACAGGCAGAAAATGTCCTCCATAGAGAGAATTCGGTTCTTCCACCATGAATATGAAGATTGTCTTGTGAAGGAAGCTGGAAGAATACATCCCAATCTACGAAAGCAATGCCTTATTGAGGTTGGAATTGCATTGGATGAGAATAGAAAGTCTGATGCTTTGAGGAAATATGATCCATGGTTTCAACTGGCATTCAGATCAGGTGAGATCTGGGATCTACAGGATAGAATTTTCACAATGTGGGAGAACAAGGAGGTCAAGGGCCAGAAGCAACGAAAGTCGAGGCCAGACCCACAAGTCGATCTGAAGGGAAAGGGAAGGAAAGTTGACCTTTCAATTGAAGAGGCTCCTGAGGACATGAAGCTGACCCCATGGAGGGCCCTTCAAGGAATCAAGGATGATACATTGATCATATCAACTTTGTCAAGGGTAATCTCGAAGGAGTTAAGCCTGGAGGAGATGGTGACTGAGCTCAATAAGTATGTATGTTATTCTCAGATCCTTTTTCCCTCCTCCCATGCTTCTGGTCTAACCAGTCTCTTTTATATTTCTGTGTCTGTAGTCATAAAGTGTACATGAAGATTCAGGAGGTGATGATGAAGAGGCTGGGTAGCTTTTCTTGGACAGAGGTCCAAGCAGACTATCCAACCACATCATCCTACAAAGCCTTATCAGAATATTTCATCCTGTTTCGTGATTGGGTAGGTTCTCTTTCTGAGGTTGTGCCTAGTTTGCCATTAAGTTAGATGCCTTGATTCACCTAACCAATTTGATGCCTTGCATGGCAATCGACTTACAGCTAAATTCGATGCCTGGCATCAGTCTGCAGGCAAAAGTCGATGCCTGGCATCGACCTGCAGGCAGAAGTCGATGCCTGGCATCGACTTGGGGGCATAAGTCGATGCCTGGTATCGACTTGTAGCATAAGTCGATGCCTGGCATCGACCTGCAACATAAGTCGATGCCTGGCATCGACCTCGTGGCAAAAGTCGATGCCAGGCATTGACTTATGTCCCAAAGTCGATGCCAAGCATCGATTTTCAGTAGAAGGTCGATGCCTAGCATCTACCCCAATAAGAAATCGATGCCATGCATCCGTTCCTTATGTTCTGTTTGCTGTATTGAAGAGCTCTTTTAATTGTCTTTCCAATTTTTTCTGCAGAAACCAAGGAAAAGTAAGTCTACAGAGGTACTAGATGATTGCCCCCCTGCATTCCTTGCTCACATTCAAAGAGCAAGGCATGAGAAATCTAGACTGAAAGCGAAGGAGATGGATTTTGATGATGAACCTGATCTTAAATGTTTCTCCAATCCCCTAGACCCCCTTAGGCCTGTATATTACAATGTGTTCTGTAGTGATGTAAATAATATTTGTTCTGTTGTTCCTAGAAAACATTTCTCCCTTCTCATAGCGGACATACCCTATGGATTTAGGATGTTGGGATCAGTTAATGATGATGAACCCTTCAAACACCCTCAGATTCGGAAGATGGTCACTAATTTTGCAGAGTTGACTATGTCTCCTCTTTGGAGGATAGTAATTTTCCATAGCAGAGACCAGTCTTTCTCTGTTTCAACTGCTCTGAAGGCAAGATGTCATGCTGTGGAGTGCCTCACTTGGTAAGTAATCTTCTTTCTATCTCCATGGCTTTAATGATGCTCTCTGTGACTCATAGTTCTTTTTTGCAGGGTGAAGACAAACGTAAATCACACTCCTTTGCATCGGTTTGTGAGCGCCACTCAATGCATTACAGTTGGCTATTATGATGAAGTAAGCAAAAGGAGAGTCAGGGAGCATTGCAATGAGAATGGGATCTCAAATGTGCTCATGTTCCCAGTCGTTACCAAGAAACTTCGTCATGTAGCTGGGGACATGACATTGGTTAACCCTTATCAGAAGCCACAAAAACTCATAATGAGATTGCTTCAGCTATTCTCCAATGATGATGACTGGGTCCTAGACCTTTTTTCGGGCACAGGTAATTTCAATTTTCACAATTTTCATTAGTCATGGTTGATTGAAGCCTCTAAGTGGTTTTCTGCTGTTTCAAGAACGACTCTGGCTTGCTCCTTAAAGATGTTCAGGCACTGCATAGCTGTGGAGAAGGATGATGCTCAAGTGAGCTTCATTAGAATGAGAATCAATGGGCTGAATGAATGCCCAGATGAAGACCAAGAGGTTGGAAGGAAGCACATTGCAGATACGAAGAGATTCCAACCAGCCTCAAGGGAGCCTGTTCCCCCACTTGCAGATGAACCGGGGGACATGGCTGACCTTGAAGAGCCAATCTTGGAGCAAGAGAGGCAAGATAGGTGTTCTAATGTGCCAGAGGATCCCAATATCCTTGAGCCTGAGGAAAGCTATGATCAGCTTCTATTGTAGATTCACATTACTCTTGTAGAACACATGAAATGTAAAACATCATTTTAATGGAAATATAATTTGGAGTTCTGCTTCCAGTTTGTGTTCAGCTTGATTTATCTTGAGCATTTCTCTGATCATGTGTGAATGTTTCTTAGTATAATTTTGTTGAATATTATCTTCTCTTGGGAATGCTTTTGTGAAATGTATTTCATATTCTGTTAATATGGCCAGGCATTCAATGGGGATCTTAACCATACAAAGGGGATGATCTTAATTGCCTTGTTAAAATGCTCTGATTTTTGCAACACATGTACTCTAATTTTCGAGTAACTTTTAATTAGCTATCATCTGTGCTTGTTGAGGTTATAGATGTAATGAAGGAGCTTCGCGAATTCTTACTTGTACCTTTTCAACTCTAATCTATTGTCCTAGATCATGATGTGGGATTCTTGGTCATGCTCAACAACTAGTTTTCATGGCAGCAAGAATTTTAGTATATCTATCTTGACTACTTGGGATATGAGATCAAGCTTCTAGTGACAATATTTACAAGCAAGACTCGTGATGCTTTCTAGATATTGTAAAATGCCCACTTTTTTGCTTCATATAATGGTCTTTAGGTACAAATAAAAAGAGAACATGTCTTTGTTCTCCTTTGTTGTGACCCAGTGTTCACAAATGATCTACAATTCTTCATAGTTTTGTAGAGCTTAGAAGTCATATGCAAAGAATTGGAAAAAACCCCATTTGTGGTTGACTTGGAACTTGTATTCCCAAATATGTTTAGCATTTTCTAATGTCCCTACTAATCCCTGAGACCAATGGGATTTTGCATTCATCCTTTCACTGTGATTGATTGGTGGATCTTTAATTGGTATTTCTCCTTGGAAATTGCTAAACTTTAAAGACAATTAGAGGGGATCTCTTCCATTGATATTGACCTATAATCCAAAAGCATGGAACTTGATCATGTCACTATCATTGTGCTTCTTATGAGTTCCAAAATCTAGATCTATTAAGACAAGGAAATACATGTTAATATGGTCAGAGACACAAGATCCTAGTATGGCAAGACCGTGGCCCCTTTCCAATATTGACATGGATTCCCTTACTAAGAACTTTTTTGTGCATTGTGCAATTGGGCTCAAAGGTGTCTATTGCATGTCTCTAGACTCGCCTATATTCACAATCATATTTATGCATGTTCTGAACATGGTGTAGGTGTTTTATGGGAGGCTTATCTAGATTGATCACATGTTTTCTTGGAGTGAATATTACAAGGTTTTTATACATGCTTTTTTCTTATTATGGAATTATATTGATGTTTGTAGGCATGATCATTACTAGGGTTATTACGAGAGACAACACTTTGGTTTGAGAAATGTGTTTGTACATTAAGATGATATGAAGGAGAAGATGTTTGAGAATTGTTTTGAGGCTATTTAGGCACCCATTTTTATACAATGAGGGGTGATAAGTACAAGATTTCAGCCTCTAGTGTGATAGGGATCTGATATGAAAAAAATTTTGGATCAACACCATCTTTCTAAAGTTTCATCCGTGTGGGTTATAAGGTTGGTTTACTCCACCACATCCATAAAAATGTGGTTGCAATGGAAAAATCTGCACTTGAATCTAAGATTGCCTTGGTTGTGCAACCCAGATAAGCAATTGGAAGATAGGTGTTACCTTCCACACCTTCTCTCATGTCTCCAACCTTATCTATCAGGATTTCAAGTACTTTCCTTTTGGATCTTGCTTTTGAATGGGAGCAATCAAGCTCTAGGACTTGATTTGCCACATGTTTCCATGAATCTAGTTTCACTTTTGAAAGCTCTTCTACCATGAGGTGATGTTAAACTTTAGTGTTCTTCATTTTCTTTGTGTTCATGGAATCTTTGTTTCTCACTAATATAGTGGCGGCTCTCAATTGAAGTGATTTACATTCCCATGGCCATGTGAAGTGTGGTAACTCTTGTAGGGAGTTAGATTTAAAATCTAGTCTATCTTTCTAATTATAGTTCTATCTTATCTCCATAGAGAGATGGAATGTCTTGGGGAAATTGATCCTATAAATTGTTAATCTCTTGCATTGGAGGGGGATTCCCTTGTTCCTTAGCCCACTTCTCTCTTGGATTTCCCACAAGAACTCTTGAGAGTGCTTGGTGATGGAGGTACGGATTTCACATTGTTGAGTTTGGGACATAAACTTATCTTTGCTAGAAGCCTCCTCTCTCTCTTCCAATGGAATGAGCCTTTTGAGGGGCAAAAGACTCTCGCCTAGCCACCAATCTCTCTGATCATTCTAGTAACCCTTGGAAATGCAGATTTGGTTGAATTGAATTTGTTTAATTGAAGATTGGACTCGCCCCCAACACAGGTGGAGATACTTCCACTATTTTAACACACAATTTAGTTCACTAGATCTCCAAATCAGCTCCCGGATAACTTTTGTCCAGCTCATTTGCATTTGGACCTTGTTTGAGATGAGTGTGGTATGCTTTGAACATCATGTCCAAACCTTCTAGTGTAGGATCTCCTAAGACTGATCCTAGTTTAGGGATGGGTGATACAGATGTTGGGATATGATGTCATGAAGTAGGGAATAAAGTGAGGTGTGAGTGGGTCTCAAATGCCAATTCCATGCTCTTTGCTTTGCCTTCCTTTAGTCTACCCTCTAACTCCACCAACTTTTTTTACTACTTTTTTTTCTCTATCTCTGGTTTCTTTCCATGCTCTATATTTCTTTTAACTTGGTTCATCTAACTCAATAGGATCTAATTTTCAATCCTCTGCTTGCTTAGGCTATTATAAAGCTTGTGCAAGAGTAACTACGTGGAGGGTAGTCACTCTAGTTATGCTTCCATTAGAACCTTGTACTATGTCTACTACATTGATGAGAGTTATCTTAGATGCATTGGCTGGATTTTTAGAGCAATCACAAATGGGATGCCCTTTACTGCAATTGGAAAAAAATCCTTGAATCATAATCTATTGAGGAAGCCTTGGAGTCAGAGGGTGTGGAAATTCCCATATGAAATGATCTCCCTGACATTTAAAGCAAGGTCCTCTAGGATCGTGCACCTGACTTGGCTCATTTGGGGTCTCATATGGAGATTCGTATAATTTGGTTCCCAATTGAACTCAGGTGGAGGGGGTTTGTATTGATAAGCCACTAGATGCTTGAGTGACTCTTTGTAGTAATTTGGTACATTATCTCCATGTGAAGAGTCAAAGATATTGGTTATTGGGTCATTTTCTATAAATCAAAGGCAAGGAACGTACTTAGGGCCCTCTCCTAATTTTCTTCCACCACTACATACTTAAATAAAACTACATTTGTAGGGGGTGGTGGTTGTTGTCCTAAAATAGTTTGAGGTCTGGGTTGGGATTGATAAGGTTGTTGATAGTTATGTTGTTAACTATAATATGGTAGAGGTTGGTATCGGCATTGATATCTATAGAGTTGTTGATAGGTTTGCCTAACTGTCTATTTTTTGTAGGGGAAATCAGCACTTAGTGGTTGGTAAACTTTCTCTCTATCGTTTTGTAATATGATCCTAGGCCTAGTGCATTCTAGGCTTAGCAATGCTTTGTTGTGATCATCCTCTGATTTTGCCTATTCTAAAGTTTTTTGCCTAATTTTTGAGCAACTAACTCAGCAAGTTCTTTAACAAATGAAGAAGTTTTCAAAATAGTACTAGACAAGTAGTCAGAGGCCTTACAGAGTTTTGAACGTTCTAGCTCTTCTCCTAGATTTTCCTCAATGTTGGTGCACATTCTAACACATTAATCTAGGGTATTTGGCTCTTTCAAATACACATATGGCCTAAGCTTTCCACTTGAGAGATGTTCTAGAAACAAGGACACTTTCTTAGCCTGATTAGGTAATTCTCCGGTAGGACATCTTTCAATGCATTGCCTAACCTATGCCCTATATGCACACTGTCTCCTAGGGAGTTTTGTTGAAGTTGTGTATCAAAGAATATGTGTTGTGCCTAATTCAAATTTTGGACGGCTCATGGATGAAATAATCCATCAATTATGAGATCTCTTGGTAGTTGCCTCAATTTAATAGATCAAACCATGAAAGGCTAGTACCTTTCAAGGTTAACCCAAATGCCTCATATTGAGTGGGTCTCTCCATGCTATATGAATTGTCTAACTTGCTAGTTTCTGAACTTAGATTAGAGTGGTGACTATCTAATTGTTTTATCCAGGATTTGATAGTGCGACTGACACTAGACTCAAAAGACCTTAAGCTTTGTCAATCCACCTTGCCAAGATCTTTGCTTGACCAAGTTGATGAATTTTTTAACCCTTTACCTTAAATAGTAATTTCCACACAAGTGGGTTCTTTGCTTCTCAATCGCTTGTTATTTATTTAGTTGATATTATCTAGTTCTTGTCTCTATTTAGCATCATCCCAAAAATTTTCTTGACTCAAATTTCTTGTTTCATCACTTGTCTATGTTCTTTCCTTTAGTTTTTGGTTTTTGAAATTTCACTTATCAATCTTAGACTTGATGTTCCTTAAAATTTCTTAAGCTTGGTCGTTCCTATTGTAAGCATGAAACCTAACCCTAGTTCTACATGCTTAGACTAGGTCAGAATTGATCAAGGGGGCTCAAAAGTTTCCAACCTATATTCATGTGATTATCCCACACTTAAGATGATGTCCAAAGCTTCGTTCACATACTCAATCACCATTGTACTATGCACTTTAGTCACTTATATGCCCTTGATGGTTGATAGACCCTTAAAAATCACCAAAGAGGCATTAATTTTGGACTATGGGATTGATTTGGTGTATCTCAATGCACATGAGAGAATGTTTATATCTTCACAAAGTTTTTATGCACATTAAACCTACAAAAGTTCATAGATTCGCTTTAAGTGCATGACATGAAATTGAGCTTGAAAGCAAGTGTTAGTGTATCAAGTTCAACATGTGACTCACTTCGATGGTAAGTCATCTAGAATGGCCCACATCAACGTGGTGCATGCATGCATTTGATGATAATTTTCTATGTTTCACTTTCTTTCCTAGAATAAAATTGGCATAGATAATATTTCTTTGTATCTTGAGGTTTTGGTCCATGTAAAAGATGCATAAATATATGCCCTAATTGTCTTGCACGTTACATTCATTTTGACAATTGATGTAGAAGAAGAAGGGTTTATACCCTCTATCTTGTCTTAGAACTAGACAGAGAGAGAGAGAGAGATTTCAGCTTCTTATGCACATAAACGAGCAAGAGATACTGAGGAAGGACATGCCTCTATTTACTTTAAATGAAGAGTGGGATCAATAATAAAATCAAGTTTCCATGGTTTTCTTCTTTAGAGGGTTGTACTGGTTTCATGTTAGCTTGTTTCCTTTTATGTGTGTTTATTATATAAAGTTGTCCCTTGTTTGGTAGAAGGGTTGAATTGTCTATCCTCTTTGAACTACAACTCCAAAATAAGAAGAAACATATGAGTGTCTAGTTTTGGTTTTTTTTTTCAATCTATCATCTTTTATCAGATCATGTTATGGGTAGAGGAGCACATATTTTCATAATGTAGCATGTTCTCTACTTGCACGGCATTATTCATGTATTCTCCATTATAAATCACCTATGTGTTCTTATTTAAAAGAGGAAAATGACAGTATGTTATAGTTTGATCTCCTAAAAATGAAATATAGAATGATCACGTTTGCATACGAATCCTTGCCCTTCCAAACGAAATTCTAGTCATTTTTATAGTGAAAGAAAATATCAATTTTTTTAATTATATTAAACTTTTTTAAAAGACTGAAAAAGTTAGTCACTCCAAAATTCAATTCAAGTCATAATACTCAACATATTCGAGGACATAATGTAGCATATTGTGTGATATAGTCTATATTATGGATTACCATTCTTTTATTTTTTAATGTACAAAAGATTGTTTTTATGGTTATTCCCTTGAAAACAACTTTGGTAGATATACAATATTCATTAAAAACCGTCATAGTATTTAATCACTAATCAATATTATGGACTTTAATTCACTCTTCCTTGCTTATGCAGTTATATTTTTGAGAATCTCAATGGTCGAACTTCCTTTTTTAAAACATCATATTTTTTAGAATCACTAGTGGCCAATTTTATTAAAGCTTTAAAGAAAATGTAGAAACCAATGGGATAGTTCTTTACAATTAAATGTTGCAATTCAATCAAGTGTTTGACCTCAATTTGAACCACCACAAATTCAAACTTCTCCTGTCTTGCATTTATATTATGCATAAAATACATTGAAGGATTTTCATATTAAATTTGTATCTTAGATGGTTGTTTGGAGGTTGCGGAAAAATCAACAATCCTTGCATGGCAATCAAACATGATTGAAGACAACACCAGTTTCTTTAGTTCATGAAATGATTTATAATCAAGCATGAATAATGATGATTCCATAAGTTGTACAATGCCT
Organism: Ceratopteris richardii; assembly: GCA_020310875.1. NCBI lineage: Eukaryota > Viridiplantae > Streptophyta > Polypodiopsida > Polypodiales > Pteridaceae > Ceratopteris > Ceratopteris richardii. The sequence goes on along the minus strand of CM035443.1, from coordinate 97,780,402 downwards.
TTAAATATCCACAACTGAGATGATCCTTAGTTGTACACTGCCACAAAATGAAATACAACTCTCTCCTTCAGTTAGGAGGCATCCATGCATTACACTTCTTTTTTCTTTCATACATGAAAGAATGAAGAAGGGAAGAAAGCAAAGAAGATGCTCTAGTTCACACAACCCTTTTCAACAATGTGCACCATTGTAACCAATACTTCTCTTTTTCGAAGTTTGTACCTAGTTATCTTCCTCCTTATATTTTATTCAATGTTTGAACTGGATTGGAACAAAGTTCTGTGTTGAGGAAATAGAAGTCACAAATCCTAGCACATTGGGTAGTGATTAGAATAAACAAGGACTATTGAGGAAAGACTCAGAACTTGCAAAACTTAATATTTCAATCTAAACAATTAAAAAAATGGAAAACGAGCAACATCCTAACTTATCCAATGTGATCCAACCATCCTTGTCCCTTTGTTGAGGGATTGTAAAAAGGAAGCCCTTAAAAATTCACAAGAAAAGTTGAGGGCTATATATTAGGTAACAATGAGTGCAAATATCAAATTCAAGAAGCAATAGTGTATTGAAGAGTAGAGAAATGCAACCAAAATGTCCTTAATCATAAGGAATAGTAGAAGTGAAGAGGAAGATGGGAAAGAGAGGGGTGAAATAAAGGTTTAATCCATGAGTATCCCAACAAGGGCTACTCATAAGTATCCTCAATAAGTTTAAAGAAAACTAAATCAAGACATAACATGGATGTTAGATGTCAAACAAGAGACTAAAGGGCATATGGATGTTAGACATCGAACAAGAGACTAGATTTATTTCTCGTTTGATACCACCAAAAAGAGCAACCTTTTCGATATTCAAGAACTTTGAGTTGTTTTTCGTGTGCTCATGGACCATAGGAGTCTAAAGCAGATTTAATTTTCTATAAAATGGTATGACTAAAAAAGAAATGATTGCAAGTATGATTTTAAAAAAAGGTTTGTTTGTGAGGATAAAAAATTTTATTTCATAAAATAATTCCATATACTTAGGAGAATATTGATATTATAAATGAGCATGATATAAGAGATACTTCTAAGGATTTCTAAAACTTGAAGTTAAAGGTCTTAGCTATTAAATTTCATATATCAAATTAAATCCATGTCTATCTCGCTAACCGAGTGGACAAAATTCTCTAGAACTCACGCGAATTCATGAATACATATAAATGAAGCATGTATATGTAATATAAAAGTAGGTGTTCATAAACCTGTGTTTTGTCTCTGAAAAAAATTATATCAATTAGAAAATAATTTTCCTCTTCTCCATAAATATAAAAGAAGGAAAGAGCAATTAGATTAAAATAAAGAAATTACAGATGTTTACTTCATTTATTTGATATTTCTAATATTGCCTTTATGTCACATGATTGTTTCATGAATTGTAGTTTACATTTGTAAGGAAAAAAGTAGATAGCTCCTATGCAAGATGGAACAAAGTTCATAGATGAACACTCAAAATAAATGTTAGTTGATTCATGACAGGAAAATGAAGAAATTTGTACATGGATAGGCTGATAGGATTGAACAATCCACATATGGTTTAATAGATGGACGCAATCATTTGGTAACTATAGGTTTTTCCCAAAATGTATCTTTTTACCATTGTGAAACTTTCCACACACACCTTATATATTTATAGTAATATATACTATTAGTATGGTAGGCCATTTTGTTAAGGAACTAGATTTCTTGTGTGGTGACACACATTGAGTTTACATATCTCAAACTCTATATTATGAGATTTTAGGCAAATTAAACTAAGTGTGAATTCTTAAGATCACTCCTCATGTTTGAATAAAACACCAATAGCTTGGTATGATGTTAGAAAATCCAACTGAAGGTCATGATATCAAGTCCAATGAATGAATAACGTGATTTGATTGAAAAGGAGCTCCGGAAAAAAGTCATAATTTGCTTTTCTTCTTCCTCCTCCTCCTCCTCCCTCCCTCCCTCCCTCCTCTCTCTCTCTCTCTCTCTCTCTCTCTCTCTCTCTCTCTCTCTCTCTCTCCTTCTTTTTACTCATTTATGCTTGTTTATTACTAAATTTTATTATCTTGAGGTATTATGCATGCATGGAGGGCCTCTTTCTCAGCCCAAGGTAAAATGTAAGTGAATTATAATCATTTTTATGAAGTGATTTATATCCTTTACATACAAACAACTACATATATCTAGAAAGGAGCATAAATATAAGAATGAGATTTCTATAGAATTATCTCTCAATCATTTTTTTATTCTTGTTTTAAGAAACTAAGCTTACTATGCTTGTCTTGGTCTTCATTCCCCCATGAGTTCAATGCTTCGATTAAAAATAACATCAGCTACTAATTAATGCTAGGAATCGATAGTTCTTTTGTTATTATATGAACAATTTGAATGATTTTGAGCATGTAGCAAAGCTTTGACTTGAATCTAGCCACTTGAATTTGCAAAGGAAATTCTTTAGTAAGTGCAAGCCTCATTTCTATCCAAATTTTGTTGGAGTTAGACATCTGCGGAAGTACGCGAATAGCACAAGGAAGAAGAAGAAGCTTGGAGCTCAACACACAATATTGAATGTATTACCTCTAGAATGTACAAAGATAAGTAGCCCGTTAGGCAATTGGCGTATATACAAGCCAGGGAAAAAAACCTCCTAAAGAGGGGAAAAGGTGCCCCGACGGTCCTAGTGTGTTCACACAGATCACTACCTAAATATATCAACAAATCCCCCCTGGGAATGATGCGGTGAACAAGGAGCTAGGACTCATGTATAAGAAAGTGCCAAGCTATGTGGAATCACTTCACAAAAGGAAGTAAGCCCAAAGCTTTGCGGAAAACTTCAAACTTCTCCCTAGGCAGAGCCTTTGTGAAAATGTCTGCAATGTTCTCCTGCGTGAGCACATATGCCAAGCTGATCTCCCCAGCAGAGACCCTCTCCCTGACATAATGATAATGCACCTCAATGTGCTTAGTGCGAGCATGGAACACAGGGTTCCTCGCAACTGCCAGTGCGCTCTGACTGTCAGTGAAGATGGTGGTGGCAGAAGACTGACCAACACCCAAATCAACCATAAGGCATCTAAGCCACACACACTCAACAGCCGCTGTGAAAGCTGCCCTATACTCAGCCTCACAACTAGAAGTGGCCATAGTAGGCTGCTTCTTGCTCGACCAAGATATACATGAGCCACCAAGCATGAAGCAAAAGCCACTAGTGGACACATGAGTGTCATAGCAACCAGCCCAATCAAAGTTAGAAAAAGCATGCAAATCTGGTGGTAATGATCCCCCTTTGGGATAAGACAACCCAAGTAGCCGAGTATCACTCAAGTAGCAAAAGATGCGCTTAACCGCCTGCCAATGCTTGACTCCTGGGCAATGCATAAACCTGCTCATCTGTGAGACAGCAAACTGAGTATCTGACAGCTTCTTCTTCTTCCTTGTGTTGTTCGCGTACTTTCGCAAACATCTAACTCCAACAGATTTCACCTTAAATTTTTACTTTTGGATGATAAGGGATTTGTAAGAAAGAAATTTATAAGCTTTTAGTGAAAAATTTCAGCTCATATCTCTATAACTTTGCTTCTTAGACCTTAACAAAGTTGCCAATCTATCTAGGAATACTTTAAAAACTTGTCATTTTTCATGTGTGCACATTGAACAATGTGCGGATTTCAATTAATAAAGTGGAGAAAGAGGCTAAGCCTGTTAATATTATGCGGAGTCTATGAAGCATTCTTGTTTGTGAGTTTTTTGGAGGATCTACTAACTTGTAAGATCTACTTTCCTCTCGATTTTCTTTTCTTTTTTTAGGAAGTTTAGCAAAGCCTACTCTTCCAAAATTTAATTAAAAGAAATTACTTTCCTCTCAATTTTCATGAGAAATAGATGTGTGTGCATTAAAAGAAAAATAAAGATCAAGAATTCTTCTTTATAGAGAAATAATGTTTAGCTTTTATGTTTTTTGAGTGTCAATGAAGCTTTAAGAGTCATTAAAAACTATCACAAAACTTACGAAATGAGGCCAAATAAAGAAATTCTGATTTTATTGTGCATGGGAAACCATTATTTGAGAAATCACGTTTCTAGAAAATGTAATTGCTTTTCAAAAGAAATGACAATTTCTAATAACTTACAATTTCTCGTTCACATGAGAAATCGTATTCAAGTAATTCATTGACCACCGATCATGTTCCAAGAAATCACAATTTACCATCCATATGTGGTCATGTTTTTGAGAATTTATGATTTGCCTTTCTCAAGAAATAATGTTTTCGGACATCATGATTTCTCACCCCATACGTAGAAATCACAATTTCCAAAAGAATGTGCTTCGTGTAAAAATCAAGTTTTTGGTGGATTTTTTTGAAAGTTTTGCATATTTGGACTCATCGCCACCTTTTCTATAGGGATATGATGAGAAGCTATAACTTTGACTCCCGTGAATGGGAGAAGTAAATAACATAGGTTCAAGCAAAATCAATCAAAGTGCACTTGTTCACTTGATAGCATCCCATATATTCAACTTAAGCTCTATTGAGAGCTCTCTTGATCCAATTGTTGCATGTGGAATTTGAGCACAAAAAATAGTTATCAGCCTAAGATAAGACTCAAAAGAGATTGAGAGTTAGAAGACCTCTGAATCCAGGACTAGAAAGGATCTAACACCACAAGTAACATTGTATTCTCTAAAATCGAGACTAGAAAGGATCTAACACCACAAGTAACACCACATACACTTGACATCAAAGTGAGTACTTGGATTGAAAGTCAGTTCACATAGTCACATTTCCTTGGAGGAGATTGTGATTCATAAATCTATCAAGAACCTAGTGTTCAATGACTCTAGCAATTCAAATAGCAACTTGAAAGTGATGAACACTTTTGATTATCTTAAAAGACCTCTTATAAGTAACTCTTGTCTAAGATCAAAGGTGAGTGTCATACCACCTTGGAATACTCGTACACTAATGCTCTAGTTCTCATGTATGGTGATGGTCTGAATCAAAATTCATCATACTAAGGACTACAAATGGCACCACCACTCACTAGAATTCATAATTGGGAAGGCCTTCAATATGCTAAAGAATCATCACAAAGGATTCTCTTTCTAAATATTTTCTTGCATAAAGCCTATCATAGATTGGAGTGGTACTTCAGCCTCTAATCCCTCAAAAAACTTGGGATTTGGATTCAAATTAATCAAGATGATCTCCACTCTTATGCCAAATGCTTCATATTCGATAACAATAGCTAGCTCTCTTCATCTATAGTTCTCAAGCACTCCATTGAGTAGGAAGCCCACTAGCAGTGATGCTTTTTGTGATTGCAATATATGGCCTTAATTTCTTGGTTACAATCAAATGTAGTTAGGCCAAATTAGAGGGCTCTCTCTACCCCAAAGCTGAGATCAAATGGTCCTTAGGCTCTTTATAGATGATGATAAAGTTTTCTTCATAACAATATTGAGTGTCTGTTCCTCTTTTGGCACTACCTGTACATATTCTACATTGCCTCTAGGTCCAAAATAAACCACTCAAAGATGGCATATGCACTTTGCAGCACCCACCTTAGTTTCTTAAGGGATCAAGGATTCAACGAGATTTCCTTGGGTAAAATTTTCCATCTATTAGGCATCCTATGGGCTTTGGGGTCTCTACGAGGCAGTGTTTGGATTGGGTGCTACCCAAACTCAAAATAAGCTCTAATAATGGAAGGACATGCAGCTTAATGTGTCGAGGAAAGCAACAATGATAACATATTCTTGATTTCATCTATCATCTATTCTTCACCTACTCGAGATAGAACAACAATGGGTTGTTGAAGATTGGAAGATCATGTACTTTATATGGACAAGAGACCCCAATGGAGGCCTTGGCTAAGAAACTTGCAACTAAATGCATGATCAAAGCTTGGAGTAGAGATAAGGAATCCCCTTCTAGAATTATTTTCAATCATAGCAAAAACTCTGTCAGCCTCAATCCAAGGCACATGCTCCCCTTAGAGATCTCAAGAAGCTGTACAAATGTGGACTGTCCGGTGTTGGATGAACCCCAGAAGTAAGAAAACTGCTCGCTGTTGTCGTTAGTAAATAATAGCCGCAGATAAGCCCTGATCACATTAATTAATGAGTGGATCACCCGCATAGGATAACCAGTTGTTGTACATCGGGAGAGTAGAGATAAGGAATCCCCTTCTAGAATTATTTTCAATCATAGCAAAAACTCTTACATGTCTAGAGCTCCCAAATGGAAAGGCCTTGAATCGTCCAATGCTCTTATTTTCGCTATATAGTGGATCCCTACAAGCTCAAATTTGGCCTCCTCTTTTGAAAACCGTGGAATAACTTGAAACCTTAGTGATCTGTCAATAGTGTCAGAAAGTGGGCTGCTAGCATTCTACAACATGATTCCATCCAGTTCCCTATATATGGGCTTAGGGAAATTGAGAATGAGAATATCAAAATAGATAAGAAGCTTTGGTCCAAATGGTTTTGTAAGTTAAAGCATCTATATAACCAAGACAAAACATTAGATCAGGTTTATGGACATTGACCCTAACCTCAGAGTGGAATATGAAGATTGGTGCCTCTTAAGGCATAGAATCAGTACTTGTGTGTCGGAGACTTGTCTGCTTTTGGGACATGATTTCCTATAGAACCAATAGACAAGCTTCTAAAGGCATTTTTTCTTGAAACAATCATGATGCCAAAAATAGATTCAGATAGCCACATGCCTTTATTAGCAAAATCTTCTTTTGTTTCCCTGTTATTGCACACTTTTTCCAAGTGCAAGAGGTGATTAATAAACACTCAAGAAAGACTTGATTGCAAAAAGATCAAACAAACAATGAATTTCAATGTCTATCTACCTTAAGGAACCATATCACTCAATGAAAAAAATATGGGTAATAAGGGGCCTTACATAACCATATTGTTGACATGGTAGGAAAATCAAAAATAGATACTTAGCACACATGTAAGCATCTAACAACAAATAAATTTACAAGAAGTTTGGAACCCAAAGTGACTTTCATACTCTCAAAAAGGTTAGCCCCAAATTTTTTTGACAAGATGCAATTTACACTTGTTCATGAATATCAATGCAATTATGGCCTCAATTATCACCCTCTTGTGTTTTGACACAAATATATCGGCCATGCAAGCCATCCACATGGCGCCAGTATAATCATGAATATCCTATATGGACATGGAAATCAAAATCTACTATCACCTCAAAAGAAACAATTGGACACTTAATGACTACGTTAGGGTGTTCGTCTATCCATTTTCACCTTCTATAATATCAAGTGCATCCAAAAATAAGAAAATCATGATCACATAAAATACCAAAACAAGAATTTCATTATTATCAATGGGAACCCAAAATAAGAGAAGATTTAATAGTGAAAAATTCTTGACAAGATATCAAGTACCCTCCCTCTTGCAATATATAAGAATAATACACATAAGGCCCAATACATGGCAGTGCAAAGGATCCCTCTTTATAAACCCATGCACAAAATCTTATTCAATCCTACAGGAAGCCATATTCTATCAATTTTCTCGCTAAGATGAAAGATTGGTTTGCAAATATGCGGGTTGCATCATCATGCCTCCTAAACAAAAATACATGGTTGAAACTAACTGCTTAGCTAATCTAAAACCTAGTAAAACATAATTGGAGTATTCAAGATTTATTTGCATGTCTTGTGAACAAAAGTTACAACAAAATACCCCACTAATAGTTCATTATAGGGCGTTACACTTTGATACATGTGTAGAGGGCAAAAAAAATCCAATTTAATGAGAAGGAAAGAGCACATACACTCTTATGGATTTGAAAAATCTAGAGATTTAGATGGGCCTTTTCTTATTTCACTTCTATTTTCCAAAGGAAGTCCAATAACAAGTGTCACACATAGATTTCAAATGTAGTGATGTCCACATCATAAACACAAAAATGGTAGGCATCACATGTTAGATTTTGAAGCAATTACAAGTGGCCAAAGAACAAGACAACATCGATTGCATGCACTCACCAGAATCATACATGAAGGCTTTGAATAGACTGCACATTCAAAGTGGCTCTTTCTTATAACTAAGTCAAGCTTTGCATGACCACTACCCCTTGGCATAGTATTTCTACCACTAGTTGTGAAGAGCCGTGGTAGAAGATACACGAACACACCTATGGGAGTATCTTATTGGGAAGATTCTTTAGGTCAAGAAACCATGGATAAGGAAAATGTTGGCCCAAAAAGACCTATGATTTTGAAATCTTTGAAACAAGTAGCAGTGTTAGGTGTTTAGTTTTCATGAGAAAGAGAAGAAAACACTATGGGGAGACCTCTTTAGACTCCTAGATTTTCTAAAAAATGCTTACGAGGAGTAAAGAAAACCCCAATTAAGGAATGCATGTAACAACATATCAACCCTCCACAACCATAACCTATGTAAGATATGCCCAAAAAATGTCTTTGCAAAAAGAGCAAGCAACAAGAATACCTTGAGCAAGCAAAGAATTGGAGGCTAGAAGAACCATGCTATAAAGCATTTGCATGAATTGAAATTGAGTTAGGATATATCCATTAATCCATGACCCAAGTGATGAAGGGTATACTTCAATATCCTCTATTCTTATGACACAAGCATAAAGAGCTCAAAGTTTTCTACAAGGACTACATGCCGAAACCGGAAAAAAAAAGGGAGAGAGAGAGAGAGACAGAAGAAGAGATATTCTAGAATAGCTTGAAAAAGTTGAAGAGTCAATGAGGCTAGAGTTAAAATGCCAAACATCCGCTACTATATGTATAAGTGGCCCAATACTTCTTGACATCCTTGAACTCAGTAATAAAACCTAAGTAACCACAATGGATATTTCTAGACCACAATCACCACCTACATTTGAATTGTACAAAATGAAATCACTATTTTGTCTCTCTTCAATCTTTTCCAACAAGAAGTGATTCAACAATGAGGTCACCTATGAAGATGGATCTCTCTCCAACCACACCTACAATCACAATAGTAACAACAACGATGTTACCATCGAGATCTCCTATGGGAGTCCAATAACTATTCCACATCAACTAAGAAACCTCTACCATAGACAATCCCTAGAGCACCACGAACCAAACCTCTCAAGTGTATTAATTTCTAAGATATGTCTATATTCGTAGGTATTACTCCAAATATCTTCAAAGACCAAGAGCTAATAATACGATTCTATCTTTAACGAATGAGCAAACTAAAAGAAACCAGCAACACAACAAGCTCATAAAAGAAGTCCACATACTTAAACAAGACAATGAAGTAATGAAGGCTAACAATGAAGGCTTGAAGAAAACTAGTGACGGACAAGGGCAATAATTAGCAATTTTGTGAGAAGACTACTTCGAATATTCAGCATAATTCAAATAAAAGGAGAATACAGATGATAAAAACCCACATTTCACGCTTATCAAAAGAAAGACCAAAGATACACAATGAAAATGTCAGCTTGTATCAATTTTGACTATAAACCAGCCAATGAGAACAGAGATACAACCCTCATAAACACCGCATAGATTCTTCCATTAAGAGAAAATCTAAGGTAGAAGATACTAACAGCAAAAGAAAAATTGGTCAAGGTCTTATGAGCATTTAGAGTGCTTTGGATTCTACACCAAGTACTAGTAAGAAAATTATACTTGATGATGAAGGGCAGGTAGATGTTTCTTAAGATAAAATTCTCATAGAATCACAGAAATCAAAACCGCATTCACCCTATGGGCATGAAATCACCAATGTAGACAACCCATCCCTAAAGATAGACCCTCTTAAATAAAAGAATTGACTGCGGGTTATAGATACCAAGAGCTAAGATTCGAAGTAACCCAAAATCTTTGGTGCAAATTTGAAAGGGCTGTCAATTCTAAATTAGGAGGCACCGTACATTGAGTGGAGTTCAACTAGATACATCACTCACACCTTCCAACATTTTCAATGATAATGATAAATGCCAAGAAAAGGGTAGTATTAGATAATGACATGAATGATTCATTGAATGAAAACCCAGTTTTAGTCAAGAGTTGCTTTTATCATAATCCAAATCTGAATCCACTTTAGAGAATAGAACTCTTCAAGACAAACCCAATTATGCAGGTTATTTTTTGTGGAGCCCCAAAGCATGAACAACACAACCTTGTCTTATATCCATTGGCAAGATGTAGAACATGGAGTAGTTGTAACACGAAGAGAGCAAGTAACTTGAGTTTTTCACAAGCGAGAAACTTTATTTCATCAATGAAATCCCGAAAGGCCATCAACCATCCCTCTATCACATGCTCAACACATTTGACTTTAGGGAGAGATTAATGAGGATACATATCATGAAGGAAACCTACTTGTCAGCCTTCAATAATATCCTTGCACCATTATGAAAATAATGGCTTAATTTTTTAGTAGGTCCCTGCTAAACTGTCTGGAAAATCACCTAAACTATGCAAGGCGATTGCACATTTTAATTGATGAAAATATCTACCTAGACACTACATGTAGAAATTTAGAAAAGCATTCCAAACAAGCGTCTTCAAGTGCCATTCCAAAATATATTGCAAAACTAATGCTATGATCACATCGAGGATCCGTAACAGCAAAAATTATACAAAAAGAAATTAATGTCATCCCACAACTAAACCTCCCAACAGAAGTGATTATACATTCATTTATTTGTAGCATCATAAAATGTGCTTGCATCAAAGTATTTGCAGCATTAATAAAAAAAGATGTGCTTGATTGTGGTGAACACATGCTTCAAAAGGGTTTTCTCCAAGAATAATTACATGCACTTGTGTGCTAAATGCTTGTACAGGCTTGGACAATATGAGTGTTCCAAGAAATGCATGCTATTGTCATGAAAGAAGGGAAAATAAATATCCTCATTGGAGCTCTTTGGCTTCCATGTATACAAAAGCCTGTGCATTAACATGCAGAGGACATATAAGTGAGCTTCCATTTAGGAATCTGATATCTTGGGATGCACTTACGTCAGGATATGCACAATTACAACACTACTTTTTTATCAGATGCCTGATAAGATAAGTATGCAACATACAAGCTTACGGTAGCATTGGAGCTAGTTTGTACATATATGTAGAATACATTACTTGATAGTAAGATTTCAATGCAGATTCCATTGAAAAATACTATGCTAAATATGGCCCGCTAGGAAAAGCACAAGTGTTTCATGAACTTCCAAATGTTGATGTTGTCACTTGGAGACCTCATTGCTGACTGTGCACAAGGACAACTCTTTCAAATTCTTTGGCCAAGTGAGGCTGGAGGACTTTTAAGCCAGATGCTACCACCGCTGCATGTTGAAGGCCTATTGCTGCAACAGGGACTCTTTCAGTAGTCAATAGAGACATGGACGGATTTAAGAATATGGGTTGCTTCAAGACAATTTTGCTACTAGTAAATGCATTGGTTCCCATGGACGTCGACTGTGCAACCATATGCATATTCAGAATGTGTTAATATGGAAAACGAAGATAGATATGGCCAGCTTACACAGAATAAGATGGCACTATGTTATCTTCAAAAATTCAGCCAGATCCAGAAATCTTATCCATAATATTGACATGTTTAGTTACAGAACTTTACTGAATGAGATTCAATCATACTCTGCAATAATGACTAAGCATGATGATAATACTACATTTGAATACTGTATGTCCGTTGCATATCTTTTCTGTCACACTAGCCATTCAGAGAAGGGATTGATAAACATGCAAGAAATGCCTTCACATTAACTGCAGGGTTGAAAGTTGCTCAAGTCTGCTGAAATTGATGCTTCAGCTTATATCTCGATCAACAACATTTATGCAGCAAACGACAGACAACATTATTTTTGAAACCATGAATTGGATGGTCTAACAAGTTAAATCTGGGATGCAGTACTGTCAGGTTTGCAGTTACATAAGCAGGTATGGAAAAAGGTTTTCACATCATTTGTGTGTATAACCTTCCACGTTCAGGTTTTTGCAGTGAAAATAGACAATTTAATCTTGAAAGCTTTAACGATTCACAAAGAACTCGTATTGTGTACAGACAATTGACTTCACGGGGTACCATGAAACTTTCAGTAATGACTCACCATTTCTATTTGTTTTATAGCTTTTTGTTAAGAAGGATATGCTTGTGCAATCAGATGGGCAGGATATGACTAATCTTAAAGAACTTACTAGCAGAATCACCTTAAACACTGACCTGATGAAAAAATGAATAACAGTTTAAGATCAAACCATATACTGATATTTACCTTCAGAATTACCCAAACTTCTGAACTGAATGTAATGAAAACATGCACAAAAGCATGAGAGAAACGATCAACTAAAACAAGAGATTGCACAAAAATAAGATCAATAAACATCATGAAAAATACATGCAACTAAAAATGGAAATAAGAAATAACTAAATAATAAAATATATTCCGAAAAGGGTTAAAGTTAAACAAGTTAAATTTAATAAACTATCAAACACAACAGCAGTAGCAGTATACGTTTATTTAATTATTTACGGATTTATTTATTGATTATAAGTAGAAAAAAAACAAATCAATAAATAAAATAAACAACAAAAGAGTAAATGAAAAAGACTTTAGAAAATAACTTTTAAAACAAAGATAAAAATAAACAATGAGTTCATCTCAATGGCCAAGCTCAGCACTGCAAAATCTTTCAAACACTATGTGCCTACTTTGAGAGTTAACCATGAAGGAGATTCTTTGGACCTTCGGTCGATGTTGCAGGAGCATAAAAACTTGGGGAACTCTCCTCTGCATACATCCCTTTGCATTTTGTAGCTTCCTATATACCTCACTTCCTTAGACGCCAGTGGCCAAGTTATAATTATAAGCATCTGCCAATTTCATGCCTTCAGGTTCCTATTGAAGAGCAGTGGAAATTCAGTTCTCAAAGGTTGATTCTTGAGATTTGTACAGTCCATCAGAATTTGTTCATATCAACTCGTTTTATATATATCTCAATTCATTTGTGGAGCCCTTATACAAAGCTCAATTTGTCTACGAATGACATGGTTTCTCCCGTAAGAAGCCACTTCTCCCATAAAAGCGGAAACAAAGGGTGGCTTCATAGCTGCAGCACTCCTTTTGGAGATGCAAAAAGCAATATGGTGTTGACAATAGGCATCTCCTATTCCCATGTTTTCATGTATCATGTATCATGTCATATACATAGTAAACGGTCCTGCGGCCTGCCCTCTGAATCATATCATGAATGATCACATGAATGATGAAACTCAGTGTCACACAGATAGTAATCATCAGTTTCACACACACATATTCACAATGATTGACATGGGTGTGTGTGACTGGTCACTGTGTATTATCAATATGATATCATTTATCAATATGAATCTTGATAATCTTAAATTGCCATAATCCATTCGTCAAGACTCAACAATAATCAATTGCAATTTGCCGGTGTACATATATCATATGACATATATGTGACATAATACATTGTAATTTGTAACATATATGATATATGTGATAATGTGAGTGTGTACTCTGCTGCCTGCAGCTCAGTCACCAGTGATGACTCTACAGTGAATTGTGATCAGTAGTCTACAGTGCTGAGTGCACACACATGACATAATCAGGACTCAATCCTTATTACTTACTGCTCAAGCCTCAGTCTGAGACTTGAGTCATAGTAACAGTACTGAAGCAGTGAAGCCGGAGTCACGAGTGTGCACATGCCATGATGCCTCATAGTATATACTGCAGTGAAGCCTGAGTCACGAGTGTGCACATGCCATGATGCCACATAGTATATACTATGTACACAGTGCACACACACATCACAGACTAAATAGTTACTACACTTACACTATATACACAGTGCACACACATGACACATGTAAGATGTCACAGACTATCTAGTTACTACATAGTACATAGTACACAGTACAATGCACAGTGCACAGTGCCACCAAATAATAAATTACAATGCACAACATTGCACAATGCACATACATGTATGCTGTAACATGTTACATGTCATGATGCACTGGGCACTGTAGTCTGTGCCATGTGTTAAGCGCACACACTTTTTACTCAGTCTGAAACATGTGTGATCACTGATCATTGATGTCACATGTCATTGCACAATGCACATACATGTATGATGTGACATGTTACATGCCATGATGCACTGGGCACTGTGGTCTCTGCCATGTGCTAAACACACAATTTTTACTCGATCTGAAACATGTGTGATCACTGATC